>CM047908.1:36574617-36602299 GCA_026229545.1 Pistacia atlantica
TTAGTTGAGGTATGCGTAAACTAATCCGAACATCTATGATCAAAAAAAATGATTGTTAGATCGTCAAAAAAAACAAAATAGTTAGAAGAACAAACCTCAAAAAGCTATTATGAAATAGTTTTAAGTACTTAAATTCTGCTACCATCTTGTCTTAAAAAGAACTTGTTTGTAAGATTAAAACATGTATCTAATTAAAGATTATTTCATTGTCACAATAGATAGATATAGTTGATTCCAAAGTTCGTATCTAAATGTTACACAAGTTTAGATTAAAAATTAAAGTGGTTGTTAATTTTCTAACTTCTAGAAACTGAGAGAAAGCTATACTAATTAATTAAATTATCTTATCAATTGTTGCAAATAATTTTGCTCTCTAGTTTGCATAAAAATTGATTCATAGGATAATTAATAGGATGAGTTTAATTTTTGTATTAAATCTGTCTATCTATATATCTAAAATGATATTGTCCTCCGTATTATCAAAGGACTGTGGTAGGTAGGTTTCTGCAGTACTCCTCAAAGATTAGGCCGGTTTAGCTTGCAAGCGGATTGGGATACCTCGGTTATAAAAAAAAAATGATATTGTCAGAATAAATGATATTAGTGACTAAATTACAATCCTAAACCATATCCCAATCAAATAAAGTTTTCCTAGAATTCCAAGGCATGGATTATTTTCAAAATGTAAGTAAGAATCTATAAAAAGTTTATAGGTAAATATTGGGTGCGTAAAAGATAACTTAATTTATAAGATAACTTCATTAACCATCACAAAAAAGCTAACCATTGAGTTTCTTATGAAAACAATTAATATGAGCCAAAGCTAATTAGTCTGTTTTGCTTGTTGGCTGTTGGCAACAATAATTGACTCGTTTTTTGTCTCATTTTATGGTATGTTTCTCTGTCAAAATGTATTGATTAAATTAAAATATTTTGTAACTTGTAGATGGCAGCTAATCCTGCGGACAACCAGCTAATCTTTTCATGCATGATATTAATTTTACGACTGTGACAACCAGCTTTTGTCTATGACTCATGTGAACATTTCTTCTTAATTTAATGCTGAAATAAAATTTTAATAATATCATTCCATCTTGGAATTGAAATCCTGAATGTTATATGCGAGAGAGAGTGTTAAATTTTTACTTTAATGGTGAGCTTAACTCTTAGATTTTTTAAATGGTTTCTTAACAAAAACATTCAATTATTCATCACAGGACATTCGATGTATTCTTGACATTATCAAACCTAAAATCCCAACTTTAATATTCGATTGGCAACAAGATGTTAATTCTTATACGTCAAAATTGATTAAAATTCGTAAAATTTTGTCTTTCTTTTGTTATTGAAATATAAAATTCTATGAATTCTCGCATATAACAGTTAACTCTTGTTAATAGCACCGAGCTTAATTCTGTACTTTAAATAGACCGGACTTAAAAAAAAAAAAACCTATTTATAATATAGTTAAACCTTGATAAATTAATATATTTGAGACAATAAAAATTTATTAATTAATTGATATATTATTTTATCGTCTAAATTAGTAAATTATTAATTTATTAAGACATTCTTTATTTTTTGTTTTCAAAACATTGAACTTAATACATATACATACAATGTATAATTAATGTGATATGAAGAATAACGGTTAGAAATAACATTATTAGCCTAACATATAGCTATGAGTTAATGTGGTATAAGGATGAGGTCTAAGAAGATGAGGTCCAGGAGACATCAATTTCAAGAGGAAACAAATAATATTGGAGTCATATTTTACAAAAGCTTCCTAATTGAATAGTATATATATATATAAAAAGATTATTAATTTATATATCAAGTAATACCTTATGTGTTTTTTTTTTTTTAAATGTATTATCTTATAAATTTAATGAATTTTTAATTTATCACATTGGTTCTCAAATAGGGACGATCAAACATATTATTTAATCAAGATTATTAAGTTATCAAGGTTTAACTATAGTTTGTAAAAAAATCCTATAAAATTAATGTGGTAGGCCTAGCTAGCATATTTGTATAATAAAGAACATGCATGGTGATAAAGATTCTTCCAGTGACAACGAAAGGAATATAGTTTAATGACTTCTTAAATTGTATGTGATAATTAAAATAATATTATCAGATCATTTAATTTTGTTCATATTGCTTTAAATATAACAATTTACCAACAGATTAATTTATTTATGGAATAATTTTGTTAAAAAATCATCTTATTCGTGGCCTTTAGAAAATTATATAGTGGACTGGATACTATGTCCAAATGAATATGACAAGGAACAATATAATTAATTAGTTCAAACTTCAATTATGATCACTCTATTCACAATACTATCTTCCACAATCAATTGTACTTTAATTTTAAGATTTTCAGTACATTATCCGATATAATATTATTATTATTTTAGTGTAAATCATGATTCACGAGTCTAACCTAGATGATCAAACCTCTTTTTTTTTTTTTTTTTTTTTTTTTTGAATAACTGAGGGTCCGTTAGGTTCTTTATTTTCTACCCTATTCCCTAAAATAACTGTTTGTTTTATTATTTAGAAAATACTCTTATATTTTATTTAATTATTTTTAGTCCTCTTAAGTTTATTAATTTAATTAAACACCCCAAAAAAAGTTTAAAAATTAACAAAAACAACCCCACCCACCCATAGTTGTAAGATGGTGGTTGCCGGAATCAGTCACAACGGCTTAAAAAACAATCGAAAATGGCCGTTAATTCACCGATCTGGCCTTTTTTGGCTAGATCCATGGTGGATTTGGTCGAAAAATGTCAGATCTAGTTGTAGATTTCTAACATTTTCCAGCTAGATCGATGCACGACCTAGCCAAATCCATTTGGTCTACATCATAACGCTAGATTCTGGCGGTGGTAGCGAGAATCTGGTACTGTGGGTGGGTGAGGGTGTTTTTGTCATTTTACAAAAAATTATATATTTGGGTATTTAGTTAAATTAGCAAACTTATGGGGTTTTTTTGTTAAATTTTACCTCGTAATACTCACTCTAATCAACTACCCAATACTATTTTCGAAATCATATCCAAAATAACAAACCAAACGGACCCTGAAGTGTTTAAGCCAATTTACGCGTATTTTAACTAATCCTTAAAAAAAGTTAGCACATAATAACCCACCCTCACGGCCCCTCAAGTAAATCTGTAGCCCCTTTGATTCGCCCTTATTGCTGGGCTACTCATGGGTTTTACTCATACAAAGTCTAGGATTTAAAAGGGATTTCAGTTTTGAACTCGAACTTGGGTCGCTACCATAAATTGAATGAACAATCGTTAGATTAGGTAGGTCAATTAATTATTAATGAAGTGTAAAATCGTATCCTCTTTCAATGATAAAGTGATTAAAGAGTTCAATCACTATAGGAAAGCTGACATTTGAGTTTTTGGTTTATCTATTAAACTAATATGTAAAAGTTTGATGGGTGTATGAATTGCATGCAATAATTGGTTCAAAAATATATCAAAACTTAAATCAATTTCAAACCCTAATGTCTCTATCAATAATATATATATAAAATTTCTACCTATACATTTATATTGCTGCCTATAAATCTTTGAAGAGGGAAAAGCCTAGAGCTAGCAACTTTGTTCAATAATTGTAGTGATAATTAATTCTTTTTTCTTTTTTTAATTAAAAAAAAGGTTGAAATTACTTCTCTCACCTTTATCACCACCCCTTCCTTGACCAAAATAAATAAATAAAAACAAACAAATGCCTTAAATTAGAGGATGGGCATTTGGGATTGGGTCCTAAAAACCCTAATCTAAAAAGCCTGGTCCTAGGAGGCCTAGTCCCAAAACCGGGACCAGGCCTAAGGAGGAGGGACCCGATCCCTCCACTAGGGTCCTCCTCCAAGGCCTGGGCCTGGGCCCAAATTTTTTTAGATATTTTTGCTTTAGTCCCTTGTATAATTACATAAAACTTCTTATAAATTTTAAAATAAACACAAATTATAAGGGTTAAAAGGATTTTACAAAATTTATAAAAAATAATAATAATAATAATTTTCCAGGCCCTGAAAAATTTATAAATTTTACCCCTAAAAAAATACTAAAAACCATCTACAAAATTTGGTTTCGCCCCTAAAATATAAAAAAGAAATCAAGGAAAAAAAAAATTTCAAGCCTATGAGCGACTGATCCCATTTGAGACCAGTCCTAAAAGGACTAGTCCCAAGCCTGCTTGGGACTGGTCCTTGACCAGCTCTACCTTAAATCCAGTCATTGATAGAGACAAATTATCATATATATATATAGATTTTATGTATCGAGTTCTTTGAAAAAATAAATAAATAAATTGTATATAAAGGCAAAAGTAATGTTACAATTTTCAAAACAATATATCCAAAACTTTCATCTCAAATGATAATAGTCACATATAATATACCTATTATCGTACACTTGTTAGATCAGTTATCATTTACACGTCATGAACTCATAACTATATACTTGAGTTAATAGTATTATAGAGACATCCGTTATAATAAAGTTTGAGATAATCCATAAATCTTCTATACTAACTTCGCAAGGTTATCTTCGAAATTGAAGTCTTTATCAAATCTTACGATCTTTTTAAATAGAATCTAATAATTTTTAGATATACAGATTAAATTTATATAACTAAATACATTGAACATTTTTAATCAAAGCTCAGTATATACACTTTCAGTTGAGATTATGGGTCAACTCTGCAATATTATATATGTCGATAAATAAAAAGGAATTATGCAAATCTTCAACGCTTAATACTACATGGTGGCAAGTCATATTTTTGCCTGCGGGTTGTGCTTCTCACGTAGCTCTTCTGTACCTAACAAAATAAATTAGTTAATTTCTAAACTATACTTATATATACATGTATACACATTAGATAATAAAATCATTTCAAACAAATTTATCAGAACCATGAGTTCATCGATTTCCTTCCCGGTTTCTATCATTCTTCTTCTTCTCCATTTGGCCATTTCAGCCTCTGCAGCCTATCCTGGCAACAGTTACAAGCATGAAGAAGTAACCTTAGAAGTTGATGATGATTTGCCCACATTGCCGGATATTCAATGGCGGTCGAACGATTACTTATCACGATATTATTATCGCAACACGTGTCCAGACGTCGAGAAAATTATATATGGAAAGGTTAAAGAATGGTATGGTAAGGATAAGTCCATTGCTGCTGGTCTCCTCAGGTTGCACTTCCATGACTGTGCTGTTAGGGTAAGTTATTTTTTTTATGTTATTAATTTATTAGGTTTAAATAAAACTATATTTGATGAAACTTTATAAAGACATATAGATCATTTAGATAATTTTTCTAAAATTTTAGGAATATTTGCGATTTTAAAAGAGATTTTTATTAATTTTTTAGAAAATGAAATAATAAACTGTTTATTACTGTCATCTGAACATAAGTTTTCTTATATAATTTATTATGTCAATTTTCTATGTAGGGTTGTGATGCCTCAATTCTTTTGAACCATGAGAGAAGTGAAAGGATGGCAAATGTGAGCAAACCATTGAGAGGATTTGAAGTTATTGATGATATTAAGAAGGAGATTGAGAAGAAGTGCCCAAGAACTGTGTCTTGTGCCGACATTCTCACGGCAGCCGCGAGGGACGCCACCGGAATGGTTGATGGTGGTAGATACTGGACGGTTGAGTATGGAAGAAAAGATGGTTTCTATTCTTATGACACAGAAGCTGATGAGTTGGTGCCAAAGGGTCATGAAAGCATCACTTCACTTCTTGAGCTTTTCCAATCCATGGGATTAGATGTCTCCGATTTAGTCATCCTCTCAGGTAAATCTTCTTATTAGAGATGTCAAATGGGTCGAATCAGTTTACATTTCATTCCAGATTATCGAAGTCTTAACTATTAAACTTCTATTGTTTTCCAGGAGCACATACGATTGGAAGATCATCCTGTGGAGCAATTCAAGACAGGATCTACAATTTCAATGGATATGGAAAACCAGATGAACCCATTGACAAAAAATACTTGAACTATTTGCAAAGAAAATGCAGATGGGCTTCAGAATATGTTGATTTAGATGCAACAACTCCCAACACTTTTGATACCAATTACTACCAAAATCTTGAGAAAAAAATGGGATTATTATCCACAGATCAACTTCTATATTCTGACTCTAGAACCAAATGCATTGCCACTGCATTGGCTGATATGAAATCTCATACCTACACTCAATTATTTGGAGCTGCAATGACTAAGCTTGGGAAAGTTAACGTTCTAACTGGTAAAGACGGAGGCGAAATTCGAACCGATTGCAGTGTTGTTAATTCTCACAAGTATTAGCTTTGATCTTAATTTCCTCAATCTGTAATATGTTGATCGTCACTTGGTTATTTAACTTCCCATGTTTTGAAAATTTCTTTTTTGGCTCATCGATATCCTGAGAAATCACATTTTTCTCCTTGTGAAACCTCTCTATATATTTTGAACAATTCTTGTTGAACCCTTTATTTCTACTTCAGAATCCATTACTACAAGATCTAACTTTCACATCCACGTTACTTATTAGGGGATGAGAATCTTAAGAAAAATGCCAATCTTACAAGTTACAAAGACTACTTGTAAGAGGCTTTGTAAAAGTGGCAAGCCACATCAACTGCCATGTCACCACCTTTCCACATGCATTTTCTTAAATGTTCAAATTAATTAAAAACTAAATAAACGCATTTTGGGTAAAACATACGAGAAAATGATGGATATAAAGTGTTGGTTAAACACATTATTGGAACGGAAACTGGGATTGTTTATGCTCTCTATAATGGAATTTCCTCTCATCTATGAATGTTGGTGTGTCAAGAAATACACTAGCCAATACTTTAAAAACTATTTTTCCTCAAACTAAAAACATATTTTTCTTTATTAAATAACCACTTGGTACAGTTCAAGCCACAAAACAAATACAAAAAGTTGATCATAAAGTTTTTGGTATAAAAGGGTTGTTCATATTGAACAATTTCTACATTTAAAACCAAAACAAACAAATGTATGACTTGAAGTACTTCAAAATTTTCATTTCTATATTTTCTTAGCCCGCCAATCAAATTTCCCTTTCAAGAGGTTATGTTACCAGCATACAATCGCTCTTCGGAACGTAGAGTAATGCCAATGAACCTGGAGATCCTCCAAGAGGGCAACAAAATATCATCAGCTACACTAGGATAATTTCCTGGTTGGGAATTGAGGAAGGAGAGAAGAAATCAGAAACTAGGGTAGCGTTTTTTTTTTTTTTTTTCCTTAATAGTTTTTTATACTTTAGTTTAAAAAAATTAATTTAGAAATAAAAATAAGCTCAAATTTTGTACTTTAAGAAAAGGATTAAAGCAACTTACATTTGTTATGGCCCTACAACAAACTCTGAATTTCAATTTCCATGAAGGAGCATGGATCAGGAATGTCGAAGTTGTTCAAAACCTGAAACAAAAACCCACATTTAACAATCAAAAGCCCATCTTCTATCAACTTCAAAAAAAAAAAAAAAAAATCTACTAAGAAATGATTTTCCTTTTTCCACTTGCAGCGAGAGATTATAAACAAAATAAATGAAAAAAATATCAATAATCTTAACTAAATTACATCCAGAACAGTTGTCAGCTCATAGCGTGATTAATGTTTATATATGGCAACAATTAACCAAAATCATAATGCAATTCCTAGAATGAGGAAGTGATTGTAAATACCTCAGGGTGTACAATACCGAAAAAGCCAATGTGTTTCCCTTTGTAAATAATGCTGGCCTGCCTACCCGGAAGAAACTCGGGCTCCTTCAGAACATTAAGACAGTGAATACATCATTAAACATGCTTATAGGTAAGCATGAAAACGACAAGGAGAAAATACTTACATCTGATTGTTTTATATAGTATGCTGTATCATTGCCCACTTCAAACTTAGTCCCTACAACCTCCATTATTCTGTCAAGTAGGCAATGAATCAACTGCAACAATAAGGTTAAAGAAGTCAAATCATTTCAATCCATTAATAGCAACTCAAATAATTTAAATCCGTTGTACAGGAAAAAAGATTTCCTAGCTTGAACTTCTGATTTGTATTTAGAAAGTATCAATTTGCTTCAGTTTGCAGATCTCATAGCTCTAAAGTAATTTCCTTTCTACAAATAAACTTTTAGAGATGATGCTACTTTCAGTTTATTTGTTGACACTTCACGACATAAAATAAATTGTTGCTAATATTCGTAGAACTTGAAAATGAAAAATCATTGCCTATCTATGGCCGCAATGATTTCCATTTTCCGAAGGTAAACACAAGTCTACTCACGACTTACTAAACATAGCACAAAATATTTTACTTTCGTGAATTATATTTCTTTTAGACCTAGACACATTAGATTGGTGAGCCAACCAGTAAGTGTGTTGGCTTGGGCACGGCGATTAACAACAGTTATAACAACATAACATTCACATCAAACTTGGAATAGTTTGCACAAGGTAAAAATTTATGATATTCAATGAATCACAAACATGGAAGCAAACAACATAAACCAAAAGGCAAGTTCAACCATAAAATTGGATAATTTAAAGCAAATCAAGTTAAAGTTGAGCAGACTGCAAGCCAAAGTTTGTCATGGTCTAGCACAAGGAGACCATAAGTATGTTCAAAGGTAATTATATATATATAGGAAACTAGTATGTTGGAACTAAGAATTAAAGTTTACATTAGTAGGCAAGGTGTCCGCTGCAAGAGTGTCAGATCTTCATTAAAAAAAGTGAACAACCATGTGTAATCTGTGCAATATGAACACCAAAACAAGAGCGAAAAAGATGTACAAAGGTTCAGACAAAGACTGGTGACACATTAACAATGGAGCAATTAACTCCTTAACATCATAAAAAATCCTAGTAAGCAGTTATTGACAACTCAACCTACCTATATAAGGTTGATCCTTCCTATTTTAGATTTCAGAATGTACATACCTAAGGCATAGTAATAATAATAATAATTTACAACTGTAGCCTGCAATGGAAACATTTAAATTTCAATGACTTACACCTGTCTTATTAATTTAAGGAAAAACTTGGTGATACATATTACAAGTAGAATGAATTTAACACTCTTTCATCAAACAACATGAAATATCATGCCGACCTAGGGATGTCAAAAATTTTATATAGATAGACAAATTGTTCGAAGACAATCATTTTCATACCAATATTGATTCTTGAACATGCCGAAAATTTTCCAGTCAGAGGGATTCCAATGCCTAGCAACTGGATTTTGGAGACAGATTCACCAATTTCAAGGTAAAATATTTAAACAATTTAATTATACAATAGTCAATTATAATTTAATAATGTAATTAGTATAAAGATATACTTTTTGTTTTAATAGTTTTAAGTAATGGATTGGATATTGGATATTTATAACCCAATCCAACCCGTTTGAATAACTATTTATAGGATCCATATCCTATCCATTCTAGATTTGGATTGGATATTACCCAATCCATTTAGATAAAAATCCATAGTATCCAACCCATTGAATTTTTTTGCCATCCATATTAAGGATATTGGCTCTTACATTTATCCTTAATAAGGATGGCAAAAAATCCATTTATCTTTAATAGGGATAAAAGTCCAATGGATTGGATATCCATGGATTTGTATCCAAATGGATTAAATAGTGTCCAACCCAAATATGATAGATATGGATTCTACCATAATTATCCAAAAGAGTTGGATTGGATTATGGATATCCAATATCCCATCCATTATCCAAAAGTCAAAACCATTAAAACAAAAAGTATATTATATAAATTACATCAAAATCCGATGGCAGAAAATTTTTCAATGAGTTTAGGAATCAATATTGGTATACAAATGATCTTCAAATGATCTATCTATATATATAAAATTTAAAGACAATAAAGGTTGATTTTCGAGATCTGGCAAAAAAGTTTTGTGAGATCCCGAACAAACAATGCATCTATTGCTATAAAAAAATTACAAAGTTAGATAGATTGTTCAAAGACAATCATTTTGATACCAATATTATTAACATAGCATGCTAAAAGTTTCCTCCAGTCATCGGATTATGGCGGCCAGAGACCTATTTCCAACAACTAGCTACTCATTCCGACCATTGTGCTGATCAACATATGGTCAACGTATTTAATTTTTTTAAATAAATAAAATTTAGAAGTTATTTAATAATTTTATATAAATTCATATTTATTATGAATAAGGGCATTTTAGGTAATCTAATTTATGTGTTTTTTAAAATTATAAATGTCTCGATATAAGTTATAGAATTTAACTTTTTATGGATTAGATAACCCATAACCCAATCCATTATCTGCAAAAATTCAAATCCAACCCAATGCATTCTTAAAATTTTAAGAATGGATTGGCTGAAACTTCATGTGGATTGGATTTGTAGCGTACAAATTCCTTAAGTAGGGTTTTGATTAAGGAGGGATTGGAAAAAAATTTGGATTTGGAAATTTAAAAAGTTTGTAGCATACAAATTCCTCAAGTAGCATATTGTTTGATTAAGGATTAAAGGTGACAAAAATTTGGATTTGGATTAATTGCACCATAATCCAAATCCAAATTTTTGTCACTCTTAATTCTTAATCAAACAATATGTTACTTAAAGAATTTGTATGCTACAAACTTTTTAAATCATTTGAAGTAATCTATTTTTAAATTTTTTCCGATTTGACAATATTATTCATGACTTTTTTAATTTTTCCTTAGTCCCACCATTATCAAAAGAATTAAAATGAAACTTCATTATTGTAAGACATTTGTCTATTAAAATAGAATATGTTTTCTGCCCATCACACCATATCCTTTTAGACCTCTGACATCACAGGCTTGGCAAACTTTTTTTGTTTTTTTCCTATCAGACTTAGGTGGACCAACTACACTGCACATCTAAACATGTTTATCATAGGTTTAGCAACATAATACCTAAAAATCTCTAAATCTAAAAGTTAAAAATAATTTTCTTTTAATAAGCCAGATATCCTTGGGTACGTGAAGCAGATTCAAAATTGGGGACTATTGCCTGACCATAATAGTTAATAATACTTCTGATTAAAGAACACAACAATTTCAGATATTTGCCATAATAAAATTTATATTCACACGTCACTGCCAGAAAATGAAATTAATAAACAACAATCAGAAAACTGCAACTTAACTTCCAGAAGGTGAAAGTCTCAGTAAGCTTAGTGAGAAGATATTACCTCAAATCCAGAGTTAGCACCACAGTATAGCGCTGCAAGACGACGACTGTTTGATGCTCCAACATCTTTCTTCTCATCCACAAGTGCTACATCACCCACTTCAAAAATCTAAAACGAAAATCTAAATATCAGGAAAGCTTTCTTGTGCTGAAAAATGACAGATGAAAAGCAGGCACCCTTATCCAATAAGTAATGAAAAAGCACACAATATAAACCCAGACTGCAAAATAATCCAACCATAAATATCATTCTAAAAACTGTTTAAAGAGTACACTAAAATGTCTCTGTCTGATATTCATAAGAGAAAGAATACTGGATATATTTCTATCGTAAAAGCTATGCATGCTACTTAGCAACAGAAATTCCCTAGTCAAATCGACAACCTCGTCCTTACATCACAAAATTCCAACAATGAAAGAACAAATGTAACACATGAAAACTGATTTTTACCTTTATAGGCTTTGCATGGTCTTTGTTGTGCCCAACAGTTTTCAATATACCAGGCATCAGAGTGGTCCTGACAACCTACAAAATTGGATTAAGCAATCAAACTCCGAATAAGTATTAAAGAGTGAATCTACCACTAACAAGTAAAGAACTGAAACTGATGGACAAAGTGAGACAAATATAACTCCAAAGTTTGAAGTGATTGAGTTGCTACAGAAAAGAAACAAAAGTGAAAAACATAAGAGGGACCAAGTGACAAGGAGAGAAAGCAAAATCAAATGAAGAAAAGGATTTGAAGAAACTTGAGTTGGAAGAAACCACTAATAGGTATATAAAGGGTTGAAAAAAAGTGAAAGGAAAACATCAAAAAAGGCTCCTGCAAACTAGTATCAAGTATGGCATATCTTATAGGATGGACAAGATTCTGTTTAGGTTTGCCTTAATTAGTACTGGTATATAACCAAATAGATAAGTTACATCAATTAATTATTTGTGGTACTGCTATAATGGATCCCAATGTATCTATGTAATATCTGCCAATGCATATTCACTGTTTTACTAAAAAATTTCCATTTGAAAAAAATGAATGGCGGAAAAAACCCAAGCAGTTAAGATGATCAAATATGAAAATGATATCCTTTTATCATTACACGAATTATGATACACATACTAGTTGAGTACAGAACAAGACAGGACAACAGATTATACAAACCTCAAAATCAGATGAACGAGGATTTCCAATAATAACTGTTCTTTTGTCACTTTTTCGGTTTAACATAGAGGAAAGCTCTTTTGCAGAGCACAAAATCCATGTCAACACCTCTGTAAATCCATTCATCGCAATCTATAAGGGAAATACAACAGAAAAATTAATCAAGAAAAACTACTGGTGCCAAGAAAAGATACAGCCTTACTATGAACTTAAAGCATTCTCATTTCTGTACCTCCAATCTTATTAGATCACTGAACTCATTCAAGGAGAGTGGCTTCACAGATTCATACTTTGCTGCTGGAATGTTATCGTACCCATAAGCAATTGCAACATCCTAGAAAAGGAAAAATATGCCTTATCATAAACCCCACTAGCTAAATCACTTTTGATATGAAAAATAACTATATCTATCATTTTAATAAAGAGAAATCTAGCATTTCTAGGAGTCATTGTGGAGATCTTTGGAGAGAATCCTTTTTGGCATTAGGTTCATAGAAAGTTCTTACTCTCTCTCTCTCCTTTTTATTTTTTTTATCATTTATTTTGGCTGGTGGACTGGTGGAGATAGATGGGTTTATAGGAAGTATCAATGGGATTCATGAAAATGGATAGGATATAAAAATGCAAAGCTGTATCAAAAAATCTACCACATTTTCTAAACCATTTGGAGAATGGTGTAGGTCAAGTTTATAGCATTTGAGTTTTCTGGGAGAGATTCTCTGCCCAGAGCTCACAAGGTGTCCTATTCAGAGTAGAATGATTTTCTCTTATAATTCATTTGAGTGGAATTTTGAATTTGCCAGATTTTGAAGGATGGGAAAGTTAATAAGTTAGCATCTCTTCTATCTTGAATTGGAAGTTGAATGTCACTCTAAAGTTCAATTGTCTTAATTGATAGCTCATGGAAAAATCAATAAAATTGGTGAGATTTAGTTTTGGTGGCCTGAAATTTCAGTCTCCAAATGATGTGTTGTGTACAGAGGAGGCAGAAAGCACTAGCCATTTGTTCATTCACTGCACTATAGCTTTAAAGCTATGGTTCAAGATTATTAGGGAGGCTGATACACATTGGGTTACAACTAAAGTCTGTGTCTCAATGTTCATCAAATACCATTGTTCATTAGGAGGTAAGGAATACCATGTCATATGGAGATGCTATATATTGATTTGGATTAGCCGGATTGAAAGAAATAAAAGAATCTCGAAAAAGCTGAAGATGAGGATGTGGAGCTGATATGGAAAGATCTTTTGATTCTTTGTAGGCTTTAGTTAAACGCAACTTAAGGGAATTTCTTTTCTTTTTTTTTTATTCAAAAGGATTGGACTAGTCTTAATTTTCTCAATTCCAAAGTCCTGATTGAGGAAATTATAGATGCGAGCTGTTCTTGTTTTTTTTCAACTATTTAGTAGATTACTGGTCCACCCTTTGTAAATCAATTTTATTTCAATAAATTTTTTCATGTCTTAACCAAAAAAAAATACCTCCATAACATCACATGGGTGCAGAACATCACTTCTTGTTGGAGGCACAAGGACATTAATATTGCATTCATTATCACATGATACAACCTTTTCAGCATGTAATTGCATTCTGTTCAACAAGCTAGTTACCTGAAGAAAAGGAAAAAACAATTTAATAGTTGCACAAAATATTTTGCAATAATTTGATAACTTGAACAGGTTAGATTCAGAGTATTTCTACATTGCATGATAATAATACATAAAACTAATTACCTAAGGATCAGTAAAGAAAGCTAGGTTCAACTAACAGGTATGATAATAATATGTAAAACTACTTATCTAAGGATTGGTAGACAATGAGTGACGGAATCTCCATAGAATACCATGTTAAGCTACCTTTTCCATTTCAAAAGAATCCAATGCCAAGCCACCTCAAAGCATATGAAGCTTGCTTAGGAACTCTAAATACATTGTTCTTAAATATAGTAAAAGTCATTGATTCAGATCCACAACTCTTGATAATTAGGCCCTTATGTTGTTAATGAATAATCTAATTGAAAGGGAAAAAAAATTGCTTAGGAGAGGATCGGTCATGCAAGCAATGAAGATCACACAATCAGATATCATTCGATTTTTCCATACTTGTGAAAATCAGACAAAAGAGACAATCACAAAATAAGTATTTCCAGTATATCATGCAGTGAAAGACAACAACAGCCCCTGAACAGGAAATTTAGCAATTCGTGAAACAACAACTTAAGTGTAAGAAATGAAAAAACAGGAACTAACCTCTTCTGCCCCCAAAGAGATTCCAATTGTACCATTGATATAAGATACTGGAACGTCCATACTAAAGACTGACAAATCAGGATAAACATATGACTTCCCATCAGCATATATCACTTCAACTGGTTCCACCTCATACTTTCTTTCACAGTATGCAGAAAACATTGTTACCTAGGAGAACAAAGGAAAATCAACCAATTATCACCTACCACTTGCTAAGAAACTCAAATTGGTAAGCTAATGAAACTCGAACTTGGCAACACATACCATTGTGTTCAAAACAATCTTGGCCTTTGTCAAATCAGTGGCTGTACATTCAATGAACACATTCTTGGTCTTTAGAGTGATCGCCGAATGAGCACCATTAATAATTGGTGGTAAAGATAGTACAGTTCTATTGAGGCAAAAAGAATTATAGAGGTAATATTATTTTTATTTACAAAAACTGTGAAATTTGTTATTGATAAAATGGAGCTGTGCAGGAAAAAAAATAAATAAATAAGCTGTCCACAGAAGGACAAGCATAAGAGATGAATCTGTTAAAAGAAAACAATAATCAACACATCAAAACCATATATTACAATGCATCCTCATTAAAAGCAATCATATGAACTCAAAATCTTTTTAGTAAACAACCTAAAATTATATTCAGAAAAATAAGATCAATCAGCAAAAGAATCAACAGATATAACAAAATGATTGATTGGCAAGTTAAAAACCTCAGAATGATAATCACACTATCATTATCAAGAAAACATCGTACCTTTTCCGGTCATATAAGACAGGGTATACTGGTGATTTCTCGATTATGTGCAAATACTTTTTCAGTTTCAAATCTGACTGCCAAATGTTGTCATGGTAGAACACATCAAGATTTAGAAAATATAGCTATCTCTAAGATATAAATTCTCAAAAAAAGAAAAACAGAAAAAAAGCTGCAATTCATGCACAAGGATGTGCATAAAACCTGAGGAAACTTGACAATTGCATCAACTGAAGTGACTGGTAATTAGCAAAGATGCATAAGTTCTATATACCCCAGTGCTACACTAACTATTAGCCACAAGACTTAGTGTTGGCTAAAATAGAGCCATTTTTATTAATAGATGGCTGAAGTCGTAAACAAAAGGATGAGGCTCAGTGTGCCAGACACAAGGATAGGTGGTCATGGGTTGATGCATTGCAAGTGCATATAAATTTATACAACAATCCCATCTTTCAGATGCAACATAGAAAATAAAAACAGATACTAAATTAGGACTAACTTTGTAATATTCCATCAGCTTGTCAGATCTGAAGTCCCTCGTCTACATTACATAACAAAAAATACAAAAGTCAGTGATAATATAACATATTATGCAAACCAATAAAAAAAAAAATACAATAAAATTTCGATTTCATGAGGCAGCACCCACTGCAGATTCAAACATATAATGCAGGCTCAAATTAAATAGGCAATAGAATCAAAGAACCATATTCCAAATTAAATCAATTACCTGTTTCAGAGGCACAAAGCTTATTTCAGAAGGTGGCAAAGCCTGAAAACAGAGAAATCTATGATGATCACACTCTTGTATGTTCAGTGACATTTTTTGATAACTTATTGCATTAAGAAAATTAGAAATCCAAAATCTTTGGAAAACAAAAAACTATAAGCATAATGAAACACACAAGATAATTAATGCTCAAATGGAAATTCAAGTTCGCACAAAAGATGAATTAGCAGAACAAAGGCCGTCCATTATTTGCTTATTGCAAGTAAAAGCATCATCTGCCCACAGAAGAAAGTCCAAAAGATTAATTGGCTAAGAAAAATGATCCATTAATTTGAGTGATGCAAATAGAAGCACCACTATCCATACCAGAACTTAAATGGGAACATATGGTTTGATGACCATGTCATCAACTACTCCAAAACAAAGCCAAAATATGATGACTAGACCCAAAATCCATGACTCCTGTAGAACAAGGTAGATGCCTTTAGTTGCTAAATCCTACATCACCTAGTGAGAAAATCATTAGGCCATAAATGTGCACTTCATCTCTTCCTCGTAATAACATAGCATCAAGTGCTGACTCCTTGGGATAATGACCAATATCTTTTATTAATTTTTGGGCAAAGGTGTCACAATAACAAGCACTACAGTCCATGGAGACTTCAAGAAAGGAGAAAGCTTTTGTACATACCCAATAACATCATTATAACTTTTCATTTCTCATTAAAAAGAAAAATTAGCATGCATTGCAGAAGCAAGCCCACCTCATATGTGAAAGGGCCTTCTAAAGTGTCCAAAGTCATGAGTGCCAATCGCAACAAGGGTTCTTCGCCTAAATATAAAAAAATATATATGTAAGTATTTCCTCAGAATAAATATGAAATCTTATAAGGAAAATTTAAATAAGTGAAGAAATGATGAAACACCAGCCAACAAAGCATTTTGTTGCCAATATAAAGCAAATAAAGCTTTAACAACATAGAATTAAGTGACAAGAAAATGGCAAATAATATTATCATAACAAGAAAACAAATATGTAGCAAATCAGAAACTTCATGCAAGGATACATTATGAAGCTAGTTAGCAAAAGGTTCAAAGTCACAAAAAGCATTACAGGGGGGTGCCCATCAAGAATATAAGTTCTAATTCAATCTCCAACGGCCCGGGGACAAAAAAAAAAAAAAAAAACCAACACACAGAGGGAATACCAACATTTTCCCAACCACCCAGCCTAAACAGGTTATCACAGAAGGCAACCTTACCACACTAAAAATTTAACATCATAGGTTCAACATGCTAGTAAAGGAGTCGATATATCCTTTTCTTGAGTGTCAAAATCAATACAAAGTAAGACTATATGATTATTTATGCTAGCAGTTAAGGCACGTAGAAAAATTCTCCACCTTCTCTACAAACTAACACCTATCTATCATAATATAAAATTTCATTACAAATGCTTCAAATCATGATAATTCATAAAATTATCAATACAACTGTCCATAACCAGTTACATGCCAGAAAACAAAGAGCTCAAGAAGCCAGAATATGCAAAACAATGGCCACAATACATACCGGCAAATATTTTGATGAAGCTTATCTTGGAGATCAATGAAGCTGTTATAACTCACTTCATCAAAGGACATGTTTCTTAAAACAGCACAGACAACAAAAGGTCGAATCATAGATGTCTGCAAGGATCAAAAAAGGTTAAATTGTAAGAAACAAATACCAATGCATCCAAAAAGAGTAAACAATTCATACATACCTCTGGTTTAACATGCATTTGAAGCATTGCCTTTTTGTCAATGTTAGCAACCTTGTATGTGGGCATTTCCTGCTGCTCGTTGAAAATGCGGAGAGATAGAGCAATCCCTTCAAGGCAGAGCAAATCATATCTGTGCATAAATCATATATAAACAAACCATTGATGACCTCACTACTGTAAGGGATGGGATTTTTGCAGGGTGGGAACTCAAGACTTTCTAATACTCAATGTTATACTTTTTAACACAAAAGATAATAAGGGACTATGCATTGTTAAAATTGTGTTTATATAGTAACAAAGCAAATTCCCAATTTGTAAAATGAAGGTCTCCATTGATGCAAAACTTATTTTTCTTTGAAAATTATATTGAATTGATGGATACCTGTTGGCTGGGACTTCAATTTTGTAAATAACTTCTTCATCACCTTCTTCCTCTTCTTCTTTATCCAAGTGCTTTTCCTTTCTAATTATTGCTTTTTCAGTCGTCTAACAAACAATTACAAGTCCAGGTCAACAATTCATATAACCATATAAAAAATTTCACCAAAACTGACTGCCTTAACTGCAATTAACCCAAAAACATAATATATATATATATGTGTGTGTGTGTGTGAAATATATTCAGTTAAAACTCACCACATCATCAAGCTCAATGCCAAAACGAAAGCACAGATCCTCAAACTCTTTCTGGGCTGTGAATCACATTGACAACCAAAAAGAGAATCAGATTGAGAATCAAATTCAGTACAAAAAACTGAAGAATAAGGATTAATTAAAAAAAAAAAAAAACAAAGAAAAAGATGCATTATAGGTTGCTAATTCAAGTGAGAATGTAGGTAAAGACTAGAGCTTACTGTATTCTTTGCCCAGGGCTGCGTACAGACGATCCCTGCCCACACTCACGGTCGGCATTGCAGCTTCTCTAATTCTCTCTGAAGATAAACAACAACCAAAAATGTATCTTCAAAAAACCCTAAAGACTGAATTCACTGAATGCAGAGTTCGACAATTAACATTTTCACTTAATACAAGGCTCCGGATAATGTATAAAATCATTTTCATGCTTTTGGATTTTGAATTTAACACTATTAACTATTTAACTACTTATCATCAAAGATTAACAAAAATAAATATATCTATTATAATTGATTTAAAAAAAAGTGACAAGTTCTTACTGGTGACCGAAGACGGCGACGAGAAGGTGGCAGCTAGGCGGCCGGAGCAGCAATAACTGTCGCCTCCAGCCAAAGACAAGATTGCTTCAACTAAAACTATTCAATTTTGCGTTTGGCGTAAGTTTTATGAATTAGGGTTTGTTGTGTTTAGACTTTAGAGTCATTGGATTTGAAAAGAGTTTAAATATTTTCATCCATGAGGTTTGGTAAAATACAAAGACACCCAATGAATTTTAAAAGTGACAATTTCATCCTTTTTTTCACCTTAAAAGGACCAAAAATACTCTCAGTTATCTTTTTTAAGTTTCTTATTTAAATTTGATGTATAATTCTATCGGATTCGGATCCCTGTGTTATGCCTGAAAAAGTAGCGCTGATGCAAGATCAGTAGTCAGTATAAAAAGTTCAACTTAAGTAGGCTCAGAGCGAGGCGCCATGTCATACAATGACAAGGATGGCATGCCCCTGTCAAGGCAATGGATGCGCGTCAGACCAGCCATGAGCTATAGCGATTTCCACGTGTCTAATCCCTACACTAAATCACGTAAATCACTTTGGAAGATAAGTAATGAGACATAAAGAAAGATTTACACGGATAATCTCACCAACTCACAGATTTAGTAATCATAACCTTAATCCAATCCCAATATAAATTGAGAGCTCCTCTCTCATTTGGGAGATTAGCTAATCTCTCTAAAGAAAAATAACATTCACTTTCTTGTAATCATTTGTAAGTCAGTCCGCTGAACGTGACCTTACCACTATTATTAATACAAAATCAGTGGACGTAAGGATTTGCTTCCTTAAGCATCCGAACCACTTTAAACACTGTTCTTCATTACTTTCACTCTCATTTTTTCATCAAAGTGTGTCTTCTGGCCCAACTCAACATTTCACACGTACGTTTGGTTGGTGTTAAAATCACGTATCAATACTCTTAATTTAATTTAATATACCCTAACCTTTAAAGAATCTCTTAAGTTGAACTACTTCTTGGATTTTGATTTTTATTAAAATATAAAACTTGTTATTCTATGTTTATTAATTTCAAGTATGTTTCTTGAAATTTGACTTTTATTGGAATATAAATTTGTCAAAAAAAAAATTCTTTAATTCAAATTAGTATATGAAAATTACGTGTGCAATAGAAGAGAAAAAATTGGCATCCATATAAATCGTATGCGTAGAAACAATGTTGTCTCTAATAACTCTAAATGATTGATTGGTTCGATAAAAACTCTTAGGTATATTACTTAAAAAGTTATAAGTTCAAATATCTTGTTAGAGGATTCAAATCCAATTCAGATTATCCAAATTTAATTACTATCATATATATATATATATATATATATATATATATCAAATATATATAGTCAAGTTTACATTGGATTTTAGATCATTGAGGTTAGTTATGGGCTGTACCATACCAAATAGGCCCATATCCCTCACATCATAATCAAACTTCTATTGTTTTGCAGGAGCACATACAATTGGAAGATCATCCTGTGGATCATTTCAAGGACAGGATCTACAACTTCAATGGCTATGGCAAGCCGGATGAATCCATTGATGCAAAATAAATTGAACTATTTTCCAAAAAAAAAAAAAGGGCTTCAGAATATGTTCCTTTAGATGGAATAACTGCTAATACTTTTCATGTAATTGCCAACTACTACCAAAATCTTGAGAACAACATGAAACTTAGATGGCGAAACACCAACATAGTGACGTCGGAGTTGTATTTTACATGATCACCGGCGTTGGACATGTTGGAATCGGATGTTATCTCCGATAAGTCCAATGATGTCGATGATTTTTACGTTGAAAATAATCAATTTTCTAGTGGTGCTATTGCCATGGCTAATATTACATCACATATCTACACTCCAAATCTAACTCAAACTCAAATTGAGATACAGTGTTTTTCTACACAATTGCAATAATTAAATTAAGACAAGTTTGGAAATAAGTCAACAAACACTTTGATGGCATATATATATATATATGAATCAAAGACTGACAAAATTTTGGCGCAGAAAGTAGAATGATTTGCCACAACAAAGCTCATAATGAGCCATATTTATCTCATTTTAGAATACATTTATCACGTTTTAATTCTACATTGAAATTAAAAGATCAAAAGTCTTCTCAAGTTAGGGGCCGATTACAAAGAAAAAATTTGCGTCGGACACCGGAAAACAACAAATTTACGTCGGAGAAAATCTTTTACGATGCAAAAGAAAGGTAGAATATATGATCTTTTATAGATTAATGGAGTACAATAGACAAGAGTCTCTTGTTATCGAATCCTTTTAGCTAAATATAGAATTTTTTTTCTGGGCTCTCATGCTCATTCCTATAAATATTTCTGATTATTCTTTGTTGTTCGATGAATTTCCTTCAGAATTCCATGAATTGTCCCCTCTTGGCTACCCTCCTTTGGCTCTTATTTATACTAGGTGTGGAAAATATTTTTTATTTGTTAAGTCGTATTCATATTTCTTGTATTAATTGTATTCTTCCAAAACAGATTCCATCAAATAGATATGCAAATCTCCAAGGAAATCTCTTAAATAGATATATCCCAATTATCGTAAATATATATATATATACACTCAAAAATTTCACTATAATATAGATTAGAACGTCCAATAAACATAAAATGTTTTAATACAGTTGGAAAATAATATAATTTAGATTTAATCTTGATCATTCAAATGCTTCAATTTAACGGACCAAAAAATTGTGTCAAAACTTGTGTAAAGAAAAATGAGGTCCCAATCCTAATATAATATATTGTAAGAATTTATTAACATGGGAAAGAAAGGAAATTTTATGTCTATAAAATAATAAATTTTTAAGTTTTAACTATATTTCAAAAAACATCAATGAAATTTAAAAGTTATATAAAAAAAAGGCAAAGACAAGACAAGACAAGAGTATCAAATTTCTTTGAAATTTCAAATGATGTGGTAAATCTAATTAGTCAAATGTATCCATCATGTTCGAAAAAATGTTTAAAATGATAAGATTCACTAAAAACAATTAAAATCAATTTTTTGAAAACAAAATTCAATTACTTCTTAATATAAACCCTACAATTCTACAAACCATTTTACTTTCTTAGAAAACAAACAAAACGTCAAACATCCACAAAGTCAAATTAGCTTCATGTTGTTAGATATATCTAATGCCCTTGTAATAAGATTTTCAAATTATCTTTTTAGCTTTCTAGATTTTACCTCAAACATTTTCATGAAATGAGATATAAGTACATATTTTCTTTGAGGCTAATAGCCTAACGAGTTGTAAGCGCAAAATTTCATGCTAAAAAAGGTCTACCCTAATGCAAAAATTGTGTTTTTAATGTCAAGTTTGTGTCAATATAGATCTTAATTTCATAAACGTAATTGATAGTTAATAAAACTGATAATAAGACTATTTATGACAAACAAAACCTATTAAAAATTCATGTATGTAAGTAGCTAGATCAATGAAAAATCCTAGTTCATGATCTTTCACTTGTGGTTTCTCAATACTTCTAACCGCTTAATCCAAAAGAACTCATATACATAAATATATACATACATACATCTTTGGCTTTTGGCAAGAAGCCAAACCTTTGTTTGACTCCTTGTGTATGTGTCTTCTACTCCCCAATCTCTTTGTGGGCTACCTTTGGTCCTCCTCCCAGGAGACTATAAACAAAATCCCCCTCTCTCTTTCATGCACACTTTCTCATAACACTAACACCTTTTATTTTTATCTATTACTTTGTGTATTTTCACCGCCATAGCCACAGTTTCACATTCATAAAGCCACCTCGATTCATTCCTAAAGTATCTCTTCTCCCTCCTTCCTTTCTCTTTCCTCTTCCTCTCTCTCTCTCTCTCTCTCTCTCTCTCTCTCTCTCGTTTGAATGCCCTTTTCATAGAACCCTAAAAAATATTATTGTGTTTTGAATGAACTCTCAACCGTCTCTCAACCCTTTAGAGCTTCATGTTGATGAAGATCACTTAAAATTTATACATATTTTGCATGGCTACCATGACCTCCTTCTTCTTCTTCTTCTTCTTCCTCCTTCTATTCTTTCACTTCAATAATATCTCAAACGCTTCAACACCAGAAGAAATAGCTTTAAGGAGAAGAAGCTTACCATTATTTCCCACAAGAAAACATGGCATGGAGAAGGAGACGTTCAATACAAAGACTAACCCTTCATCATCGTCGTCTTCGTCATCGTTGTCCTCTTCGCCATGGCCAAAGCAAGAAAGGATCTTCAATGCGAGTGCCCATGAAGTTCCCAGTGGTCCAAATCCAATTTCAAATAGGTAAATTACAATATTTTGTAGCTTGTGTTTACTTTTATTGTTCAGGATCTTCTTGTTATTATATATAAAACTATATATATGAATTATTATACAAATTAATGTAGCTAGTTTGGTGAGTTTCTGCTACTATAAAAGCAATATTATTATTGTAAGATCACTACAGTTAATTCATATTATTATTTTTCGAAAGAGAAGAAATCTACCATCCAATCATTCAATTATTGGGGATGTTTATGAGATTCTAGTAATCAATCTTTCTTTCTTTTTATGAATATATTCTCATGATTAACCCACATGTATTTTTTATTTTATTTAACTTTCTCTTTTGAAAGTTCATGAGCTATTAATTAATTTCTTGGATTTCATAAATATGATTCCAAAAAGAGATTATCCAAAGGATAATCACTTTGTTTAATTATTCCATAAAATTATTGATTTGTGCCTTCACATATCATGACAAAACAAGATAGGGTTGTGATAATTAATTAGTACTTTAATGGAAGAAATTAAACAATTAAAAGTATATACCCAAATAAAGGAAATGGGATTTGATCTCAAGTACTTGTTATTTAATTAATCTTCTTTAATTTAATTAAATATTTATTATATGTTGTGATGAAATTAAAACCAGGTTTCCTGTTTGGGAAATACCAGTTAGTAGATTGAACTTCATTTTAATTCTATGTTTCATGAATCATATTTTCATTATTTTCCATTAACTTGAAAATCTATTCTCAAATTGCTATCAAAAGATCTTGAATAAACCCCAAATTAGAATGATAACTTGTACCCTTAAAGAACTAAATAAATTTTTTTATTTTATTTTTTTATTTTTCAGCGCACCATAAAAATGTAATTTTAGTTTTTTATTAATATTATTAATAAAAATGTAATTTTTCATGGGTTCAAACTTTTAATTTATCATATTCCTCAAAAAATAATGTACATTACCATAAGCAACCATTAAATTGTTTTCTTAAGAAATAACAGGGAAACATTTGATATTCACATAACATAATATTGCCCTTCTCTCGAGTAAGCATTAAATTATGTACATTCTTAAGACATTACAAATTTAAAATCTAATGTTCACGAGAGCATAAAAGGTTACCCAAATAACATTGTTATATTCAAATTCATTTTTAACTTTGTTACTGATATTAGTCATAGACAGATAAAAAGAAAAGAGTAAAAGAGAGAGAAGAAGGAGAAAAGAGACATAATGATGCAAAATTGTATGTGGGTTTGGGCCTTTTGTTGAAGACGAGACTGAAATGCAATAATGAAAGGGGTAAAGAGGTCCATAGAATTTCGTGTAAAGTTATATTGACTCTCTCTGGCATCCAAAGTAGTGGTGAAGGGTCCCTTTCTTTCCAATAAATTTCCCAAACAACCCTTGTTTTCTTATGAATCATATCCTCATTCTGTCTCTTGCTTTTAAAAGCTCAATCACCCCTTTAAAAGGCTCCTTCATGTCTTCTTGTGCCTTTGGTGCTCAATTTCTTGTTTTCTTATGTGTGGATTTACATGCCATTCTTGTTGTATTGTTCTTTCTTCTCCAATGTCTTTCATTTTAACTTCTAATAATTTTGGGAAAAAGCTTCACATGGTTTCAAGTGGTACCTCTTGTGTTCATTAAATACCATTGCAGGCTTTTGTTTGATTACTATTTTTAAAACCATTAACAATTTCATTTCAAATTATTAAAATGATCAAAAAGAAAAATCCCATTTTAGACAATAACCTAACCATTGAAAGGAAAGATCTCAAATTGTGAACGGTAAATTTGAATAGTAAATATGTTGCAGGGTAAATAATAACCGTATAGTTAAACGAAGAGATTTTGTTTAGTATTGTGTTGGTGCTTTGTTTTACTTTTGGTTTTAGTTGTCTAGTTTAACATTTTGTTAGTAATCTTAAGTGATATTTGATTTTTTTTAACCTAACCTAGGGCTTGGGTTGACCCTTTTTATATGTGGCCTCTTGTAAATTATTTCATTTTCTTATGAATACTTACTTAAACCCGCATACCGTCGCATCTTAACCTAAGTAACTATTTAGTTTATATTCTTGAAATAATGTATTTAAAAACATTGGTTTATGAAATAATTGGATTGAATTGTATTCAACAAGCTGATAACAATTGGATAACACTCTAAAAAAGTAAGCTATGTCAATTATATGATAGTAAAGGGTAAATAATTGGCATAATTGGATTTGGTAATGTGTGACACTCGTTTGTTTATAAAGAAGTAATTATTAATAGATTGTACCTTCACTAATCACTACCACTTAAGGTGATATTAAATAATCCATTCTTTTTCTTCTTCAACTATAACTCAATCCACAAATTTGTGCTTTAAAGGGGGACATATAATCATTCCATTGATTAATTACAATAAAGCTAACAATAATATAATATATTAATCAAATTTCCTTTTCAAGGATTGATTGAATATTCTCTTAGCAACCAATTAAATACGAGTCATATTACATTACAAGAATAATGTTATTTAGAGTTATCAGTTAATATCAGTCGTTCATATTTCAATATAAGAGTAATTTTATTTGGAGTTATCTACAAATATCAGTTACACATACTACAATATAAGGGGACATTTGGATTATATAATATTTTTTTATCTTAATAATAAGATTACTTGAAAGAAAAATTACATTGTAGATTACGAGTTTAAATTATTATTGTACTTTGGTTCAATTGGGATGTATTAATAATTAATATGTTTGGTTGATAGTAATAATAGATGTCCTGAAATACCCTTTTTACTAGAATGCCCTTTAGATGATTATTATATATAAATAATTAGGGGCTTGTTTGTTTTATTATTTCAAACCCTATTTGTTTAATTATTTGGGAAATACTATTCTGTTTTTTAAATTACTTTTAGACCCCTTAAGTTTATTAACTTAATTAAACACCCCTAGAAAAAAAGTTTAAAAATTAACAAAAACAACCTCACCGACCCATAGTTGCTAGATTCCTACAACCACCGTCAGTGGTGGCCGAAATTTGTCACAACGACCTAAAAATGACCGAAAATGGTCGTTTATTCACCGATCTAGCTGGAAAAAGCCAGATCAACACACCAAAGCCTTAAATTCAACCAACTGAGTCAGAATGGCAGTATTCTACCAGATTCAGCGGCAGCTAATACGCATCGTAGTGGGGGTGGGGGTTTTTGTTTTTGTTATTTTATAAATTTGGTGTTTTGTAATTATTAACAAAGCCAAGGATATTTTCGTCCACATTGTCCACTATTTTGGGGCAAAATTGGACAAAAATTTAGATTACAGAAGTAATATTTTAATACCACCCTTCCCCCAAGTAATATTATTCCCGGTAATTTACCCCATTTTTGGCACTGTTTGTTATCTTATTTTCCGATAATGTTTTTGTACAAAAATGTCCAAACACGGTAATCTGCTCAATTAAACAAATATTACCCTTGTTAAAAAATTTCAACCCGATCCAAACGGGCCCTAAAGAGTAATGTTATTTAAAGTTACATGCAAATAACAATTTTTGAATCAATTCGTGATAGTATCATGGTTACTCTACCTTTGATCCGAAAAATTGCAATTAGACTGTAAAAAAATTATTTCAATTACAAGAGTCATTCACCCCAATTAGCGGTTTTTGTATCAAGGTTAATTGTACAAGGGTAATTCTATCTTTGATCCAAGGGTTACAGTTAAGCTATAAGTCTTCTTATACAATTAAAAAAACGTTAACGTCAGAAGGCAACACCTTCAGTTAAAATGCAACTTTGAAAAGATTGCTCTTACTTCAATCAATATAAGATTACAGTAAACGGTAATGTCACCGTTTACAAATAACATTGTGTGTGTGTGTTTAAATCATTTTGAACATGTAATAGTAACAAGATATTTGTAAAGTATATTATTCCATTACTTTTCATCATTCTAATAACTTTGCATAAAGTTAAGTTTAAGTCAAGACAAAGACCCAAATTAGACAACATATATGAATTGTTATCAATTTGATTTATCTTGGAGTTGAAGATGAACTTATCAATTTACGTGACTTGCTTTTGGCAATCAAATTAAAGCATGATTTTGCTTCACTTTTGATTCTTTGAAAGAGTTGTATACATCACTTTAAATTAAGAGACTTTTGTACCAATCACTCAACGAAGCTTGGTCCCATACATGAAAAGACAGTACCAGAAAACTTAGGGTTTTGTGATGAT
>CM047908.1:36602399-36626182 GCA_026229545.1 Pistacia atlantica
GGGTTTTGTGATGATACATTTTCCTATAATAGTATGTGTTGACAACATGAGACTTGTAATCATCTTGCTTTTATGTTATAAATATGCTACAAGTTATAAGGTGATATTGACATTACAAATATATATACGACTTTTCTTTCCATGTCACATGTATATGATACTTGACATATTATAAGATATGGGCGGTAAAGAAAATTTAATTATAGAAGGTTTGAAAAATATAAAAAGGATAAAAACAATAATAATAATATTATTATATTAAATTAAAAAAAAAAAAGCATTTGATACACCGTGCAACTTGTTGCAATATAATCAGTCAAAAAGAATATATTACATTTGTACAAGTAGAACATACTTAATTTCTTATTGACGAGTTTATTGCAACATAACGTACATAAGACTTTCTCCTAATTGATGATGTGACCGATGTTTTAGTATTACATTAATTATAGGTTGATGTAATAAAATGTATACTTTTGCATAATTAGTGTAATATTAGCACATCAACCACCACATTAGTTAAGATCCAAATTGGAATTACCCAGAAAAGGTCTCCTCTACAAGAGAGATCTTGATAAATTTTAGCAACATTTTGGGATTGTAATCTTAAATCACCCTTATATAGCTTTATTTCCATAGTTTTTTTTTTTTTTTTCTAAATTCACATAAACTTATGAACGTGAAATATAAGTAAATATCAAATATAATGAGCGAAGTTAACCTTTCTTTATATTTAATCAAATGAATGTTGTATGCATACAAATAACCTTGATGTTGTAAAATTGTGAACACTTTTTAGTAGTTGATGAAGATATAGAGTTTGAGTTAAATTCATGTTTTAGGAGTTCGGGTTTGGGAATATTTCTTTTCTTTTTACTGTGAGTTGAATTAGGGAAGAATAATTGGTTTAAGACTTTACTTTGAGTTAAAGTAGGAATTGAAGATTAAATATGGGAGTTCTATTAGGATTAGAAATATGAATCCTATTAGAATTTAGATATCTTATATACTATATGTAAATATAAGGGTTAGAGCCAATTCATAATTATAAGAGAAACTATGTGAAAGAGAGAATGGGAAGATGGGAGAAGGGGTATTAAACACCATATTAATGGAATGTCCGTCTATGTAATGGGTTGATGGTGTTATGCTTATAAAACACCATACGGTAGAGTTCCCGCCTTATAGGGTGATGGTGTTATACATTCTTGTATCATGTTTATAAATTTGTAGTGGATTTCTCTCATCTATGCATGTAAGCAAGTTATACTAAACCACGTAAATATCGTGTTTATATGTGTGTGATATTCTTCGCATATTACTATTCTTTATTTTATTTTTTACTCCTCCAAATTCCAACAGATGTAAACATTATTTATTAAATTGACTTTTTTATTAAATTTTTTACTCTTTGTCTATTTTTTTTTTATCCATAAATTTATATGAAAGGATGGAGAGGACAGAACCCATAACTTGAAAAGTTTACAACACTATTGAGTCTTGACTAGAGCAACATAGTCAAGGCATTGAGAAAGAGAAAGAAGTAGCTAGTAGTGGTAGTTGTCCCTTTTGATAAAAGTGCTTTCAGAATAAGCTTTTTATCTTTACTAAAAGTGAAGTTGTAATGAGCAATGTTTTCTTGGATTAAATAAAAATTAATTCAATACTTTTGGGTTGATTTGATAGATTACATTTTTGACATTTGTCATCCATGCTCACCATGTAATTTCTTTCTTTTTAGATTCAAGTGCTGAGAAATTTTATTCTGTGCTTAAAAACATTAAACATAAAAACAGAAGAAATAAAAATAAAATAAATCATATGATTATGGAACTCAATTTGGAATTATAACTTTTCTAGTCATTTTAGGGTACATCATATTTTTCCTAAGTGATGCTAAATGTCCCTTGTATAATTCCATTCCTTAATAGCCCTTTTTTTTTTTTTTTTTTAATTTTAACAAGGACAAACATGTAATTTCAAAATTGTATTTTAACAAAAAATGGGACATCTTTTTAAGGATGAGGTTGTACTACCCTTGAATAGGGATGATAATTTGGTCTATGAACTCGGAGATACATAACTCTAATAAGATGAATATGACACATTATCGTAGAAAAAAAGAAAAAAAAATCAACTCTACCCTTGAAACTATTTGAAACAAAATATTTCTTAATTAAAAATTATATCACAATTATCGTATCATAACTTATGTAAAAAAAAAAAGGGTAGCACCTTTTAGTCTCCCTTTATAATATAATTCATTAAAAATATATATAATTACAAACAAATGGCTTAATTATATAAAATAAAAATATTCTCTTCATCCACTTTTTTTTTTTTTTTGGTAACCAAGTTATTCAGTTAACTTACACATACCTCAACTGATCTTCGGAGGAAGACTAACGCAACAATTCACCATCTCAATCCCTCACTTAAATCGCAAATACTCCTCTTCACCCACTCCATTAAATATAAACATATGAACTCAAAACTATTTCTTGCTAAACTACAATAATACATAAAGGATATACTTAAGATATCTCTTTGAATGCAATTTGTTTGTAATTATCTGAAGGCAAATATTTATATAATGTATTGAAACAAAACAAGAACCAAGTCAAATATATGTCCAATCAAACATCCATTCCAAGAGCTATGAAGGTTGAGATGAATCCACATTTTGTCCCTCAGAAATTCATAATAATGATTGTCTTGTTACCCTACCAAATGTTTATTCCAATTTTTAATTTTTGTTAGTCAATTTCAATGTTAGATATCAGTAATTATCCATATAAAAGTATATACAAATACCTATGGTACAAAATAAAACTGATAAATTAACGTAAAACTTGTGAATAATATTAACACAGTCTACAATATTACATCAAACATATTTTCAAATATTAAAAATAGAAATCAAAAGTTTCTCCTTATGCATAGCCTAATTTTTCAGCCTATAAACACTTTCTACAGAATGAGAATCCAGGCAACGACATAACCAAAAATCTCTTATTTTATACAAAGTGAGAATCTATTGTTTCCTACTTCCCATAGATTTTGGGGTTCTCAGTATGATCAGCGGATTTTAGGATTATCGAAAAAGTTCAAAAAAATAAATTTAATTTCTTGCTTTGCAATTGCAACACCAGTTGAAGACTAACTGCACGTTTTTTAGTTTATAATTGTTACTTGAAGATAATGGAAGAATCAAGGCCAACCCATGTGGTACAGTCCATCCACTGATCCAAACCAAGCTTCCCATCTAAGGCTCTCCGCAAACTGAAGCTCATTTTGGCTTTGCTTTTCGTCTGGCTTTCCAAGAGGCCCTGCAGGGAAGATGAACATGAAATTATTATGAAGGTAAGAAAAAGCAAGTCAAATAGTATCCGGACATTGTTGAAATACAGATATACTTTATCATTACAAATTTCGTTATAAATCTTCCCAGAAATTATGATAGTCTCCTTATTTTTGATAAGAAACATAAATACAAAGATGCAATCAAGCTGTCCACTGTGCATATATAATGTATGAGTTAACTTTAAAATCATTGTACCGAAGTTTCATAGATTTATCAAAATCCTTTCCCTCCATGGAATCAGGCAGAACTAAAAAATAAATAAGGAAAAAGATGACACATAATAAATGAGAGGCTGAGTAAATTTACTTTCGACTAGTCGCCAGCTCACAGTAGATGGGGCTGAATCAGAAACCTTTTCTTGAAAGAGCAGTTCTCCAGATTTGATACTCCAAATACGTAAGTTGCAGTCCTCTCCACCTACAACATCATATTTGAGAGTTCTAATTTTTGTGACTGGTTAAAACAAAACAAAAAATATGTGATTTAACATGTTTCAAACCTGCCATAACAAATCTCTCAGATTGGTCTACTGCAAGCTGTAACAGAGTGTGAGAATTAGCATGCCCTTCATATGATTGTATGGGCCCTCTCTTACTTAGGCGATGATCATAAAGCATAACCTGTGAAAAGAACATTAAAGCCCACTTATGAAGGGTGCTTTACATAATTTCTCCTATCGTATCAGTCTTCGTTAATTACACAGGTTAATAAAGCAAGATTCCTCAATGATCCACAAGAAAAGTTCCGACAGTTCATTAAGCATTACACGGTTACAGGCAAAAGAATAAATTTCTCCTCGACCATGGGAAGAAAGATTTCAGAAAAATTAGTTGATTGAACAATTAAATAAACTAAATTTAGATACATCTAGAGGTATTATAGTAACAGAGAGGATGTCCCCTTAAGTTCTATCAACATGATAATTTTAATCTGAAACTAACAAATCCATGACAGATAATATTTAACAATTTAAAGTTCAAAGAGACCAATGAAGCTAATTGACAGGCCATATTCTTTTATGTTATAGCAGATATCAATTTCAAGTCTGCTACAACATAATACCTTTTTAAAAGTATCATCAAGAAAACAATGGCAAATTAACCAACAAAACATCTTGCTATTCAATTAAAGCTTATGCCTCATCTAAATGGCCAAGTCTTGAGGTTTTATACCGAAGACCTAGTATCAATTTGTTTTATAGAGGGGAAGAAAAGAAAAGAGAGAGACAGTGAAATAAGAAAATTAGAAATAAAGAGAAGATACAAAGATACGTCCTAGATTAGGACTGGTTTAAAGTGTAGTTCATTGGAAAAAGAATTTCTATCAGAAAAATACTTTGATGGGAATGGAGCCACAACATTAAAAATCTAATTAATGTCATGTAATGTGACTTTGTTAAATACAATGGAGGAATATGCAGAGTCAGCAAGTATCCAAAAAGGAGCGCAAATGAAGAATGAACACTAACCGATCCATCCATTGCACTTGCCAAGAAGTATTGATCGTAGAAACGTAATGATACCAAACTACAATTTCAAAAACAAAGAAATTAAAATTGAAAGTAACATGTAAGTTAATTAAATGTTGTAAAAGTCAACTACCTGGTAATAGACGAAGGCATAAAAGCAGTGCGTGAAGGACAAATGTTTCCACTCAGCTGCAAAGCAAGAGTTTTGGATCTATTATTCTTGGTTTGACCAAAAATTGCAGGCAGATGTTCATGTTAAAAAATTATCGCATTAATGATCCAAATAGGTTACATAAAATCAGACAAACAAAATCAAAGGAAAAATAATAGAAAACAGCAAAAACTTTGGCAGACCTTACCCTGCAACTAGATGCTTGAATTAAAAGGAGTTTCTATATAAAAGTAAAGAAGAGAAATCACTTTTCCAGAAATCAGTAATAGTGGATGGCCACAAAAGGTGTCCATGCATAAGGGTGGTCACCCAAATGAAGCCAATTACCAGAGAAGCCCTTTGATTCAGAGCAATGAAAGAGACCCAAGTAGGCAAGGCCATTCGATTCAAAAGAAAAATCCAAGGGACCACATGCTATAGTGACTCAATTACTCAACATGCCAGACAAACAGGGGTAGGACCACCACTGTGACTTGCCAACAGCACAGTATACTCTTGGAATGATGGCAAGGGTGGTCACTCTGTAAAAATAATGGGTAAAATTCATCACATTAAACGATCATTCATACCTCAAACCATTGTTTATTAGAATTTTGAACAGTTTTTCTCAAAGGTGAGTAAGGTATCCGGTGTCTAATAAGTCTTCTAGCAGACCCTTGTGGTCTCTCACGAACATCAACCGTCACAATTGCTCCATTTCTAAGTCCGCATAAAATGACCTTGCCCTGCAACAAGAAATAATTAACTCAATTTCAAGTACTAGAAGATGGTCAGCTTAATTAAAAGAAAATAAAAATAACGCAAGAACCATATCCATGTAATTAAGATTGCCAAACAATTGGAGCACTTTGAAATGCAAAAACATATTAACCATACACAACACTGAAAACTAGCACAGAATATATGGATATCTTCATGTTGGCATAATAAATTTCCATACACGAATGATATAATGTCTACAATTAGAAACAGAAAAGTAAAAAATAAAATACAGGCAAAACTCAAAAACACATGCTAGCTAATATAGACCTAAAGAATCCAAGTATAGATAGATCTGGGATGATCAAGCAAACTACACGAGTCTAGAGAACCTTGAATGATTTAAGAGATCCTTAAATGATGTAAAAGTTACCGACTCATTAAGTTGTTGTGCAAAAACATCACTTTTACCACAGCACACCCATGATGTTGACCCTGTTTCCAAATTGACCATAGCAGCACCACGATTGGTTCCTACAGCAAACAAAAGATCAAAGAAAACATATAAATCTCTGAACATTAAATATACCTGAAAAAAATTCAAGGGCAAGATAACCATCATTGTCTTTTCTTTTACACTCTGCGACTTTTATAAATTGTAATTATTCCCAACAAATTAAAACCTTACTGAACTTCAAGATCCTAACTCACTCAAAGAAAAGTCTGTCTACTTCCTGAATTTACATTAATAAAGCTTAAGATACAAGTCAGTGTCTATATATCGAAATCTAAGTAGGCTAACTTAAATACATGAATTCAACTATTAAAATCAGAAGACTGAAAAAGCAGTAGTAAATAGAAGAGAATATCAAAGTAAATTCAGGAAGTAAAATAGTACAATGAAACAAAAACAGAAAACAAAAAAAAAAATTGAAAAAAAAAAAACTTGCCAACAACTGCTTCGCTCGCACTAGAGTTGCAATCTGCAGTCCATATGGTACAATTGAAAGAAGCAACTGAAGTCATCCTCTGCCTAATGGAAAAAAGCCCAGGGGGAAATTCAAATGGATCATCAAGACTAAGAACATATATAGCTCCACCAGGTGTCCCCGATCCCAAAGTAGTTACCCTGTTTCCTTATGTTAAGGCAAAGAAAGAAATTATTTATGAGACAAGTAACGAAGACCACATTAAAATTGGTGGCTGTGTCACAATGCATAACTAAACTTCTGAAGACCAAAAGGTTGTAAAAGAGAAAATATAAATGCCACCAATCCAAGGAAGGCTTCTGCACCGTCTATCGCATAAACAATCAGACACTGGTTTTGTCTTCCTAATAAATCCAATGAAGACAAGCTCCAGGATCACTACCAGGAAAGTAGGGCCCACATTCTACTCAAACCAATAATAGATCTGCAAGCGTAAAGACACTGACCAAGAGATCCCTAACTGGTTCAGGAACCTGGACAAATGACACAAGATAAAATTTAACAGTACCGAGAAACATTTTTTATTTCCATAAAGTGCAAAGAAAAGCTATTAATTACTAAAAAAAAACAAGCTGAAATTTGTTATATATGAAGAAATATACAGAAGAGTTAATGAAAATCTAAAGTTGCAAAAGGATACACTGTACGCCGGCAGTTAAAACCATCATCCAGTTCACAAGAAGAGTACTTTCTAGGCAATTTTATAGAAGATACACGAGATGACATTAGTATTGAAGCTCCTTCAGGTATCCAAATATGCTCAGCTTCTTTATAACTTTCTGCTTTGTTTTCTTTAACACGAGGCCCCACACGATCTGGAAGGAAATTTATTCCAGTATCAAAATGTTGTCCAACTTTTCCAACTCCAAACAAACTGCGAGAGCACCAAACTTCAAAAGCAATAGCTTGTGATGAACACTTAAAGGCAGTGTAAATATCTCAAAGAACCATATCAACAATAAAAACTTAAAGCAAGGGATGAGAAGTCAGATGCAAACATCATTTCATAGTGCTATTATGAACAATAACAATGTTATAGCAACAACAAGAAGCTTACTAAATATCCGAGTTATATAAAAAGAGGTAGTTTAGGTCAAACACTTTCAACCCAAAATTTACTGGAATTCAGACATGATTTTCCTTTTAGGAAACAAAGTATATTATTAAAAACAGAGATTGTAGATTATACACATATGGGCACTAGCTATCCACTAAAGGCCTAACTAAAGACTTGAAAATTAATCACAAAGAAAAGTATAAGGTTAGGAGATCATCACTTCCCAATTAAAAAGGAAGGAAAAGGAAATATCTCTTAACTTTTTAAGAAAGAGAGGCCCACAAGAAGGCCCAAAATTTAACATTGTCCACAAGAGAGGAAGATCATCCCCTCTATTATCTTCATATATTCTTTTGTTTCTCTCAATCTCCCAAGAACTTGGCCTTCATCAATCACTCAATTCTCACCTATATATTTGTGAGCCTTAGAGGTACATGGCCTATTAAAAAATAACAAGTTCAGTTATTCTTGGTTATTTGAAAAGAAAGACGCGCACACACGGAGAGACATGGAGAAAGACAACAGAGGGAGTCTGTCCAATCACCAATTAATGAACTCATGGAGAGCAAATTATCCAATCCTTTACACATTATATTCCAACTCAAATAATGATAACAGGAAACTATGTGACAATAAAATTATCAACCATTAAGAACATTTTGAAGGTCTTGCATTTATTTCAGTGGAGGCAATAACAAATTCATCAGATTACAACTTTATATATACCTCAAAGTGCCATTTATACTGCCTGCTAATACAGCGTCAATTTCCCTTTGACCCGTAGATGTGTTTAATTTAACATGTATCGGCTGTAAAGCAGCATCAGCTCTATGTCTTGTTCCTTGATACTTGAGAACCTAAATTGCATGAAATTTAATAAAAACAATAAGATGATTTTGATAGAGAAAGGTTACCACAATATTCACCAAAAATGTTGAAAAAGAAAAATTCCCATTCCCAGTAAGGCCTTAAAAATTATAAATACTCAAAAGTCGTGTATTTACATCATTCCACTCAAAATATGTGAACACACAATATATATTTGTCACAAAAAATTTTCCCATAGTCCGACAAAATAACTTCATCACAACCAACCCCTTAGATTTGAATGTGAGAACTATACGGGACTTAAGTCTATCAAAAAGAAAAGCAGTAACTTACAAAATCACAAGATCACAGTCAATAAACTTACCACAGGTTGGGAAACTAGTTTCTTTTGAAATTCCTCCTTAAACTTACGCTTCCCTTTAGTGAGAGACAGAACATTACCATTCAACTCCCTGACCTGAAGCAATTTCGAAGTTCTTTCACCAGTCCGAAGTGACTTGGCTGGCTGCAGTGAACGAAGAAACTAAATCTAGGACTTTGTAACAGAAATCAATGACAGAACCTAAAGAAAAGAACTAATAACATAGCCATAGTAACATATTCAAAAGCAAGGACTTTTTTTAAAAGCAAAATGAACATAATTTTTAACAGCTTAAGTAACTTTTTTAAAACCAACAGACAAGATTAAACAAACAAATTAAAGCATCTTCCTGTCTTTCTCAAGGAAAAATCAAATATCCAAGTACATCTCCAAAACAAAATCAAATTTTTGCTCTATTGAAAGATCAAGTGCTTATACAAGGCACCAAATTATGGTAACAATTAGTATGTGGTCAGCATGTAGATGCATAACCCTCAACTTAGTATAGTTAAAAAAAAGAGACCATTGAGTTCCCACAACTTGAAATTCACCTCTATCTAACAATTCACTAATTCACCTAACATAGTCATATCTTCTAATCTAAAAAACATCAGTGATCACCTTTCCCTCGGTCATGATCACATAAAATGAGACCCATTAACTGAAACAGTTAAACTCACAAATGAATTTAGAGCATTTTTTTATGATAATAGCAAATATTCCCCAACAAAGCTACCAAACGCATTTGAAACATAATTTAAACAACCAGTAACATATACCAAAAGAGTAAAAGCATATGTAATTGACAACATATGATCACATATGCAAAGCCTAACTTGAAAAAAAGACGGAATTGTTAACTGACTTCTCATCATCTTCATAAACTTTTCAACATGCATCTGAAGTTATTTCTTTATCACAAAAAGGAATTCTCTGTTTATTACCCACTTCAGCTGTACACAAGTAATCAGCTCCAAATTTGACCTAATTACATGAAAATCCTAACTCGAAAAATAGACAATAACACTTCTCTGGATTCTCAAAATCTTGATAAACCCTTCAACACTCATCTAAAGTTTCAAACTTAATCAGTAATGTGTGGTCACTGCCTCTTACCCACTTCAATTAAGCTTGTAAACAGCTCAAACTCTCAATGAAACTTTAAAATCAAGTAACTGTCAATGGTTTGAATACCCTGAATGCTGACCTAATTATTTGCAAACAATAACTTGAAATGCAGACCTCAGAATTTTCAGAATCTTCATAAACTAAACGCCCATCTAAAGTTTAAAATTTTACCTTATAATCAGCTAAAATACCACTGAATTTTTAAACCCCCTAAATTTTAACCTAAATATCTGCAAACTCAAATTTGAGAAACAGGCAAAAAACCCTCCTCAGATTTCAAAATCTTCCAAATCTCGTAAACACCCATCTAAAACCTCATAAAATTTATCAAAAATGTGAAGTCACTGCTTCACAATCAACCCAAAATCTCAAAAAAAAAAAAAAAAAGACCTGGGTAGAGTTTGAAAGTGGGTTCTGAGATGAAGCAGAAGGAATTCGAGGACGAGAAGCGCCTGGAATGGGACCTTTGATGGGGAAGTACCGGTTCTTCTCGGCATCATAATAGAACCCAGGAAGGTCTGCAACAAATAATTGAATAAATAATAGTACAAAGCAAATTAGGGAAAAAAAAAAGGGAAACAAATGGAATTGGAGAGAGATTGAGAGAGAACCTTGAGGCATTGTCGCTTGTTGTTGAGTTGAAAGAGAGAGAAGTGTTGGTGGGAGTGAAGTGGAGTGTTTGAGTTGTTTAAGTTTTGTGGAGAAGCGGTGGAAGCATTTAAAGTACGCTTGGTAATCGGCGGCGGAACCCTCTTTCAATCAAAACGGTCGTTTCTGTCACAGGTTTGTCTGTTCATTAACATTTTTAAAGAGTTGATATTTTCCCCTAAGGTTTCTTAAATTAAAATTTTCCCTTTCAAGTTTCTCAAATAACAATTTACGCATCCATCGCGTGTTGATAGAAGTAACGCGTGTTGATAGAAGTAACGCAACTAATAGTGATGTGTGTTTGTTTTATTATTCTGAGTTGTATTTTTAAAATCCATAATATTATACTTACAAAAAAATCTTACAAAGATTTTACTATCAAGTGAGATGGTAAAAAATAAATAAAAAAGTCAAATAAAAAGTCAAACTCATTATATTCATTCTTCCATTCATTTTTTGCTACATCACTTTGTATGAAGATCTTTGTAAGTGTAGCATTACTCTTTTGAAATATTATTGCTAGGTAGAGTTGGGTGATTATTGCGAGGTTGAATTTAAAAAATTAATAAAAAAACCCCTAGGTTTGCTAATTTAACTAAACACCCCAATATATAAAAATTTTATAAAATGATAAAAACACTCCCATCACACACAGTTGCCAGGAATCTGGCCGTAATCTGATGTTACAGCGCACTATTGGTTGAATATGGCCAGTCGTGCGGCGAGATGGCATTTTCCAACCAAATCCACCGTGGATCTGGCCGAAAAATGCCAGATCTGGCCATGTTTGGTTGTCAACGATGGCCAAAGAGATGGTTATCGTTGATGGTCAACGATGACCATGTCCCATCAACGACGGCCATCTCTTGGCCGTCATTGAAGACCAGTTACGGCCAAAGATCTGGCCATCAACAACCAGATCTTTAGCCGTAGATCTAGCTTTTTCTGACCAAATCCACGGTGGATTTGGTCGGTAAATGATAGATCGATATACTACCGGCCCGATCTAATCAATAGTGCGCCATTATACCAGATTCCGGCCACCTTCCAGCGGTGGTGGCCAGAATCTGACAAATGTGAGTGGGTGGCGGTGTTTTTGTCAATTTCTAAACTTTTTTTTCGAGGAGTGTTTAGTTAAATTAATAAACTTAAGGGTTTAAAATAGTTAAATAAAATATAATAGTATTTTCAGAATAGGGAAATAAAACGTGTATTTTGGAAATAATATTAATAGGATAGGGAAAAATAATTAAACAAACGGGTACTTTTTTTTTTAAATCACTTGTAATATCTATATAATGCAATTATATGATTTAAGAATTTTAATATATTAGTAGTCTTGAAAAATAATAAAAAATAATAATGTTTTTGGAATAATATATTACTTGTTCCGTGTTATCATGTATGACATTGACATGTAAATATGTTGATGCATATATGATGACAAATCATTGGAGAAGTGAAATTTTGGAATGAATATTATTGCTCTTTTTGGAAATTGAGTTATAAAAGAAAGGGCTTTTAATTTAAAGAATGGGTTTTGGTTAATTTTGTAGGCTCCTTAAATTTTTGTTCTTTTTAAAAAACCCTAAAAGAGTTAGATCTTGGGTCAATCCATGACGATGTTAAGGTTGTATCTTTTGGGTTCGGCCATTTGTAAGGCCCAATTGTTTATTAAATGTCGATAATGACCAGCTTCTAATGTTAAAATTGTAAGTATCTAAGTTTAACGAGCATTTTTCTTTTTTCTTTTTTTAATAAAAGGATAAAAAACACAAAACAAAAACTTCCCAAAATTCCTGTACATGTATCCAAATTTTAAATTGAACTAAAAAATTCAACATCCATATAATAAAACCTCACTTCATTTCTTAAATAATTATTTAAAAAAGTTTTGCTCAATTATTAATGTAATTAAATAATTATATTAAAAAATTTGAAATTTTTTAAATTCATATAAATTAATGGATTGTTATGTAAACTACGTAATTGCAACCGAACCCAACTTTAATGTAAATGGTTGGAATTAGGGGTGTTAAAAAAAATGCAAAAACTGAACTGAACCGAATTTTCAGTTAACCGAAAAATCAATTCGGTTTCGATTCATAGAAATTGAAAAACCGCATTTTCGGTTCGGTTACCGGTTTGGGAGAAAATGCAAACCTGTTTTACTAACCAATTTACTATATATATAAAATATATAAAAAATTCCCTAAACCTAAATTCCCTTTACATATATATGAATATTTAATTTTTACTAACCAATTTACTATATATATATATATATATATATATATATATATATATATATATATATATATAATATAAAAAAAATTCCCTAAACCTAAATTCCCTTTACATATGTATGAATATTTAATTTTTATTTGGATATGTATTGTTAATGTTTACAATTTAAATCAGGAAAAATTAAAAAATACATATATTAATTTAAGCCTTAAGGGGGAAACCGGTTGAAAACTAGTTCGGTTCAAGAAAACGGTCAACCAGTTTTGAACACGCCTAGTTGGAATTGGTTTTTCACTCATTCTCTACTTTGTCCCTTTATGGGTTAAGTAGCAATGCTTATCTTAATGTAAGTATAAGTAACCATACACAAGCAAATGACATTTCTTTTAAATACAAGGATAAATCTCCTCAACACATGACTTTTGGTATTGAGTACCAAATGTGGGTAATTGAAGTAATATAACAAAGAGACAAATACCGAACAAATGTCCGACCTAAGACTCATGCATACCATTTAAATTTAAGACTAATTTTATGATAACGAACAATGAAACCCACATAAATGTAAATAAGTATAACAAAGAGGTAACACTCATTCTGTAATGGACTCTTTATGGGTTTGGTACTACTTTTTTATGTAGGTAAAACCGTGCACACTTAAGTAAAAACACTTTTTTTTTTTTTTTTTTGTTGGGAAGATATGTTTTTCTTGACGTTAAAATTGATTATCTAATATCATTAATTGAAATATGATAAAGAGACAACGATTGAACAAATGTTTAATCCCACCACACATGTATATATAATTTAAATATAAGACTTATACATCGAAGTCGGACAATCAAACTCATACTAAAATGTACACAAATTTTACAATTTACACATTAATCAATCTCCCCCTTACCATGGGTCATCAACCCTAGGGGAAAGCAAATGGGTTAATTTTCCTTTGTGACCCTTATTAATATTAAGAGTTTTATAAAAGTGATAGTGAAAGTTTGACCCTTCTCTAAAGAACCCTTTCACATGTGGCTATTTCTCGTAAAACCCCAATAATTTAAAGTGCTTCTTGTTTTTTACTTTCTCCATCATTAAGTAACAAAAGTCATTAACTAACAAGAAACCAATCAAATAAGCAAGAGAAAAACGTATACAAGACATACACAACTGTTTATAACATTTAACAAGGTGTCGAGATGGCCACGTACGGACAACAAAGCTTCAAAATAAATAAATGTAATGTAAATTCCCAATCAATGTACTGCTAATCACACGCACAAACCCACAAATAACACACACAAAATAAACAAGATCAAACCAATCACAAGAACACCAAATTTACCGTGGTTCACCTTTCACAATGGAAAGATTACATCCACGTTGAGCTCCAAGAATTTTTGGAGGCTCGCTGCACTAGGAATCAACTGTTTTACAGATTAAAAAAACACTCTCAAAGAATCACCCAACTATCAATCTTTAACCCAATCACTCAAATCTGAAATCTCTAGAGAATACTTGATCTAGTTTCTCTAAACCTAAAGAAAACACTATCTTCACCGTAAGATTATACAGATTGTCAACCCAAAAGCTTGACTACAAACTAACAATGATAAGAGCAAAATTGATCTGTCGTGAAAGAGAGAGGAGCAGCCAAAAACTAAAAAAAAAACCCAGGTGCTGTGCAAAAGACTCCCTTTTATATATGTTGACCTCAAGAGCTAATCCTGGCCGTTGGATCTTCTTCATTTCAGTGGCTGTGATCTATTCTCATTTGCAGTGAAACGGCTGCGTTTTGATAAGTGAAATTCTGCAGAAACATTACAAAGGTTTTGCGCTTCAGATATTAACAATTCTCCACCTTGAAGCTCAAACCTTTTTACAACTCAGATTTCAAGTGCAGCTAACCATCCTCAATTCCCTTCATAGCTCGATCGTCGTCACTTGACAAATAAAGCAGTTCAAGCAATGCTTGAACTTGGCAAAGGCCACCACCTTTGTCCCCATATCTGCTGGATTATCCTCTGTTGCTATCTTCTTCAAATTTATCATTCCTTGTGCCACTAGATCCTTTACAAAATGAAACCTCACGTCAATGTGCTTGGTCCTCTCATGGTAGACTTGATTTTTACTTAGGTGTATGGCACTCTGATTGTCACAAAATACAATCACTGCCCCATCTATCAATTTCACCTCCATTAGAAGTCCTTGCAACCACAATGCTTCCTTGAATACTTCTGCAACCACATATTCGTTCAAGACAATGCCACAAGACAATGCCACAATAGGTTGAAGTTGGGACTTCCAACTCACACAATTTCCAGCCAAAGTGAAAAAATAGGAAGTAGTTGACTTCCTTGAATCCTTGTCACCTGCAAAATCAAAGTCTACAAAACCCACAAGATCAAGTGACTCACATCTTTTGGAATATTCTAAACCGACATTAGTTGTGCAATTTATGTATTTCAACAACCATTTTAGGGCAGACCAATGTTCTAACCCTGGGTTAGACATGAACCTACTGAGTAGAGATATAGCAAAAGCAAGGTCAGGTCTTGTGCTTATCATAGCATACATGACTGATCCTATTACATTAGCATAGGGAATATTTTCCATCTTTAACAAATCAGAATCAGATTTAGGACATTGAGACTTACTCAGCATAAAATGACTAGCTAAAGGCAGATTTACACTCTTAGATTCAGCCATACCAAATCTAGAAACCAGTTTTTGCAAGTAAGCACTTTGATGTATTTTCAGTTCATTACACTTTCTGTTTCCGGTTATAACCATCCCTAAAATCCTTTTAGCACATCCTAAGTCCTTCATATCAAATTCAGAATTGAGTTTTTTCTTTAATTCATCTATTTTAGACTTAGACTTGCTAATTAGGAGCATATCATCCACATACAAAAGAAGATACAAAGGCATGTTATCATCCAAGGCATAATAGAAACAATTATCATATTGACTTCTATCAAAACCAATACTCATGATAAAAGTATCAAATCTTTTGTACCATTGCCTAGGGGACTGTTTTAAACCATACAAGGACTTGTGTAGGAAACATACATGGTTGGGGAGTCTTTTATCTACAAAACCAATAGGCTGCCTCATATAGATTTTTTCTTCTAAATTTCCATGTAAAAACGCAGTTTTAACATCAAGTTGTTCTACTTCTAAATCATGGTATGCAAAGCAATAGATAACATAAGTCTTATGGTCTTATATTTCACAACAGGAGAAAATATTTCATTAAAATCTATTCCTTCCCTTTGTGTGTAGCCTTTGGCTACCAATCTAGCTTTATATCTAGGATGGTCGAGAGAGATGTACCTTCTTTTACCTTGAAGAGCCATCGACACTCAATTAGTTTCTGTCTTTAGGTTTTGGAACCAATGACCAGGTTCCATTCACCTTAAGGAGTGCATCTCCTCCTCCATTGCAATCCGCCATTTGATTCGTCCTTGGATCCAATTGCCTCTGCATAGGTGACGTGTTCGCCCTTTGCAATTCAAATTTCACCAACAAAGTCAGATATATGAGTTCAAAGATAAGAGAACCTTGTTGGTGGCCTGATCTCTTCTAGTTCTATCTCGGGCCAATTGGTATTGGGCTAGTGAATCATGTTGAGAAACCGCAGGATTTTCAACCTGTTCCTCTTCATGGTCAGGATTCAGATCTGGTCCTACAGCTTTCGCCTCGGATCTTCCTGTTCAGGTTGGGTTATTAGTGGCTCCACCTCAATTTGAACATTCTCAAAGGGTTGTTCTTGACTTGTAGAGTCGCCGCTTGAGGTACCTGCACCATCATTAACATTTTTGCAAGGAAAAAAGATTCTCATTGAATATTACATCCCTACTAATTATAATCCTCACCTGTGCACTCCTCTCCCATAACCTATACCCTTTGGTTCCCTCTTGGTAACCTAGAAACACACATTTCAAAGATCTTGGGTCTAATTTTCCATCAGTGGTGTGAGCATATGCTGCACATCCAAATGCCCTTAAGTGCTCTAAGTTGGGTTTCCTGTTTGACCACTTTTCTTCAGGGTACATAAATTCTATGGCACTTGAGGGACTCCTATTAACTAGATATGCAGCAGTGTTTAAGGCTTCCCCCCAAAAGGTTTTAGGTAGACCAGATGTAAACAACAAACACCTAACCTTTTCTAATAGGGTTCTATTCATCCTCTCAGAACTCCATTTTGCCGAGGAGTTTTTCTAACTCGCTGTGTCTCGTAATACCCTCGGTCACTACAGAGTTATCAAACTCTAAATTGCGTAACTCTAACCCATTATCGCTTCTAAGGGCTTTAACCTTTCGGTCAATCGGTTCTCTACTAATAGTTTCCAACTCTTAAACCTGCCCAAAACCTCATCCTTAGTCCTGAGCAAGTAGACCCACACTTTCCTACTAAAGTCATCAACTATAGAAAGGAAATAACTACTGGCCCCATGTGATGTTACCCTTTCAGGCCCCCACAAATCAGCATGCAAGTAATTTAAGCAATTTTCAGCAAGGTGAGTTCCCTTTTGGAAACTTAATCTATGTTGCTTACCCATTACACATGTTTCACAGAAGTTAAGAGTTTCAATGGAGTCCTTACCAAACAGTCCCTTTTTGCTTAGGATATCCATGCCTTTCTGACTCATGTGGCCCATCCTAAGGTGCCACTTCTCTGTAACAGTCAGGTTAGTAGAAAACAAAGCAGTATTATAACATTCAGAATCATGGTTCCCACACAAAATGTACAGTCCGTTTCTTTTCACTCCACTAAGGACTATGTTGTTATTCCTATAGACATTTAGGCACCCTCTCTCGCCTTTATAACAACACCCGACTCATCTAGTGTCCCTAGAGAGATCAAATTCCTCTTTAAATCCGAATGTATCTAACCTTAGTCAATTTAATGTTTTTCCCATTTTCAAGCCTTAAGGTTATACTACCAATTCCTTGGACTTTGCAAGCATTATTATTTCCCATAAACACGCTTTCTAGTTCATTAGCCTCAAAGTCTTGGAACCAATTTTTATTAGGACTCATGTGGAAAGAGCAACCTGAATCTAGTACCCATTCATTAACATTATCTGATTTAGAGACAGTGAGGACCTCTGACTCTTCGATATTGATTTTAGTGGAAGCAAGGTTGCTCTCTGTATTTCCCACTCATTTCTTAATCCAAGCAAAACAATTTTTTCTTTAAGTGACCTGTTTTGTTACAAAAGAAACACTTCCTAGTCTCCCCTTTTGCTTTGCGATGTTTTTACCCTTCTTTTTATTCCTAGGGCCATTTTCAAACTGTGTATTACTACCTAACATGCTTGACTCCCCTTTGCCCTTCACAAACAGATTGTGACCACTCCTTTTTTGCACTCTAAGTTCTAGTTCCCTAGCCTTTAATCCTAAGCTTATTAAATCTAGACTAGGGACAATTCCGGTGTATTGTAATGCATTTTTTACAACCTGATATTCTTCAGTTAACGAATTTAACAGTATCATGGCTAAACTGGAATCTCCAAGTTCTTGATCTGTACCCTTAAGCACTAGGGTCATTTTCAAGAACTCATCAAGATTCTCATCAATAGTCCTAGAACTATCCATCTTGTAAGCAAATAAAACACCTTTAAGATATGCAAGATTAGGAGCGATTGCAAAGCATAGAGAGAATTAAGCTTACCCCAGAGGCCGGTTGGGGTTTCAAACCCATCGACCTTGCGCAGCACGCTGTCAGCAAGGTTCATGATGATTAAATTGTAGGCCTCTTCATCCACTTCGGCCTTCTTCTTTAGCTTCTCCTCCGGCCACTTGGTGGAATCCTCCTCCAGCGCGATAGACACTTTGTTGTGGGACAACAAAGCTTTCATCTTCTTCCTCCAACTTCCAAAATCGATTTTTCCATCATACTGGGTGATCTCAAGCCTAGTAGTACTCATGATTGAATGTGTTTGTTTTTTTGTGTTTGGTGATTACTGAACAGAACCCAAAGAAATGAACCAAGATTAATTGGTCTCTCCTTCCCAAATTGATGTCCCGAATTTACAGAATTTCTAATCCTACAGTCTCCCAAGCCTTTAATCAAGAAATCCCCAATTTTTGACCAAATCCTAGATTTCGAAAAAATCAAGAAACCCTAGGATTGAAAACACTAACCGTGCTCTGATACCACTGTAATGTAAATTCCCAATCAATGTACTGCTAATCACACGCACAAACCCACAAATAACACACACAAAATAAACAAGATCAAACCAATCACAAGAACACCAAATTTACCGTGGTTCACCTTTCACAATGGAAAGATTACATCCACGTTGAGCTCCAAGAATTTTTGGAGGCTCGCTGCACTAGGAATCAACTGTTTTACAGATTAAAAAAACACTCTCAAAGAATCACCCAACTATCAATCTTTAACCCAATCACTCAAATCTGAAATCTCTAGAGAATACTTGATCTAGTTTCTCTAAACCTGAAGAAAACACTATCTTCACCGTAAGATTATACAGATTGTCAACCCAAAAGCTTGACTACAAACTAACAATGATAAGAGCAAAATTGATCTGTCGTGAAAGAGAGAGGAGCAGCCAAAAACTGAAAAAAAACCTGTGTCGTGCAAAAGACTCCCTTTATATATGTTGACCTCAAGAGCTAATCCTGGCCGTTGGATCTTCTTCATTTCAGTGGCTGTGATCTATTCTCATTTGCAGTGAAACGGCTGCGTTTTGATAAGTGAAATTCTGCAGAAACATTACAAAGGTTTTGCGCTTCAGATATTAACAATAAATAAATAAATAAATAAAATTGAAGCCCCTATTAATTAACAATCCCGTGCAAATTGGTGTATGGCACTAAGGTTACTATACATTCCACAAGGCATTGCTGTTTGACTCCACAAAATCAAAATCAAATTCAAAATAAGATCTATCAAATGATGTGCTCATGTTGTTGTTTTGCCCATTAGGTTTCTCAATTTCAACTTCATAGATCTCATTCTGAGGCTGAGGCTGACGCTGAATCTCCATTGTTGTTTCATTATTCCACATGCAATTCTCATCAATGAGGCCAAACCCACTTAGGTTTAATAGAGAAGAAGACACAGCAGGGACATTTTGGGGATGATTTTCGCCTCCTGTTGCCCAAAATATATTAGGGTTTTGGAACTCATGAGAGGTAGTCATAACATTTGGTAGGTTTGAGATTTCATGCAATGATAAAGAATTGGGGAAAATGTTATTATCAACGAGAAATGGTGATTTCAAGTTCATGGCCTCCACGGAAGGATTATTATTATCTTTCATTTGTGAATTTAGGAGGAACATTGGAGGAAGAAGCTGCTTCTTGTTCTTCTTGTTGTTGCATGCTACAATATTGTTGGAAGTATTGTTATGAAAAAATTGAGAAGGAGAGAGGAGATTGTGAGTGTTGGGATCAATCCCTTGAGCAAGAAGTTTCTTTTTAATGCATGAGTTCCAAAAATTCTTGACCTCATTGTCAGTTCTTCCAGGCAAATGCTTCGCTATTTGCGCCCATCTGTTGCCATGAATTCTATGAACATCGATGATAGTCCTCTCTTCTTGCTCTGTAAATAAACCCCTTTTCAGATCTGGTCTCAAGTAGTTTATCCATCTCAATCTGCAACTCTTCCCACATCTCTGTAACCCTACAAATTATTCATAACAACAAATTAAAGTAACCAAATTAAGAAACCAAGAACTTAACTACGGGAATTCTGGCCTATTCTGACGCAACAATTTTGTAGCTATGATGAAAACCTCCGTCACAATAGTCCCATGCCAACGCCTGAGAGACACTATGGGAATTCTGGCTTATCTCGACGCAACAATTTCGTAGCTACAATGAAAACCTGAGTTACAATAGTCCCATGCAGATTTTTACCTGCGAGTTTGGCAACAGAACTCCAAGAGTCCTGGCCATGAGCGGTGATATATTTGATAAGCTTCTCATCTTCTTCAGGAGACCACAGGCCTCTCTTGACTTTCTGTTTGCTGCAGCAGTGAGGCGCCATTTTAACGTTCCCCCTTATCCTCTAGCTTGAAGATGATCAATGATATTATCAAATAAAGCTCACCGTTTAGTGAGTGGGGTACTTTGACATATAAATTCCTTCAAATTTGGAATTATAAACATCTCTTAATTTGGCTGCATTATACATGTATGATAGGGAAACGTGGAGAGAGATCGAGAGAGAAAAGAAGAAGAAGAAGAAGAAAAATACATGTACTCATGAAAGGACCATTTGTTTCAATGAGTGGTTTTTTTTTTTTTTTGGTAGCTTCCAGAGTTCCAGTTCAACCTTTGGTTTCAAACTCGATTGTTAATTTTTTTTGTTTAATCTTGATTAATTAATTGAAATTAAGTCAATATTGATTAGTATATAATACAAAAACTACTGTATAACCTTTAAGAAGCAACAAGAGCTTAACCAGTGTAGTGGTGAAACTACTTCAATAATTAATTTTCTTGATTAAAACTGGGGTGATACCCGCCCATATCCCATGGAACCGGAACCGGAATAGACTGATTCTTGGATTTGGAATCGGAACCAGAATCAAAACCGACTAATTTCGGTTCCTAAAAACCTGCAGTGGTGAAACCGAAATTGGAATCGAAACCGCATAGTATCGGTTTATGATTTTTTAGAACCAGAACCAACCATGTGAGGGCCGATTTCAGGTAGGAGCTAAAACCAAAACCAAAACCCTGAGTACCTCCTGGTTCATGTTCTACCTTATTTTTTTGCCCACCCCTAGTTAAAACTTATAAGGTCTTAAGTAGGTCAAGTATGAATATTTTTTCACTCAAATTAATAGTAATTAACACCCTAATTGTTAATATTTTTAACAGAGATTTAAAGATGACTGTGGTGTCTACCGCGAGTTGCACATTTTCATAATATAAAATTACAAGCACACTTAAGCAAGTAACCAATAATTAATGATAACTTCTTAAACCTTATTTTTTACATACTTGAGCTGATTGTTAGTTAATTATTTAATTAGACCTAGTTAAAGTTTTCTTGTCTATATACCAATTGAAATTGATGTTTATATTATTTTATCAAACTAACTACATAATTATATAGTTTCAAGTTTATTTTATTCTTGCATAATTTTGGATGAAAGAGTTCGCATTCTTATATTCGAGAATCTAATAATGTGTCTAAAATAATACTGAATTAACCACTCTAACTATGAGCAATTAGCCGTATAATTAATTTGAGAAATGTTTCAGATACAAATTGGATTTATACAAATTAACACCACATTACTTTTTATTTTTATATATCAACCATTTATAATTTATTTTATTTTTATTCTTTCATTAATTTTGTGTGTATACAAAGTTTATATGTATACTATTAATTATTTTTATTCTCTCTCTCTATATAAAAACATATATGAAAAGTTTAAGATGAAGACATTTCAATATTTTTTAAAATCCAACCAACGTTGTTTGACAACGTCAACAATTAATGAGTAGAAAATAATATTTCCACCAAACATTTCCTGTTAAAGACTATGTTAGGATCTTACAAATGACTAAGTATGGATTTAGTTGGTATTAACTTTTTAGTACCTTTTCCGTACAAGTTAATTTTAGAGTCCCTTTAGTATAACTTCTTTTATTTGAGCTTATGGAAGAAGAATTTGTTAGAATAGAACTTATAAGAGCAGAGTTTTTGTGAAAATTTTGATAGTTGTTTGATTACAAATGGCTTTCTAATATGAGTAGAGCTTTTGTGAACACTTAAGCTTCTACTATAAGGCATGAAGTAAATTATTTTAAATTATATAGGCACTTAATTATGAGATGCAATACAACCTATTTTTTTTTTTTAAAAGTGCTTATGGCTATAAATAAGCTCTTTGGGCCAACAGATAAGCCCAACCAAATAGGATCTGAGCTTCCCCCACAAGCTATTTTTAGTTTATTTAAAAATTTTCACTTGATCTATTCTTATATATTAAAACATTTTTTTTTTTGGTTAATAAATACTAGAAAATTCTTTATCATTTTTCTAGCTAAAAAACAAATAAAGTTTTCATAAAGCTATGTCTTTCCTAATTAGTTCTTCTTTTATGAGTTTGCATCGATTGATATCCGAGCATGACTCTTATTGTAAACTATGTGGCCTTAAGAAATCGTTGCCACTTGATCATATGCAGAATCTGCAAAATCACCTATTTAGAAATATAAGACACCATTAAATCAGTGTTAAAAGCATGGTAGAATATTAAAATCATGTATCAAACTAAGTGTTAAATGAGTTGTATTGAATTAGTTGGTATAGCATTGATGAGTCACATTCTTTTTATCAACTTTCAAAACAATCTTTTCACCTACATTCAAGACAAGAGACCTATTTTTTTTGGTTGAAGGGAGAGACCATTGAAACAAATATAAAACTGAGTAACCGACTTTTTCCCACCCAAGGTTTGACCTAATGACACTTTCTCACCCAAAAAGTTTCAAAACACAACTTTATTATCCATGTTAAGATCAGTTAGTTAAGTTTAACTAAAGAAAGGATATAATAGTAAATTCAAAAAACAATTAAGGGGTAATGATTTCATTTTATCCCCTATATATGAACTCAGAAATAAAAAATAGAAACCCTTATTCAAACCCTTTTACTTTCTTCACCACCTAACCCCCCAAAAATCCTCCACCCCCACCAATCGACCAAAATTGCACTCGGCCTGGTGCGATTGACCAAAAATGCACTAGGTCGAGTGCGATTCCACTATTGACAGAAATGTGAAGTAATGGAACCTACAAACGGCTCTACAAAAATATTGCATTG
>CM047908.1:36626282-36648889 GCA_026229545.1 Pistacia atlantica
GGGTTTTGTGATGATACATTTTCCTATAATAGTATGTGTTGACAACATGAGACTTGTAATCATCTTGCTTTTATGTTATAAATATGCTACAAGTTATAAGGTGATATTGACATTACAAATATATATACGACTTTTCTTTCCATGTCACATGTATATGATACTTGACATATTATAAGATATGGGCGGTAAAGAAAATTTAATTATAGAAGGTTTGAAAAATATAAAAAGGATAAAAACAATAATACTAATATAATATTATATTAAATAAAATAAAAAAGCATTTGATACACTGTGCAACTTGTTGCAATATAATCAGTCAAAAAGAATATATTACATTTGTACAAGTAGAACATATTTACTATCTGTAAATATAGGGGTTAGAGCCAATTCATAATTATAAGAGAAACTATGTGAAAGAGGGAATGAGAAGATGGGAGAAGGGGTATTAAACACTATAGGAATAGAATGTCCGTCTATGTAATGAGTTGATGGTGTTATGCTTATAAAACACCAAACGGTAGAGCTCCCGCCTTATAGGTTGATGGTATTATACACTCTTGTATCATGTTTATAAATTTATAGTGGATTTCTCTCATCTATGTATGTAAGCAAGTTATACTGAACCACGTAAATATCGTGTTTATATGTGTGTGATATTTTTCGCATGTTACTGTTCTTTATTTTATTTTTTACTCCTCCAAATTCCAACAGATGTAAGCATTATTTATTAAATTGACCTTTTTATTAAATTTTTTACTCTTTGTCTATGTTTTTTTATCCATAAATTTATATGAAAGGATGGAGAGGACAGAACCCATAACTTGAAAAGTTTACAACACTATTGAGTCTTGACTAGAGCAACATAGTCAAGGCATTGAGAAAGAGAAAGAAGTAGCTAGTAGTGGTAGTTGTCCCTTTTGATAAAAGTGCTTTCAGAATAAGCTTTTTATCTTTACTAAAAGTGAAGTTGTAATGAGCAATGTTTTCTTGGATTAAATAAAAATTAATTCAATACTTTTGGGTTGATTTGATAGATTACATTTTTGACATTTGTCATCCATGCTCACCATGTAATTTCTTTCTTTTTAGATTCAAGTGATGAGAAATTTATTCTGTGCTTAAAAATAGTGAACATAAAAATAGAAGAAATTAAAATAAAATAAATCATATGATTATGGAACTCAATTTGGAATTATAACTTTTCTAGTCATTTTTAGGGTACATCATATTTTTCCTAAGTGATGCTAAATGTCCCTTGTATAATTCCATTCCTTAATAGCCTCCTTTTTTTTTCTTTTTTTTAATTTAACAAGGACAAATATGTAATTTCAAAATTGTATTTTAACAAAAAATGGGACATCTTTTTAAGGATGAGGTTGTACTACCCTTGAATAGGGATGATAATTTGGTCTATGAACTCGGAGATACATAACTCTAATAAGATGAATATGACACATTATCGTATAAAAAAAAAAAAAAATCTACTCTACCCTTGACACTATTTGAAACAAAATATTTCTTAATTAAAAATTATATCACAATTATCGTATCATAACTTATGTAAAAAAAAAGGGTAGCACCTTTTAGTCTCCCTTTATAATAGAATTCATTAAAAAAAAATATAATTACAAACAAATAGCTTAATTATATAAAATAAAAATATTCTCTTCATCCACTTTTTTTAATTTTTTTTTTTATTTTTTATTTTTATTTTATAACCAAGTTATTCGGACCAACTTACACGTACCTCAACTGATCTTCGGAGAAAAACTAACGCAACAATCCACCATCTCAATCCCTCACTTAAATCGCAAATACTCCTCTTCACCCACTCCATTACATGTAAACATATGAACTCAAAACTATTTCTTGCTAAACTACAATAATACATAAAGGATATACTTAGATATCTCTTTGAATGCAATTTGTTTGTAATTATCTGAAGGCAAATATTTATATCATGTATTGAAACAAAACAAGAACCAAGTCAAATATATGTCCAATCAAACATCCATTCCAAGAGCTATGAAGATTGAGATGAATCCACATTTTGTCCCTCATAAATTCATAATAATGATTGTCTTGTTACCCTACCAAATGTTTATTCCAATTTTTAATTTTTGTTAGTCAATTTCAATTTCAATTTCAATGTTAGATATCAGTAATTATCCATATAAAAGTATATGCAAATACCTATGCTACTAAATAAAACTGATACATTAACGTAAAACTTCTAAAATCGTATATATGTAATATAAAACTTGTGAATAATATTAACACGGTCTACAATATTACATCAAACATATTTTTAAATATTAAAAATAGAAATCAAAAGTTTCCCCTTATGCATAGCCTAATTTTTCAGCCTATAAACACTTTCTACAGAATGAGAATCCAGGCAACGACATAACCAAAAATCTCTTATTTTATACAAAGTGAGAATCTATTGTTTCCTACTTCCCATAGATTTTGGGGTTCAGTGGGAGCTTCAGTATGATCAGCGGATTTTAGGATTATCGAAAAAGTTCAAAAAAATAAATTTAATTTCTTGCTTTGCAACACCAGTTGAAGACTAACTGCACGTTTTTCAGTTTATAATTGTTACTTGAAGATAATGGAAGAATCAAGGCCAACCCATGTGGTACAGTCCATCCACTGATCCAAACCAAGCTTCCCATCTAAGGCTCTCCGCAAACTGAAGCTCATTTTGGCTTTGCTTTTCGTCTGGCTTTCCAAGAGGCCCTGCAGGGAAGATGAACATGAAATTATTATGAAGGTAAGAAAAAGCAAGTCAAATAGTATCCGGACATTGTTGAAATACAGATATACTTTATCATTACAAATTTCTTTATAAATCTTCCCAGAAATTATGATAATCTCCTTGTCTTTGATAAGAAACATAAATACAAAGATGCAATCAAGCTGTCCACTGTGCATATATAATTTATGAGTTGACTTTAAAATCATTGTACCGAAGTTTCATAGATTTATCAAAATCCTTTCCCTCCATGGAATCAGGCAGAACACTCAAAAATAAATAAGGAAAAAGATGACACATAATAAATGAGAGGCTGAGTAAATTTACTTTCGACTAGTCGCCAGCTCACAGTAGATGAGGCTGAATCAGAAACCTTTTCTTGAAAGAGCAGCTCTCCAGATTTGATACTCCAAATACGTAAGTTGCAGTCCTCTCCACCTACGACATCATATTTGAGAGTTCTAATTTTTGTGACTGGTTAAAACAAAACAAAAAATATGTGATTTAACCTGTTTCAAACCTGCCATAACAAATCTCTCAGATTGGTCTACTGCAAGCTGTAACAGAGTGTGAGAATTAGCATGCCCTTCATATGATTGTATGGGCCCTCTCTTACTTAGGCGATGATCATAAAGCATAACCTGTGAAAAGAACATTAAAGCCCACTTATGAAGGGTGCTTTACATAATTTCTCCTATCGTATCAGTCTTCGTTAATAAAGCAAGATTCCTCAATGATCCACAAGAAAAGTTCCGACAGTTCATTAAGCATTACACGGTTACAGGCAAAAGAATAAATTTCTCCTTGACTATGGGAAGAAAGATTTCGGAAAAATTAGTTGATTGAACAATCAAATAAACTAAATTTAGATACATCTAGAGGTATTATAGTAACAGAGAGGATGTCCCCTTAAGTTCTATCAACATGATATTTTTAATCTGAAACTAACAAATCCATGACAGATAATATTTAACAATTTAAAGTTCAAAGAGACCAATGAAGCTAATTGACAGGCCATATTCTTTTATGTTATAGCAGATATCAATTTCAAGTCTGCTACAACATAATACCTTTTTAAAAGTATCATCAAGAAAACAATGGCAAATTAACCAACAAAACATCTTGCTATTCAATTAAAGCTTATGCCTCATCTAAATGGCCAAGTCTTGAGGTTTTATACCGAAGACCTAGTATCAATTTGTTTTATAGAGGGGAGGAAAAGAAAAGAGAGAGACAGTGAAATAAGAAAATTAGAAATAAAGAGAAGATACAAAGATACGTCCTAGATTAGGACTGGTTTAAAGTGTAGTTCATTGGAAAAAGAATTTCTATCAGAAAAATACTTTGATGGGAATGGAGCCACAGCATTAAAAATCTAATTAATGTCATGTAATGTGACTTTGTTAAATACAATGGAGGAATATGCAGAGTCAGCAAGTATCCAAAAAGGAGCGCAAATGAAGAATGAACACTAACCGATCCATCCATTGCACTTGCCAAGAAGTATTGATCGTAGAAACGTAATGATACCAAACTACAATTTCAAAAACAAAGAAATTAAAATTGAAAGTCACATGTAAGTTAATTAAATGTTGTAAAAGTCAACTACCTGGTAATAGACGAAGGCATAAAAGCAGTGCGTGAAGGACAAATGTTTCCACTCAGCTGCAAAACAAGAGTTTTGGATCCATTATTCTTGGTTTGACCAAAAATTGCAGCTCCAGGCAGATGTTCATGTTAAAAAAATTATCGCATTAATGATCCAAATAGGTTACATAAAATCAGACAAACAAAATCAAAGGAAAAATAGTAGAAAACAGCAAAAACTTTGGCAGACCTTACCCTGTAACTACATGCTTGAATTAAGAGGAGTTTCTATATAAAAGTAAAGAAGAGAAATCACTTTTCCAGAAATCAGAATGGTGGATGACCACAAAAGGTGTCCATGCATAAGGGTGGTCACCCAAATGAAGCCAATTACCAGAGAAGCCCTTTGATTCAGAGCAATGAAAGAGACCCAAGTAGGCAAGGCCATTCGATTCAAAAGAACAATCCAAGGGACCACATGCTATAGTGACTCAATTACTCAACATGCCAGACAAACAGGGGTAGGACCACCACTGTGACTTGCCAACAGCACAGTATACTCTTGGAATGATGGCAAGGGTGGTCACTCTGTAAAAATAATGGGTAAAATTCATCACATTAAACGATCATTCATACCTCAAACCATTGTTTATTAGAATTTTGAACAGTTTTTCTCAAAGGTGAGTAAGGTATCCGGTGTCTAATAAGTCTTCTAGCAGACCCTTGTGGTCTCTCACGAACATCAACCGTCACAATTGCTCCATTTCTAAGTCCGCATAAAATGACCTTGCCCTGCAACAAGAAATAATTAACTCAATTTCAAGAACTACTAGAAGATGGTCAGCTTAATTAAAAGAAAATAAAAATAACTCAGAACCATATCCATGTAATTAAGATTGCCAAACAATTGGAGCACTTTGAAATGCAAAAACATATTAACCATACACAACACTGAAAACTAGCACAGAATATATGGATATCTTCATGTTGGCATAATAAATTTCCATACACGAATGATATAATGTCTACAATTAGAAACAGAAAAGTAAAAAATAAAATACAGGCAAAACTCAAAAACACATGCTAGCTAATATAGACCTAAAGAATCCAAGTATAGATAGATCTGGGATGATCAAGCAAACTACACGAGTCTAGAGAACCTTGAATGATTTAAGAGATCCTTAAATGATGTAAAAGTTACCGACTCATTAAGTTGTTGTGCAAAAACATCACTTTTACCACAGCACACCCATGATGTTGACCCTGTTTCCAAATTGACCATAGCAGCACCACGATTGGTTCCTACAGCAAACAAAAGATCAAAGAAAACATATAAATCTCTGAACATTAAATATGCCTGAAAAAAATTCAAGGGCAAGATAACCATCATTGTCTTTTCTTTTACACTCTGCGACTTTTATAAATTGTAATTATTCCCAACAAATTAAAACCTTACTGAACTTCAAGATCCTAACTCACTCAAAGAAAAGTCTGTCTACTTCCTGAATTTACATTAATAAAGCTTAAGATACAAGTCAGTGTCTATATATCGAAATCTAAGTAGGCTAACTTAAATACATGAATTCAACTATTAAAATCAGAAGACTGAAAAAGCAGTAGTAAATAGAAGAGAATATCAAAGTAAATTCAGGAAGTAAAATAGTACAATGAAACAAAAACAGAAAACAAAAAATAATATTGAAAAAAAAAAAAACTTGCCAACAACTGCTTCGCTCGCACTAGAGTTGCAATCTGCAGTCCATATGGTACAATTGAAAGAAGCAACTGAAGTCATCCTCTGCCTAATGGAAAAAAGCCCAGGGGGAAATTCAAATGGATCATCAAGACTAAGAACATATATAGCTCCACCAGGTGTCCCCGATCCCAAAGTAGTTACCCTGTTTCCTTATGTTAAGGCAAAGAAAGAAATTATTTATGAGACAACTAACGAAGACCACATTAAAATTGGTGGCTGTGTCACAATGCATAACTAAACTTCTAAAGACCAAAAGGTTGTAAAAGAGAAAATATAAATGCCACCAATCCAAGGAAGGCTTCTGCACCGTCTATCGCATAAACAATCAGACACTGGTTTTGTCTTCCTAATAAATCCAATGAAGACAAGCTCCAGGATCACTACCAGGAAAGTAGGGCCCACATTCTACTCAAACCAATAATAGATCCGCAAGCGTAAAGACACTGACCAAGAGATCCCTAACTGGTTCAGGAACCTGGACAAATGACACAAGATAAAATTTAACAGTACCGAGAAATATTTTTTATTTCCATAAAGTGCAAAGAAAAGCTATTAATTACTAAAAAAAACAAGCTGAAATTTGTTATATATGAAGAAATATACAGAAGAGTTAATGAAAATCTGAAGTTGCAAAAGGATACACTGTACGCCGGCAGTTAAAACCATCATCCAGTTCACAAGAAGAGTACTTTCTAGGCAATTTTATAGAAGATACACGAGATGACATTAGTATTGAAGCTCCTTCAGGTATCCAAATATGCTCAGCTTCTTTATAACTTTCTGCTTTGTTTTCTTTAACATGAGGCCCCACACGATCTGGAAGGAAATTTATTCCAGTATCAAAATGTTGTCCAACTTTTCCAACTCCAAACAAACTGCGAGAGCACCAAACTTCAAAAGCAATAGGTTGTGATGAACAGTTAAAGGCAGTGTAAATATCTCAAAGAACCATATCAACAATAAAAACTTAAAGTAAGGGATGAGAAGTCAGATGCAAACATCATTTCATAGTGCTATTATGAACAATAACAATGTTATAGCAACAACAAGAAGCTTACTAAATATCCGTGTTATATAAAAAGAGGTAGTTTAGGTCAAACACTTTCAACCCAAAATTTACTGGAATTCAGACATGATTTTCCTTTTAGGAAACAAAGTATATTATTAAAAACAGAGATTGTAGATTATACACATATGGGCACTAGCTATCCACTAAAGGCCTAACTAAAGACTTGAAAATTAATCACAAAGAAAAGTATAAGGTTAGGAGATCATCACTTCCCAATTAAAAAGGAAGGAAAAGGAAATATCTCTTAACTTTTTAAGAAAGAGAGGCCCACAAGAAGGCCCAAAATTTAACATTGTCCACAAGAGATGAAGATCATCCCCTCTATTATCTTCATATATTCTTTTGTTTCTCTCAATCTCCCAAGAACTTGGCCTTCATCAATCACTCAATTCTCACCTATATATTTGTGAGCCTTAGAGGTACATGGCCTATTCAAAAATAACAAGTTCAGTTATTCTTGGTTATTTGAAAAGAAAGACGCGCACACACGGAGAGACATGGAGAAAGACAATAGAGGGAGTTTGTCCAATCACCGATTAATGAACTCATGGAGAGCAAATTATCCAATCCCTTACACATTATATTCCAACTCAAATAATGATTACAGGAAACTATGTGACAATAAAATTATCAACCATTAAGAACATTTTGAAGGTCTTGCATTTATTTCAGAGGAGGCAATAACAAATTCATCAGATTACAACTTTATATATACCTCAAAGTGCCATTTATACTGCCTGCTAATACAGCGTCAATTTCCCTTTGACCCGTAGATGTGTTTAATTTAACATGTATCGGCTGTAAAGCAGCATCAGCTCTATGTCTTGTTCCTTGATACTTGAGAACCTAAATTGCATGAAATTTAATAAAAACAATAAGATGATTTTGATAGAGAAAGGTTACCACAATATTCACCAAAAATGTTGAAAAAGAAAAATTCCCATTCCCAGTAAGACCTTAAAAATTATAAATACTCAAAAGTCGTGTATTTACATCATTCCACTCAAAATATGTGAACACACAATATATATTTGTCACAAAATTTTTTCCCATAGTCCGACAAAATAACTTCATCACAACCAACCCCTTAGATTTGAATGTGAGAACTATACGGCACTTAAGTCTATCAAAAAGAAAAGCAGTAACTTACAAAATCACAAGATCATAGTCAATAAACTTACCACAGGTTGGGAAACTAGTTTCTTTTGAAATTCCTCCTTAAACTTACGCTTCCCTTTAGTGAGAGACAGAACATTACCATTCAACTCCCTGACCTGAAGCAATTTCGAAGTTCTTTCACCAGTCCGAAGTGACTTGGCTGGCTGCAGTGAACGAAGAAACTAAATCTAGGACTTTGTAACAGAAATCGATGACTGAACCTAAAGAAAAGAACTAGTAACATAGCCATAGTAACATATTCAAAAGCAAGAACTTTTTTTAAAAGCAAAATGAACATAATTTTTAACAGCTTAAGTAACTTTTTTAAAACCAAAAGACAAGATTAAACAAACAAATTAAAGCATCTTCCTGTCTTTCTCAAGGAAAAATCAAATATCCAAGTACATCTCCAAAACAAAATCAAATTTTTGCTCTATTGAAAGATCAAGTGCTTATACAAGGCACCAAATTATGGTAACAATTAGTATGTGGTCAGCATGTAGATGCATAACCCTCAACTTAGTATAGTTAAAAAAAGAGACCATTGAGTTCCCACAACTTGAAATTCACCTCTATCTAACAATTCACTAATTCACCTAACATAGTCATATCTTCCAATCTAAAAAACATCAGTGGTCACCTTTCCCTCAGTCATGATCACATAAAATGAGACCCATTAACTGAAACAGTTAAACTCACAAATGAATTTAGAGCATTTTTTTATGATAATAGCAAATATTCCCCAACAAAGCTACCAAACGCATTTGAAACATAATTTAAACAACCAGTAACATATACCAAAAGAGTCAAAGCATATGTAATCGACAACATATGATCACACATGCAAAGCCTAACTTGAAAAAAAGACGGAATTGTTAACTGACTTCTCATCATCTTCATAAACTTTTCAACATGCATCTGAAGTTATTTCTTTATCACAAACAGGAATTCTCTGTTTATTACCCACTTCAGCTGTACACAAGTAATCAGCTCCAAATTTGACCTAATTACATGAAAATCCTAACTCGAAAAATAGACAATAACACTTCTCTGGATTCTCAAAATCTTGATAAACCCTTCAACACTCATCTAAAGTTTCAAACTTAATCAGTAATGTGTGGTCACTGCCTCTTACCCACTTCACTTAAGCTTGTAAACAGCTCAAACTCTCAATGAAACTTTAAAATCAAGTAACTGTCTATGGTTTGAATACCCTGAATGCTGACCTAATTATTTGCAAACAATAACTTGAAATGCAGACCTCAGAATTTTCAGAATCTTCATAAACTAACCCATCTAAAGTTTAAAATTTTACCTTATAATCAGCTAAAATACCACTGAATTTTTAAACCCCCTAAATTTTAACCTAAATATCTGCAAACTCAAATTTGAGAAACAGGCAAAAAACCCTCCTCAGATTTCAAAATCTTCCAAATCTCGTAAACACCCATCTAAAACCTCATAAAATTTATCAAAAATGTGAAGTCACTGCTTCACAATCAACCCAAAATCTCAAAAAAGAAAAAAAAAAAAGTACCTGGGTAGAGTTTGAAAGTGGGTTCTGAGATGAAGCAGAAGGAATTCGAGGACGAGAAGTGCCGGGAATGGGACCTTTGATGGGGAAGTACCGGTTCTTCTCGGCATCATAATAGAACCCAGGAAGGTCTGCAACAAATAATTGAATAAATAATAGTACAAAGCAAATTAGGGAAAAAAAAAAAAAGGGAAACAAATGGAATTGGAGAGAGATTGAGAGAGAACCTTGAGGCATTGTCGCTTGTTGTTGAGTTGAAAGAGAGAGAGAAGTGTTGGTGGGAGTGAAGTGGAGTGTTTGAGTTGTTTAAGTTTTGTGGAGAAGCGGTGGAAGCATTTAAAGTACGCTTGGTAATCGGCGGCGGAACTCCCTTTCAATCAAAACGGTCGTTTCTGTCACAGGTTTGTCTGTTCATTAACGTTTTTAAAGAGTTGATATTTTCCCCTAAGGTTTCTTAAATTAAAATTTTCCCTTTCAAGTTTCTCAAATAACAATTTATGCATCCATCAAGTGTTGATAGAAGTAACGCAACTAATAGGGTTGTGTGTTTGTTTATTATTCTGAGTAGTGTTTTTTAAATCAATAATACTATACTTATAAAGAAATCTTACAAAGATTTTCATATCAAGTGAGGTGGTAAAAAATAAATAGAAAAGTCAAATAAAAAGTCAAACTCATTATATTCATTCTTCCATTCATTTTTTGCTACATCACTTTGTATGAAGATCTTTGTAAGATTTTTTTGTAAGTGTAGCATTACTCTTTTGAAATATTATTGCTAGGTAGAGTTTGATGATTATTGCGAGGTTGAATTTAAAAAATTAACAAAAAAAAACCCCATAGGTTTGCTAATTTAACTAAACACCCCAATATATAAAAATTTTATAAAATAACAAAAACACCCCCCACACACAGTTGCCAGGAATCTGGCCAGAATCTGATGTTACGGTGCACGATTGGTTGGATATGGCCAGTCGTGCGGCGAGATGGCATTTTCCAACAAAATCCACCGTGGATCTGGCCGGAAAATGCCAGATCTAGCCATGTTTGGTTGTCAACGATGGCCAAAGAGATGGTTATCATTGATGGTCAACGACGACCATGCCCCCTCAACGACGGCCATCTCTTGGCCGTCATTGGAGACCAGTTACGGCCAAAGATCTGGCCATCAACAACCAGATCTTTAGCCGTAGATCTAGCTTTTTCTGACCAAATCCACGGTGGATTTAGTCGGTAAATGATAGATCGATACCCTACTGGCGAGATCTAATTGTTAGTGCTCCATTATACCAGATTTCGGCCACCTTCCAGCGGTGGTGGCTAGAATCTGACAAATGTGGGTGGGTGGCGGTGTTTTTGTCAATTTCTAAACTTTTTTTTCGAGGAGTGTTTAGTTAAATTAATAAACTTAGGGGTTTAAAATAGTTAAATAAAATATAATAGTATTTTCAGAATAGAGAAACAAAACATTTATTTTGGAAATAATATTAATAGGATAGGGAAAAATAATTAAACAAACAGATACTTTTTTTTTTTTAAAATCACTTGTAATATCTATATAATGCAATTATATGGTTTAAGAATTTTAATATATTAGTAGTCTTGAAAAATAATAAAAAATAATAATGGGTCTGTTTGGCTAAGTATTTTTATCTGTATTTTGGACCGGATTTTGCAAATGTTGTTTGTTTTATTATTTACATAATCTTATCCTAATAATTTAATCCTGACAACTATTTGACCGTTACAGTTTTTTTTTTAAATTTTTTTTCACTGCTTCTTTCTCAGTATCCTGCATCTTCACTGCTACTGCTTCTTTCTCAGTATCCTGCATCTTCTCTGCTTCACCATTTGACCGTTACAGTTTGTTTTTTTAATTTTTTTTCACTGCTTCTTTCTCAGTATCCTGCATCTTAACCACTACTGCTTCTTTCTCAGTATCTTGCATCTTCACTGCTTCACCATTTGACCGTTACAGTTTGTTTTTTAATTTTTTTTCATTGCATCTTCATTGCTTCTTTCTCAGTATCACTGCATCTTCACTGCTTCACCATTTCACTTTCTCAGTATCATTGCATCTTCACTGCTTCACCATTTCACTTTCTCAGTATCCATCACCAGCTTCGTGCTTCAGTTCTCAGTTGGCATTATCATTTTCAGTTCTTCACTTTCGCAGTATCCATCACCACCATTTTAGTTTCTAATAATCCATTACCAGGTTCAGTGCTTCATTTCCCAGTTTGCATTACCACCGTTTCACTTTCTAGTTTCCAGTACCAGCACCGTGAACCCCTAAACCCACCCACCCCGAGCACCCACGCACCCACCGTGACCCGATCTACCCCAAACCAACCCACCCCGAGCACCCACCGTGACCCGATCTACCCCAAACTAACCCACCCCGAGCACACACGCACCACCGTGACCCGATCTACCCCAAACCAACCCACCCCGTGCACACACGCACCACCGCGACTCGATCTACCCCAAACCAACCCAGCCCGAGCACCCACGCACCACCGCGACCCGATCTACCCCAAACCAACCCACCTGAGCACCCACGTACCATCGCAACCTGATCTACCCCAAACCAACCCTTCCCGAGCACCCACGCACCACTGTGACCCGATCTACCCCAAACCAATCCATCCCGAGCACCCACACACCCACCGTGACCCCATCTACCCCAAACCAACCCACCCCGAGCACCCACGCACCCACCGTCACCGTGACCCGATCTGCCGCAAATCCACACCCTGATCTGGATCAAATCGACACCTCAATCTCCATCAAACCCACCTTATATCTGTGTAAAAGGGGAAGCAGTTGCGTTTTGTCTTTGTTTGGCATGAATGGATTGTGAATGGATGGGTTTTTGTTTTATTTGGAATTGTTTTAATTGGGTATTTTTGGCAATTAAATATTGTTTTAATTGAGTTTTTATTTTATTAGGCTATTGGCACATAATTGTTTTAATTGAGTTTTTGTTTTAATTGGATTTTTATTTTATTCGGCAATTGGCACAGAATTGTTTTAATTGGGTTTTTGTTTTAATTGAGTTTTTTGTTTCGTTTGACAGCTTTTTAATCTCGTGTACACACGGATCCCTTTAATTGTATTTGATGTTTATCTGACTCAGAGAAGGGAAAGAGACCCATGACGTATCCAAATCAAGTTTGTAAGTTTCCGTTACCTATTTGTTTTCAAGACACCGAGCCGCTATTTTTTTCATTTTTTTTATTGGAAATAATTTGTATTAATACTGTTTTTTTTTTTCATTAATCCTTTTAATTTGGACTTTAATAATGCGTTTTGTAATTGGTTGACTCAAATATTTTATTCCGGTTTCACTAATTGATTTATTTGTTCTGTAGATTCGACATCATTCTTTAATCGTAACTAGAAATTACGCTCATATGCACAGATGTTAGCATAATTTGTCTCGATGTCGCAGATTGATTATTACTTGCAACAGAGGCGAAAGTTTAGACGTTTTTCCAGACTTGGAGTTCGTCATACACCCTGTTGGTCGACATTGTCTGTATCTGTATCTGTATCTTCCCCTGCATTGACGTCTTCAAGCAGTGTCGGATCGAACAAGGTATAATTTTATATGTGTTTAGTTGATTACGTTAACATGTAAGTATTATATTTTGTAATGTGATTGGGATTCGTATGGTGCCCCAATGTTGGTTGTCTCTCACCGTACTGTCCTTAGATGAGTGATTCTGTGGCCTGGTCTGCTGAAATGACCCACAAATTTTTAGTCCTGTTATTTGAGCGGGCCAAAACTTCGCACGGTACTGCAATGAAACAACTGATTATCAGGAAATGTTGGACGACATATCATCACTGGCTGGCAGGAGACTCAACGGATCAGGAGTCACAAAGTCCAACGTCTCCCGTTGAGGTTTGGCAAGAATATGTCAAGGTAAATTTTCATATTTTTTAACTATTATTATTCAATGACACCGTAAATGTACAGATTTTTTTCGGATTGCTAAATATTAATATATTATTCTTTGAACTTACCAGCACAACGCACTAGCGCAACACTTTTACCACAAGGGACTTCCTCACAAGGAGCTATATGAAATAATATTTAAGAAGCAAACTGCCACTGGAAGATATGCGTACACATCTACATCCCAACCAGTGCAGACCTCTAGTTTTTCCAATCCCGACGCGGTTCCCCTAGATGATAGTGACTTTGAACCTGATCCTGATCGAACGACAGGGGAAAAACGGTCAAACACATCTGGCCATGGAAGAGCAAGAAATAGGAGGCACAGAAAGGGGTCGGGACATTTAATTGCGGATGCCATTTTTAGCTTAACGGGCGAGCTTGCGAAGAAGCGGACTATGGCATCAAGGGCTAGCAATCGCAGTACAGATGGCAAGGAAGAAGAGAACACCAGTGGTCCATGTGATTCTTTTTCCATGAGCAATTGTATTGACATCATGACGGCCATGCAAGTACCGACACAGTTTTACTTGTCGGTTGTCACGTACTTATATGAAAATCCAGGGTGGCGGGAGATATTTGTAAAACTCCCACTGGAGGAAAAGGTTAACTGGATTTATAACAACTTTCCCAATAATAAGTAGATGTCACTATATTTCATAAGTGTTTGGCAACAATTTTGTACGCGTAAGTGGGCAGTTGTCATTACAATTAAAATTTATAACGCTACTCTATGAACTTATTTATGTGATATTACATGTGTAAACACCGTTTTTGATTGTCATTACAATTAAATATTGATTGTTATATTTTGCTAAGTAGTACAACAACTATTAATTGTTGATAATTGTTGATAACTGTTTTGCAAATATGTAGGTTTAAATGGCGTCGCCTAGCCATACAGGAAGAAGACGACGTGCTACAGATGAGAGGGATGAAAAAGAAATACTGACAGATATAGCCGTTGCACTCTACGGTGCTGCCGCGTTAGAAGCAAGTGCGCGTGAACCACGACATACATCCGTATTAATTGGTCATCAGTACATGTTAGAGGTACTCAACGGTCATCATGATAGGATCTATGACAAGTGTCGCATGGACAAAGACTGTTTTACATTGTTATGTGAAATTTTGTCCGATCAAGGCAAATTGCAACCAACTAGGAGGACGAGTTTGGAAGAACAAGTTATGATATTTTTAACAATCGTTGGAAAAAACGAGACAATCAGAACGATGATGGAGGATTTCCAACATTCGAGTAAGACGATCTCTAGACATGTTACCGCAGTTTGTGACGCCATATGTGAGTTGAAGACAGAGTTTATCAGACCACCTGACTTCAATGATGTTCCATGGGAAATATCAGCCAACATAAAATATTACCCTTTTTTTAAGGTACCAGTTCATTATGTTCGCTATTAGTAGATAGTGAAGTTAATTGTGTTATTAATGTTTTTAGTAGGTTAATATTAGTAAAATTCAATTTTCATGATAGGACTGTATTGGAGCCATGGATGGCACACATGTATACGCTTCGGTTCCACGTGAATTTGTCGATAGGTACCGGAATCGCAAAGGATCGATGTCACAGAATGTAATGGTTGTATGCGACTTTAACATGATGTTCACTTATGTCGTTACTGGATGGAAAGGATATGCACATGATTCAAGAGTTTTAAATTCAATTATTGATTATCCTAATTCTGGATTCCCACATCTTCCACCAGGTATAAGTATTTTCTTGACATATTATAACGCATTACGTCCACTGTTGAGGCCCTGTAATTCAAATAAAATGTCTGATATTATTACAGGGAAATACTATTTGGTTGATGCGGGTTATCCAAATAGAGATGGATTCCTCGCCCCTCATAGGCAAGTGGCTTACCATATTTCTGATCACCGCCGTAATCGAAGGGGGCCACAAGAGTTGTTTAATTACAGACATGCTTCACTCCGCAATGTTATCGAGAGAACCTTTGGTGTTTTCAAAAGACGGTTCCGTATTCTAAATGGAATGAACAATTACCCATTGGACAAACAAGGGAAGATTGTTATGGCATGTTGTGTACTTCATAATTTTATAAGAATGTACAATATGGACGACCGTATCTTCAAACAAACCAATAATAGTACGGGTAATGAGCAAGTATATTGTGATCGTCAAAACGAGGCAGAATATGGCCGAAACGGAGAAGGACCGAGTCAACCGCAACAAGGTATTATAGACAACATGACGATTGTACGGGATAACATAGCGAATGCACTGTGGGCAGCACAGTGGACCATGTCATAGTTGTCAATGGAGTATACGTGTAATAATGATTGTAAGGGTTGATAATTAGTATTTTTGTCATATATGTATTAATGTGATTTTTTAAACAGTTTGATTAGTACTTGAAATTAATATGTGTTTTTTTTTAATATATACGGGTACCAAAATTACCAATAAAATGCTTAGTATTATTAAAATGTAACTTGATAACTTATATATATAATAATACATTATTTTAACAAACTACAATAAAAATATTATATTAATAAATTATTTATAAACAAATATATTAATCAAATATTCAACACAAATATCAAGGTCAAAATACTCTACCAAACACATATTCTGAAAATCTTATTCTCGTAATCATAACCCTATCCAACTATCCAATACTATCCCCAAAATCCTATCCAAAATACTAAACCAAACGCACCCAATGTTTTTGGAATAATATATTACTTATCTTAAAATTTATTTTATACTTAATGTTCCGTGTTATCATGTGTGGCATTGACATGTAAATATGTTGATGCATATATGATGACAAATCATTGGAGAAGTGAAATTTTGGAATGAATATTATTGCTCTTTTTGGAAATTGAATTATAAAAGAAAGGGTTTTTAATTTAAAGAATGGGTTTTGGTTAATTTCTGTAGGCTCCTTAAATTTTTGTTCTTTTTAAAAAACCCTAAAAGAGTTAGATCTTGGGTCAATCCATGACGATGTTAAGGTTGTATCTTTTGGGTTCGGCCGAATAGTTAATTGTAAGGCCCAATTGTTTATTAAATGTCGATAATGACCAGCTTCTAATGTTAAAATTGTAAGTATCTAAGTTTAACGAGCTTTTTTCTTTTTTTAATAAAAGGATAAAAAACACAAAACAAAAACTTCCCAAAATTCCTGTACATGTATCCAAATTTTAAATTGAACTAAAAAATTCAACCTCCATATAATAAAACCTCACTTCATTTCTTAAATAATTATTTAAAAAAGTTTTGATCAATTATTAATGTAATTAAATAAATATATTAAAAAATTTCCTAAATTCATATAAATTAATGGATTGTTATGTAAACTACGTAATTGCAACCGAACCCAACTTTAATGTAAATGGTTGGAATTAGGGGTATTAAAAAAAATGTAAAAACCGAACTGAACCGATAACCGAACCGAATTTTTAGTTAACCGAAAAATTAGTTCGGTTTCGGTTCATAGAAATTGAAAAACTGCATTTTCGGTTCCATTATCGGTTTGGGAGAAAATGCAAACCGGTTTTACTAACCAATTTACTATATTATAATATATATAATTAAAATATAAAAAAAATTCCCTAAACCTAAATTCCCTTTACATTATATGAATATTTAATTTTTATTTGAATATGTATTGTTGATGTTTACAATTTAAATCAGGAAAAATTAAAAAATATATATATTAATTTAAGCCTTAAGGGGGAAACCGGTTGAAAACCAATTCGGTTCAAGAAAACGGTCAATCGATTTTGAACACTCCTAGTTGGAATTGGTTTTTCACTCATTCTCTACTTTGTCCCTTTATGGGTTAAGTAGCAATGCTTATTTTAATGTAAGTATAATTAACCATAAACAAGCAAATGACATTTCTTTTAAATGCAAGGATAAATCTCCTCAACACATGACTTTTGGTATTGAGTACCTAATGTGGGTAATTGAAGTAATATAACAAAGAGACAAATACCGAACAAATGTCCGACCTAAGACTCATGCATACCATAATTTTACAATGACGAACAATGAAACCCACATAAATGTAAATAAGTATAACAAAGAGGTAACACTCATTCTGCAATGGACTCTTTATGGGTTTGGTACTAATTTTATGTAGGTAAAACAGTGCACACTTAAGTAAAAACACTTTTTTTTTTTTTTTTTTTTTCTGTTGGGAAGATATGTTTTTCTTGACGTTAAAATTGATTATCTAATATCGTTAATTGAAATATGATAAAGAGACAACGATTGAACAAATGTTTAATCCCACCACACATGTATATATAATTTAAATATAAGACTTATACATCGACGTCGGACAATCAAACTCATACTAAAATGTACACAAATTTTACAATTTACACATTAATCAATCTCCCCCTTACCATGGGTCATCAACCCTAGGGGAAAGCAAATGGGTTAATTTTCCTTTGTGACCCTTACTAATATTAAGAGTTTTATAAAAGTGATAGTGAAAGTTTGACCCTTCTCTAAAGAACCCTTTCACATGTGGCTATTTCTCGTAAAACCCCAACAATTTAAAGTGCTTCTTGTTTTTTACTTTCTCCATCATTAAGTAACAAAAGTAATTAACTAACAAGAAACCAATCAAATAAGCAAAAGAAAAACATATACAAGACATACACAACTGTTTATAATATTTAACAAGGTTTAGAGATGGCCACGTACGGACAACAAAGCTTCAAAAAAAATAAAAATAAAATTGAAGCCCCTATTAATTAACAGTCCCGTGCAAATTGGTGTATGGCACTAAGGTCACTATACATTCCACAAGGCATTGCTGTTTGACTCCACAAAATCAAAATCAAAATCAAAATAAGATCTATCAAATGATGCGCTCATGTTGTTGTTTTGCCCATTAGGTTTCTCAATTTCAACTTCATAGATCTCATTCTGAGGCTGAGGCTGAATCTCCATTGTTGTTTCATTATTCCACATGCAATTCTCATCAATGAGGCCAAACCCACTTAGGTTTAATGGAGAAGAAGACACAGCAGGGACATTTTGGGGATGATTTTCGCCTTCTGTTGCCCACAATATATTAGGGTTTTGGAACTCATGAGAGGTAGTCATAACATTTGGTAGGTTTGAGATTTCATGCAATGATAAAGAATTGAGGAAAATGTTATTATCAACGAGAAATGGTGATTTCAAGTTCATGGCCTCCACGGAAGGATTATTATTATCTTTCATTTGTGAATTTAGGAGGAACATTGGAGGAAGAAGCTGCTTCTTGTTGTTGTTGTTGTTGCATGCTACAATATTGTTGGAAGTATTGTTATGAAAAAATTGAGAAGGAGAGAGGAGATTGTGAGTGTTGGGATCAATCCCTTGAGCAAGAAGTTTCTTTTTAATGCATGAGTTCCAAAAATTCTTGACCTCATTGTCAGTTCTTCCAGGCAAATGCTTCGCTATTTGCGCCCATCTGTTGCCATGAATTCTATGAACATCGATGATAGTCCTCTCTTCTTGCTCTGTAAATGATCCTCTTTTCAGATCTGGTCTCAAGTAGTTTATCCATCTCAATCTGCAACTCTTCCCACATCTCTGTAACCCTACAAATTATTCATAACAACAAATTAAAGTAACCAAATTAAGAAACCAATAACTTAACTACAGGAATTCTGGCCTATTCTGACGCAACAATTTTGTAGCTATGATGAAAACCTCCGTCACAATAGTCCCATGCCAACGCCTGAGAGACAATATAGGAATTCTGGCTTATCTCGACGCAACAATTTCGTAGCTACAATGAAAACCTGAGTCACAATAGTCCCATGCAGATTTTTACCTGCGAGTTTGGCAACAGAACTCCAAGAGTCCTGGCCATGAGCGGTGATATATTTGATAAGCTTCTCATCTTCTTCAGGAGACCACAGGCCTCTCTTGACTTTCTGTTTGCTGCAGCAGTGATGCGCCATTTTAACGTTCCTCCTCCTTATCCTCTAGCTTGAAGATGATCAATGATATTATCAAATAAAGCTCACCGTTTAGTGAGTGGGGTACTTTAGACATATAAATTCCTTCAAATTTGGAATTATAAACATCTCTTAATTTGGCTGCATTATACATGTATGATAGGGAAACGTGGAGAGAGATCGAGAGAGAAAAGAAGAAGAAGAAGAAGAAAAATACATGTACTCATGAAAGTACCATTTGTTTCAATGAGTGTTTTTTTTTTTTTTTGGTAGCTTCCAGAGTTCCAGTTCAACCTTTGGTTTCAAACTCGATTGTTACTTTTTTTTGTTTAATCTTGATTAATTAATTGAAATTAAGTCAATATTGATTAGTATATAATACAAAAACTACTGTATAACCTTTAAGAAGCAACAAGAGCTTAACCAATATAGTGGTGAAACTACTTCAATAATTAATTTTCTTGATTAAAACTGGGGTGATACCCGCCCAAATCCCATGGAACCGGAACCGGAACCGGAACAGATTGATTCTTGAGATTTAGAATCGGAACCGGAACCAGAACCGACCAATTCTGGTTCCTAAAACCTGCAATGGTGAAACCAGAATTGGAATCGGAACCGCATAGTATTGGTTTATGATTTTTTAAAACCAGAACCAACCATGTGAGGGCCAATTTCAGGTAGGAACTAGAACTAAAACCAAAACCCTGAGTACCTCCTAGTTCCTGTTCTACCTTATTTTTTTGCCCACCCCTAATTAAAACTTATAAGGTCTTAAGTAGGTCAAGTATGAATATTTTTTCACTCTAATTAATAGTAATTAACACACTAATTGTTAATATTTTTAACTGAGATTTAAAGATGACTGTGGTGTCTACCGCGAGTTGCACATTTTCATAATATAAAATTACAAGCATACTTAAACAAGTAACCAATAATTAATGATAACTTCTTAAACCTTGTTTTTTACATACTTGAGCTGATTGTTAGTTAATTATTTAATTTGATCTAGTTAAAGTTTTCTTGTCTATATACCAATTGAAATTGATGTTTATATTATTTTATCAAACTAACTACATAATTATATAGTTTCAAGTTTATTTTATTCTTGCATAATTTTCGATGAAAGAGTTCGCATTCTTATATTCGAGAATCTAATAATATGTCTAAAATAATACTGAATTAACCACTCTAACTATGAGCAATTAGCCGTATAATTAATTTGAGAAATGTTTCAGATACAAATTGGATTTATACAAATTAACACCACATTACTTTTTATTTTTATATATCAACCATTTATAATTTATTTTATTTTTATTCTTTCATTAATTTTGTGTGTATACAAAGTTTATATGTATAATATTAATTGTTTTTATTCTCTCTGTCTATATAAAAACATATATGAAAAGTTTAAGATGAAGACATTTCTATATTTTTTAAAATCCAACCAACGTTGGTTGACAACGTCAACAATTAATGAGTACAAAATAATATTTCCACCAAACATTTCCTGTTAAAGACTATGTTAAGATCTTACAAATGACTAAGTATGGATTTAGTTGGTATTAACTTTTTAGTACCTTTTCCGTATAAGTTAATTTTAGGGTCCGTTTAGTATAACTTCTTTTAGTTGAGCTTATGGAAGAAGAATTTGTTAGAATAGAATTTATAAGAGCAGAGTTTTTGTGAAAATTTTGATAGTTGTTTGATTAGGAAAATGTAAAAGAACTAATATTAATTCATTACAAATGGCTTTCGTGAACACTTAAACTTCTACTTTTTTTTAAAATTATTTTAAATTATATAAGCACTTATGAAATGCAATACAACCTATTTTTTTTTTTTTTTTAAAGTGCTTATGGCTATAAATAAGCTCTTTGGGCCAACAGATAAGCCCAACCAAATAGGATCTGAGCTTCTCCCACAAGCTATTTTTAGTTTATTTAAAATTTTCACTTGATCTATTCTTATATATTAAAACATTTTTTTTTTTTTTGGTTAATAAATACTAGAAAATTCTTTATCATTTTTCTAGCCAAAAAACAAATAAAGTTTTCATAAAGCTATGTCTTTCCTAATTAGTTCTTCTTTTATGAGTTTGCATCGATTGATATCCGAGCATGACTCTTATTGTAAACTATGTGGCCTTAAGAAATTGTTGCCACTTGATCATATGCAGGATCTGCAAAATCACCTATTTAGAAATATAAGACACCATTAAATCAGTGTTAAAAGCATGGTAGAATATTAAAATCATGTATCAAACTAAGTGTTAAATGAGTTGTATTGAATTAGTCGGTATAGCATTGATGAGTCACATTCTTTTTATCAACTTTCAAAACAATCTTTTCACCTACATTCAAAACAAGAGACCTTTTTTTTTTTGTCGAAGGGAGAGACCATTGAAACAAATATAAAACTGAGTAACCGACTTTTTCCCACCCAAGGTTTGACCTAATGACACTTTCTCACCCAAAAAGTTTCAAAACACAACTTTATTATCCATGTTAAGATCCGTCAGTTAAGTTTAACTAAAGAAAGGATATAATAGTAAATTCAAAAAACAGTTAAGGGGTAATGATTTCATTTTATCCCCTATATATGAACTCAGAAATAAAAAATAGAAACCCTAATTCAAACCCTTTTACTTTCTTCACCACCTAACCCCCCAAAAATCCTCCACCCCCACCAATCGACCAAAATTGCACTCAACCTGGTGCGATTGACCAAAAATGCACTAGGTCGAGTGCGATTCCACTATTGACGGAAACGTGAAGTAATGGAACCTACAAACGGCTCTACAAAAATATTGCATTG
>CM047908.1:36648989-36727135 GCA_026229545.1 Pistacia atlantica
AAAAATATTGCATTGTAATGTTCGATGCCGTGAGTATAAGGTAGATTAATTATGTTATCGTGGTCGATGGGGAAAGGCACTGACTTTACAGCCGAGGTTATCACCTATTGCATGGATAGTCTTGTGAGCTGGTTGCCTTGTGAGTGAAGCACAATATGTGTACTCATCGGCAATGAGGATGGTTCCAGAGATGTTGGCCTCAGTTTGGTCGGTGTAAAGAGAGACGGTTTGCCACCAATGGGAGACGAATGGAGTAGGGGAGGGCTTGGCAGTAGTTTGGTTTTGGTTGATAAGGTGGTGGAGGAGATGGAAAGAATCTTCTCACCTTCTAACACCAATTACCCCCCTAATTTTTAAAAAATGACAGATAATCCCTTTTAAAATTACATATAATTTTTTTCTCTCTTCTCCCTCAATATTTCCCCTCATTTTCTTGTTTTTCCCTCCTTCTCTTCACTTTGCCTTTTCCCCTTTCCTTCTCTCTCTCTCTCTCTCTCTCTCTCCCTCTCTTCTCATAGAAACCTAGATCTTAAATATAAAGAGACAGGCTACAAGCAAAGTTGCCGGTGGTGACAAGGTGACCAATAGCTCACTTTGTTTTCCTTTACTCCCTTTCTTCCTCCTTCCTCCTTTCTTACCTCTATTCATGCCTTTCTTTATCCCCCTCCATGTCCTTTCTCATATCTAAAGTCAAGCTGACTGGCCGCCACAACCACCTGCTTTGCCATTGCGATCTGATGGCTAGTCGCCACGAGCTGCTCGCTTGGCGGTGTCTATTCTCATGGTGGTCCTTTTTTCAATTTTGGCAAGTTTTGTCTGTGGGCAATTACTTTTGGTGTAATGGTAGATGTGATGGTGGATGATGGATTGATGGTAGATTTTGGTTTGTTTGCTGGTATGAGATAGAGAAAGTTGGGACCGATCTGTCATACTATATACTCGACATTCAAAAATTGTTAATATACTCCTTCTATTTGTGACGTTCTCATCTTACAATAATACTAGTAAATGTTGAAGTTGTTACAAGTTTTACATTCCATGTTGTAAATTACCGATATCTTAATGACTTCCTTAATTCATTTGATTAAGCATAGGTCGTTGATGATGATGTAGTAATAGTATATACTCTTCTTCTTTTACATGCCTTCATGGCATTTGATTAATTAATTAAATTAAATTCATTAGTTTAATTACTTGACTTAATAGTACGGAATCTGTGGATCATGTGGATGTATTATAACCAAATCCGTTAGTGCATGTTTCTTCAGATTATACACAATACTATAAGGGTGCATTTGGTTTAGAGAATATTATATTACTAGGAATGTTATATTAATGAAAAGAAAATAGATTACTAGAAATGTTCTATTAAATGTGTTTGGTTAGATTGGGATTGATTGATGGGTATGTTTTTAGTGATATGTTTGGTTGAGAGGAATAAATTAGAGGTTATGTTATATATATTCTCAAATTGTCCTTCTTTTATAATAATATTATTATTATTATTTTAATTATTTCTGTTAACCCCCTATATTTGAGATTTTTCTAAAACACCTCAGCCATAATAAAAGTTTAAATTTTAACAAAATCATTCCCACCCACCCAAACCATTGCCGGCCGCCGATAGTCCTTGTAATGACCTGATCAATAGCCAGAAACGGCCAAATGGCGGTGGATTTGGTCGTTACGACCAGATTTATGGTCATTAACAACCAGATCTATTCTACCCGCTTATATCTAGCGTTCAACCAAATCCATGGTTGTTAACAGCCATGGATCTTGCCGAAAATGGCTAGATTTATTCTGGTCGTTTGGATCTATTAACAGCCATGGATCTAGCTAAAAATGGCCAAATATATTCTGGTCGTTTGGATCTAATCCATTTTTCGGCCAAATCCATGGCTATTAACAGCCAGAATTGTAGCCGTTAACGACATGGATATCATAAAAAATGACCAGATCCATGGTCATCTGCCATTTCTAGCCATTGATCTAGTTGTTTCCAGCCAGATCAGCGTATTTTCGCCCGATTTAACCGGATCATGAGCCGTTACAACGATTGCCAACAGTGGTCGACGATGGTGGCTTGTGGTTGGCGGTCGACGAGGGTGGTCAGATGTGGTTGTGGTCTTGGGTAATTTGGTTGGAGTACAAGGGTAATAATGTCTTAAAAATCTGGTGTATGAGGCTAAAATTGTCCATGAAAATTGTTGTAAATTGTTTAGGTAACATAGACATTATTGTCCTAAATTTTATTAATAAGGTGTAAAATTGTAATAAAAATAAGATTATCAAGTAATCTCATAATACCTAAGAAAATGGTAGTATTCAAATTACCACATATATAACTAACAATGATTGCTGTAATTCAAATCAAGATATCTATAAGAAAGAATGACTATGATAATTCAAATTACAATATTAATTGATAAACAATTGGATAATGTGATATGTTCGTTACAATATACTGTGTATTTTCATAACCCAAGTGGAGTAGCTACTAGCAATGTTGCATAATTTCTTGAAAGATTAAATGAACAATTTATGAAACTATGGCGATTTCAAACATATACAAATATTGAATCATATCATCTGTGTAAGGAATGAAATTAATCTATAGAACAATTTGCTTTTGACTTGCAAAGGCAGGCCAAATAAGTGGTACATGGTACAAGAAATCAAATAAACAAAGTGTTTTTTCTAAAATATTTTCAAATATTAATTATTTGAAATTAATATTAGAAAAGAACAAGCCAACTAAATGAAGTATTCAAGTGAATAAACAAAGTTTACACTTCAAAATGGCCAATAAAATAGAATTGAGTATACAAAAGTTAATATAAAAAGAAAGAAAAAAAGACATGTGTCTAGAATTTAACTTGAACAAGTTATCACAAGAAACTTGTTTTATTGCTTAGATTAGAAATTAACTAACAAGTTTTGAATTCAGCTAAGATTTTGTCCATGCAGTGATTAATATCTCTTAACTGTTTTATATTCCATTCATTCATATTGCACAATTTGTCTTCTAATATTGATAGTTGAAAAAAAGCCCTCGGCTCCCAAGCAATGTTTTGAAACCAACCCAGGTAATAACCCGATCAGGCGACCTGGTCTCGGGTTGAGCAATTGAACCGGTTTGATTGGTAGGTTGGACTGGTGGTGTCATCATACTGATGTTAGCATGATGAAGTCATGTTGATGTCAACATGATGAAGTCATGCTAATGTCAGCATGACACCATAAATCATAGTAATTTAAAAATCCCATTTCTTATTGTACTGTCGTTTCTCAATTTTAGTTGAACAAAATGGCTATTGATGAAAGTAAATATGCAATGTGGTAAAATCATGTGCTGCAGCTTTGTAATTTTCTTCTTCTGTCCTACTTCACTCTCAAACCCATTTCTTAAAACCCTCGTTTTATCTCCGCTCCTTCTCTTCTTTTGCCATGGCAGCCCCAACTCACCCTAAAGACAAAGACTATTAAAATCCTATGCCGTCGTTTCTCATTTTCTTCTTCTTTCCTACTTTACTCTCAAACTCATTTCTTAAAACCCTCATTTTATCTCCGCTCTGTACAGGATAAATTATTTTATTGTATAGTTGGTTGCATTAGTTAGATGTGATGCAGAGCAGTTAGTTTGTTAGATTAGTTACATTTTTAGTTAGCTACAATTCCTTGTATATATACAACAATTTTTACTTTACTCAATAACAAAATATACAACTTTACCAAATACCTTTTACTTTGTAAAGCTTGCGTTACTTTGTTCATGGTATCATAGCAATAGATCCTTCACGAAATCATTGATTTTCTGGTTTTGTGACATACTATTGCTTCTAGTTGACATGGAACCTCGTATAAGGAGCTCGGATCTTCAAACTGAAGCAACAATGGAACCTGATTCAGTACGAACAGGAGAAAATATATGAAGCGGAGATCCTCTTTTTCTACAAAACTCTGATAATCCAGGTATGATCCTTGTCTCAACTCCATTAATGGATAAGAACTACTTGTCTTGGAGTCGTTCGATGAAACTCGCATTAGGAGCCAAAGTGAAGTTAGGGTTTATTAATGGACAATGTAAGATACCTAATGAAAGTTCTCCAACATTTGATCAATGGAGGAGGGTAGATTGCATGGTTACTTCTTGGATTTTGAATTCAAATTCGAGAGATAGTTGAAGCTTTCCTGTATACAACCTCTGCAAAAGATTTGTGGAAGGAATTGGAAGAAAGGTTCGGTGAATGTAATGGACCTTTGTTATATCAAATCCAAAGGGATATTAGTTCAATTAATCAGGGAAATATGCCAGTAGTACAATACTACACAAAACTGAAGAAGGTATGGGATGAATTGACATGTTTGATGCCTATATAACAATGTAGTTGTGGAGCAGCTAAATCGGTGGCAGAAATAACTTCTTTTAATTGTTTGATGTAGTTCCTTATGGGATTGAATGATAGCTTTGATCATGTTCTAAATCAGATTCTGGTCATGGATCCCTTACCCACTATTAACAAGGCATACTCAATGATCTTGCGAGTTGAAAAACAGAGAGGGGTACATGTAGCATTTGCAGATAATCTTGAAAATAGTGCTATGTTTGCAAAAACACAGGGTGTTAAGACAGGATACAGGAGGAAGGATACGATTAAGAAGTCAGAGAGACATTGTGATTTCTGCAATAACAATGGGCATACAAAGGAGACATGTTTTAAGCTTCATGGTTATCTTGACTGGTACAAAGATTTGAAGGAACAAAAGGGAAAGACTCAACACAAGAGTTATGCAAATATGACTAATACACCTTTGGAAGCTGGAAAGGAACCTAGCAATACTGGAACTGAGTGGGGAACAACAATATTAGAATTAATCCAACAAGGGTTGACTAAGCTTATGAAAGGAAAGGCATTAGCTGATGGCTCTACAACTGATTTTGCTCATTTCGACTTTGCAGGTATTGGTCTAACACAAGAATTAAGTTCAATTGAATTTTTAAGTTCAGGATCTTGGATTATAGATACAGGAGCCTCGAGTCATATGTGTAATGATCTTGCCTTGTTTAACACCTATAATTCAATTCATAAACCCACACCTGTATACTTACCTGATGGATCAATTAATTTTGTCCAAACACATAGGAAAAATCCTTTTGCAGCAAGCCTTAACACTTATTGAGGTTTTACATATTCCAAATTTTAAGTTTAACTTACTTTCAGTAAATAAACTTTCAAAGTCTACACTTATCAAGTTTGTTTTTTACCCTACTCACTGTATCTTATAGGACCTGCAGACTAAGGCAGTATTGGCAGTTGGCAAGTTAGTGGGAAGATTATACATTCTAGATAAATTCTCTTTTAGACTAGAAACTATTAAAACTTTTTCTTCACAGTTTGTATCTAGGTTTGAATTACCTGTTAATACACATGCTTGTAACACCTTCTGTTTTGTCACTAATAATGTACCATCATCAACTTTATGGCATCAAAGATTAGGCCATCCATCACATGATATTCTTAATAAAGTTTCTGTTGTCAAACATTCTGATCTAGCAACTTTTATTTGTGATGTATGTCCACTGTCAAAATAGCATCGATTACCTTTCCATCTTAGCACAACTTACTCTCTCACAGCTTTTGAATTGATTCATATTGACATTTAGGGGACCTTATAAAGTAGCCACACTTATAGGGGCACATTATTTTTTAACTATAGTTGATGATTTCAGTAGAGCTACTTGGACTTTTCTTTTAAGTCATAAGAGCCAAGTAGTACATACATTGACTACATTATTTAGCATGATTAAAAATTAGTTCTCCCTATCCATTAAAAGAATTCAAACTGATAATGGAACTGAATTTCTTAGTAAAGATTGTCAGAATCTTTTCCTTGAACATGACATCTTACATAAAAAATCATGCACTTATACACCCCAACAGAATGGATTAGTTGAAAGAAAACATAAACATTTGCTTCAAAAGCTAGATCCCTTATGTTTCAATTAGCTCTCCCTAAACACTTTTGGGGAGAAGCCATACTCACAGCCACTTATATCATTAACAGATTGCCCACTCCTGTTCTCAAATGGGAAACCCCTTATGAAATACTTTTCCATAAACCTCCAAATTACCTTTTCCTTAGAACATTTGGATGCTTATGTTTTGCTACTAACACTCATCCTCATAATGATAAGTTTGCCCCTAGAGCTTATAAATGTGTTTTCCTAGGGTATAACAGTGGTCAAAAAGCCTATAAAATGTTTGATATTCAGTCTAAAACGGTGTTTATGTCTAGGGATGCCATTTTTCATGAGCATTCTTTTCATTTTAAACAAAATAGCCCTACGTCAACAACTATGTCTTTACCTCAGATTCTTATTACTGAAAATCATCACTATACCCCTCCTAATCATACAGAATTACCTTTCCCCCTTTTGTTACCTTCATCACTTAACTTCCTTTTTTATAGACTCTTCACCCGTTACCAATTATACCTCCTATACGACGCAGTACCAAGACATCAAAACCATCTGCTTGGTTAGAAGATTTTGTCTCTAATGTTCTTACTTGTCCATCAACTTCCACTAGCACTACTACTCAATCTGGTGTCTCTTCACCACATACACCTCCCACATTTCCATATGTGCAATCACCCTTTTTTACTTCATCATATATGTCTTTCTTGGCAAATGTATCCAATGTCCAAGAGCCTGCTTCTTATAGTCAAGCTAGACTTAATGCTCAGTGGGTATAGGCCATGCAACATGAGCTTCAGGCTTTAGAAGCAAATCATACATGGGAGTTAACCTCTTTACATACAGGAAAGAAAACCATTGGTTCACGATGGGTTTATAAGACAAACTTAATCAACATGGTTCAGTTGATAGGTATAAAGCCCGATTAGTTGCCAAGGGTTATAATCAAGTAGAAGGTGTTGGCTACTTTGATTCCTTTTCTCCTGTAGCAAAATTAGTTACTGTACGCATTTTTCTTGCTGTGGCTATTGCAAAATTCTGGCCTATTTATCAGCTTGACATTAATAATGCATTTTTGCATGGCTATCTTGATGAAGAAGTGTATATGTTACCACCTGCTGGTTATGATACAGCTTGGACCAGATCAGGTTTGTCATCTGAAACGATCTCTATACGGTTTGAAATAAGCTTCCAGATAGTGGAATAATGAATTTACTTCTCAGCTGATTACTTATGGTTTTACTCAATCTACTCATGATACTTCTTTGTTAAATCTACTGATTCTTCCTTTATTGCTCTTTTAGTATATATTGACATGTCATCATTACTAGTTCTTCTGAAATTGACATTCTTGCTGTGAAGAAGTTCCTTCATGATCAATTTACCATTAAAGATCTTGGATATGCCAAATATTTCCTTGGTCTTGAGATTGCTCGGTCCCCCAGGGTACTTACATATATCAAAGAAAATATGATATGGATATTATTACAGATGCAGGCCTTTCTGGTGCCAAACCTGCTACAACTCCTTTACCTAAAGGCTTCAAGTTTTGTTCTACTGAGGATACTTTATTTGCTAATCCTGATCAATATCGCATATTGGTTGGCATACTTCTTTATCTTGGCTTCACCCGACCTGATCTTGCTTATGTAGTTCAGCAGCTCATTCAACATGTTCAACGTCCTGCCACTGATCATTGGGAAGCTGCTGTTCATGTTCTTCGTTACTTGAAGGGTTGTCCTTCCAAAGGTTTGTTTTTCTCTGCAAACAACTCTTTTCATTTAGAAGCATTTTGTGATGCAGATTGGGCTTCTTGTCCAACTACTAGAAAGTCTTTAACTAGTTATTGTGTTTATCTTGGTTCTTCTCTCATCTCTTGGAAAACCAAGAAATAGACCACTGTCTCCAGATCTTCTGCTGAAGCTGAATATCTCAACCTTGCCTCTACTGTTTGTGAATTGCAATGGATTTCCTATACTCTTTAGGACTTATATGTTCATCTTCACCTTCATATTCCTCTCTGGTGCGATAATCAGGCTGCCCTCCGTATCACTACCAATCATGTTTTCCATGAGCACACCAAGCATCTCAAAATTGATTGTCATTTGGTTCGCAATCAATTTAAGCTGGTTTTGTTCATCCTCAACATATTCCTTCCAAGCTACAGGTTGTCGACATTTTCACCAAATCCTTAACTGGTTCTTTGTTTCATCAATTTACTTCCAAGTTGGGGTTGCTAGATTTCCATCAAGTTCCAACTTGAGGGGGGGATGCACAGAATACATTATTTTATTGTATAGTTGGTTACATTAGTTAGATGCTGAGTTGTAAAGCAGTTAGTTTGTTAGATTAGTCACGTTTTTAGTTAGCTACAGTTCCTTGTATATATACAGCAACTTTTACTTTACTTAATAATAGAATGTACAACTTTACCAAATACCTTTTACTCTGTAAAGCTTGTGTTACTCTGTTCACGCTCCTTCTCTTCTTTTTCCATGGCGCCGCAAATCACCCCAAAGACGAAGACTATATGAAGAACGTTATACCCAAATGAATTAGTCTTTTCCAATCCATTCACTCACAACAACAAGCCCACATTCAATCGCTACCTCACAACCCTATCAAGTTTGTTCTTCTTCTTTTATTTTTCATTTTAAAACGATAAGAGAGTGTGAAGGTTACTGATGGTTGGAGATTGACGGATGCATAGAGAATCGGAGATTGAATATTTAGATCGTGTTTGGAGATTGAAGGATGCATAGAGAATAATTGAAGATTAAAGATGCAGATCGTGTTTGGAGATTAATTTTTTTTTATGGGTTTTCACTTTTAGTGACTCAGTTTTGGCCCCGAGTTGGTTGGACCAGTGGTTCGCTATTGTTCCTCTGGTCCAACTGCGGGTCAATATGGGTTAATTAACATAGTCGGGTTTAATGAGTGTCCAGACTAGTGAAGGCCTCAGTTCTCGATTCGACTGGTCAAACCAGCTTGGTCGAGCCAGGTTTCAAAACACTACTCCCGAGTACATGGAGCATCAAATATTTTTTATTCCCTTTGGTTACTGATATCATCCTCTCTAATTAGATAGTACCAAAATTTTTATATACAATGCATTAGTTTGTCTTAGTTGCAGACGCATTTCTTTTGAATACATAACTTATTTAATAAAAAAACAACATTTTAGAGTCATTAAAAATTTCGAATATGTGAATTTTTATATTTGATGTCTATACAAAAGAATTTTGATATTTGATATCACAACATTTTAGAAGCTCATTAAAAGAGAGTTTGTGGACAAAGGATGTAATTATCAACAAAACAAGCTAAATTTATTGTGATGTAAAATGTCATATTTGTAATGTAAAATTGTGTTCTCTATTTTACATTTAACTCTTTCATTTCGATTTTTTTTTTTTTTTTTTTTTGAAGATTATATGAAACGCAAGGTTTTCGAATAATTCTATCTTAAATATTTGAAATGTACTTGGACGTTTTATTCCACCAAATACGAGACACGAGTTGTACTATAATGTAAAAAATTAAATAAATAAATATAAAATTTGAAAGTGTTTGTATAATAATGTTAGAAATAGATCTTTTGTAGATCTCAAGGTGTCGGTTTTAATAAATTAGTTCAGAAGAAATTTTCAGATCATTTTCATGCACGAAAAGAAATATATTTTTATTTATACATAATAGTTAATCATATTATTTTATTTCTCATATAAGCCTATCAAATCATCAAATTAATTATGTAATACATATAACATAATATATATTTATAAGAGGTTGGGGTATTCTCACAACTAAAAACACGAAAACTAGAAATCTAATTTGCATTTAATAATTTATTTTATGGGAGGACTCATTTTCACAAGAATTTTGGATTGTTGTCAATGAAGAAATATCAAACAACTGCGGAAACATAGGGATTTATATATATTGGTCAACTATATATATATATTCACATAGATAGATGTATTTTGATAAAAATGTCATAATTTATAAGTTGTAATTTGTAAATTCTTATATTAGAAGTTTACGGTACACCTCACATGATTAATCACACGAAGTTAAGGTTTCACATTACAAGTTATGTGTGTTTTAATGAGATGATCATTTCTCTCCCTTATTAGTTATTATGTTCAACCTTTCATATTTTGTTGATGGTTGAGCTAAAACTTTCTTATATATCTTAATACACAGCCGGGACCTTGACATGGCAATTCCATAGGTGGGAACAGAAACGTGGATCAAATCACTTAACTTGACAATTTACAACGGTTGGCAACCATGGGCTGTTGAAGGCCAAGTTGCAGGGTTGGTTGATTAATATATTTAATTTAAAAATTTATCATTAATTATTATCCTATCAACTTTTATGTACTAATAAACGGGAATTATTATCCTATCAACTTCAACAACTATATATGTGATGTTTGGAATCTTGCGATAAGTATTTTCTTTCTTTGTTTTAATTGTTTTAGTATTTTTATTATTATGCCTTGATATTAATTGTTTAAGATGAATAACTAATTGTTAGAAGGGAAATTTTCCAAATTTTATTTTGTTTTCATATATTGTTCAATTAAATGATGGTTTGAAATTGATAAGAGGGAAGATAGATTATGTTTAAACGAGGAACAAGGCCTCCAAAGAAAAAAGGTTGAAGAAGTTGGATTATAAATTTTCTTATTTTCAAACCTAAAGTTTTTAGGCTTTATATAGCCTGACAACCTAACTTTTTCCTACTAACAAAAAGACTCTTGCATAATGATAAAACCTAATTTTTCGTTAACTACAATTCCTAATATTATTCTATATGAATAAAATACTAATGGGTCCCTTTGTTTTAATATTTATATCATATTCTTAAAATAACTGTTTATTTCATTATCCTCAAAATACTATTATATTTTTTCTAACTATATTTTAAATCCCTTAAGTTTATTAATTTAACTAAACACCCTCAGGAAAAAAGTTTAAAAATTAACAAAAACACTCCCACCTATCCACATTTGTTAGATTCCAGCTACCACCACCGGAAGGTGGCCAGGATTTGGTATAATGGCACACTACCGGCTGGATCTGGTCGATAGTGTGCCCATCTATCATTTTCTGACCAGATCCACCATGGATCTTGCCGTTGACAGCCAGATCTTTGGCCGTAGTTGGTCGTCAACGACGACCAAAATATGGTCGTCGTTGACCATCAACAATTGCCATATCTTTGGCCGTCGCTGACTTCAAATTTGGCCGTCGACAGCCAGAAATGGCCATAGATTTGGCCTTTTCTAGCTAGATCCGTGGTGGATCTGGCCAGAAAAGGCCATATCGGCACACAAACGGCTAGATCCTACCTGTCGTGCGTCGTAACGCAAGATTCCAATGGTGGTGGCTGGACTCTGGCAACTATGGGTGGGGGTGTTTTTGTCATTTTACAAAATTTTTATATATTGGGGTGTTTCATAAATTAGCAAACCTAGAGGAGTATTTTTGTTAATTTTCAAATCTTACCTCATTATTCTCACCCAACTCTAAATATCAAAAATCCTATCTAAAATACTAAAACAAACGAACCCAATAATATTCTAATTATAATCATTTGCCCATGCAAGTTGTCTTTTTGAACGCATGGACCTTCTAACCACACTCCTATCATGATCATGCAAGTTCCTAACGCTACCTACCCTTGCAGAAGCAACCTTGTCCTCAAGGTTGGGAAAGATATTGCCATAAAGAGCTGCGAGGTAATCAGCATCTTCCCATGACGTCTCCTCCAATGGCAGCCCGTGCCACTAAACCAAACATTGTGAAACTAAGACCCCATTGCGAATGAGTTGTCGAATACTCACAATGGTGGGCAGAGAAACCTATGTCTGGCCTTGATAAACCATAGGGGGAAGAGAGGAAGCTGAAACTGTGGAATGCCATGGCATGGCTTAAGCAAGGAAAAGTGAAAAAAAGGATGAATCTTGGATTATGAAGGCAACTCAAGGCAATAAGCAACCTTACCATGTTTCTACGATATTGTGAACGGCCTGTAATACTTACGGCCAAGCTTCGTATAACCTTCCTTGTGTAGGGAGACCTATTTATATGGTCGAAGCTTCAGGTAAACAGATTAACCAACCTGGAAGCCCTCTGACCGGCAATGCTTGTTGGCCTGGCAAACCATGCGCTATTGAGCCTTGGCCAAGCTATCTTTCAACTCCTCAAAAACCAAATCACGACTACTAAGCTCAAAATCAATAGCTTTAAGTTGGATCCACGCAAAACATACGACACAATGGCAGGGGGATCGCACCATACACCAAATTAAACGGGGTGGTACCGACAGCGGTGTGGAAAGAAGTATTATAATAAAATTCTGCTCAAGGCAAGTACTCCGCCCACTTTTGCCACTGATCCATGACAAAACACCTAAGATACTATTCCAAAAATCTGTTTGTAACCTCCATTTGGCCGTCAGTTTGCAGGTGATATGCAAAGCTATGTTTGAGAATTATGCGCTGAGTGTAAATAGTTCTTGCCAAAACTTGCTCAAGAAAACAAGGTCCCGATCACTAAGGATAGTCTTTGACAAGTCATGTAATTTGTAGATCATCTGGACAAATAGAGCAGCCACTTTGACGTTGTAAACCTATGATGCAACGGGCCAAAGTGAGCGTACTTGGTTAGGCGATCTACTACTAAAAAAATGATTGAAAATCCTGAGGAAAGAGGAAGCCCGGTTATGAAGTCTATCGAGATTTCCTCCCAAATATGGAGCAAAATGTTGAATGGTTGAAAAACCCCCCTAGAGAATGAGATTGATGCTTGGCTTGGCTACACACATGACAATGCTGAATAAACGACTTGACATCCCAAGCCATCTGCCGCCAATAAAAGTTAAGAGCCAACTTACTCAAAAGTTTTTTGCACTCCCCCGTGACCACCCAACTAGGTCGCATGAAATTCCACCAAAAGCATCAGCTTAACAGTTTCTTCGTTAGGCACCACAATGCAGCCCCAAAAAAATAACAGTCCATCATGAATGCTATAACCTGTAAGGACCTCTAAACCCGCTGAAATGGCTTGCAGTAAAGCTGTAGAAGTGTTATCCGTTTGAAGGGTTGCTTGTATTTGTTGTAGAATGTCAAAAGTAGGTGTCAAGAGCCCGAGAAAGGTCTGTGGTTGTGGCGGTTCGACGTCGCACTGACAAGAAAGAGCATCAATAGCAACATTGTCTTTTTCGGGTTTGTAATTCACCGAAAAATCAAAGCCTAACAATTTGACAAGGTAAGTTTGTTGTTTTGGAGTGTGAGCTATTTAGGAGATCATTGTACAGAGACTTTGCTTATTCGTACGAATGATGAATTTTATGCCTAACAAATATCGTCGTCAATGCATGACTGATTCGGTGATGACATATAATTCACGCACATACACTGAAGCACGTTGTAGACAACCCGATATTTTCTTGCCGAAATAAGTTATGGGACATTAATTTTGCATCAATACAGCCCTAACACCAACCCTAGAAGTGTTAATTTCGACAATAAACACCTCCCCAAAATTGAGTTTGTCAAAGGTTGTTTAGGCGTCCACGAACCATACAAATTTATCTTTTTGCAAGAGTGATGTCAGAGGCCCAGCAATGGTGGTGTAGGCATGCACAAACCAATGGTAGTACCCAGTCAGGCCAAGGAAGCCACGTAGTTGCCTAATCGGGTGGGAAGGGGCCAATCCAATATTGCCTGAATCTTGGAAGGATTCGGTTCAACGCCAGCACCAAATACAATATGTCCCAAATACTCAATATGGCTAACGGCAAAAGAGCACTTCTCGCGCTTCGCATAAAACCAATTATCACGCAGGCAACTGAGTACAATAGAAAGGTGATCCACATGATCCAACACCCCCTTACTGTAAACGAGTATGTCATCAAAGAATATGATTACGAATTCTCTGAGGTATAGTCAAAGCACATCTTTCATTGTAGCCTGGAAGGTGGCTACAACGTTGTTGTGGCCAAAAGGGATGACAACGAATTCATAATAGTCGTCATGTGTATAGAAGGCAGTCTTGGGAATATTGAATTCTGTCATGCAAATCTGATGGTATCCAGAACGAAGATCAATTTTTGAAAAAATTGTGGCACCAAATAACTCATCGAGCAATTCATCCACTATCATGACCCAATCTAACCATGGCCCCAGCTGGGGATCACAAAGCACTCACTTTCGTGACCATTCTACTTAGTACTGTCCCCCTTTTTTAAGGGATTTCTTTGCCTCCCCCACCTCTCGAACCCAAGACCAAGGGGTTATAGTCAATTGGGAGGCATGGTGAATACCATCAAGCTAGCCAATTGACTATAGCCCCTTGGTCTTGGGTTCGAGTGGTGGGGGAGGCGAAAGAAATCCCTTTGGGGGAAGGGGGACAATACCTGCCACGTAGGGAGTTGTGTGAACTCGTGGCCGGGCCAGTCAGGGTGTTAGAGCCAGGCGGTCTGTTACATCCATTATCGAAATAGGGAACTTATCGGGGATTATAATGTGATTAAGGGCACGGTAATCCACACAAAACTGCCAAGGTCTATCCTTCTTCTTGATAAACAAAACCGATGATGAAAAAAGGGCTACGACTTGGACGAATGATGTCACTATCAAGCATATCCCTCACCATGCGTTCCAATTCACCCTTTTGAAAGGAAGAATATCTATATGGTTCAACACATACTGGTTCTACACTCGATTGAAAAGGAATGTGGTGATCATGCGGTTGAGGTGGCGACAACTAAGTCGGTGGTACGATCATAGCTGCGAAACTATCCTAGGTGGTTTGAATGCATTCGTCAAGTACAAGCTCTGATGAAGGTGAAGGATCGAAATCCATTACAGCCAAACTATAAAGGTGGAAGGTTTTCACCACTGAATCAACATCTAATAGTTGCTCCAATTGATGGAAGTGGATTAGTTCCACTAGTTGTCTCTACTTGCCATGTAATATCAATGAATTGGAGTGAAAGAAAGAGTGAGAGCCTTATAGTCCATTAAAACAGGTCCCAATGTGGAAAGCCATTGTGCGCCTTGATAATTATTTGTATAGGAAATATAAAGGATATTGGGATACAACTTGTTTTGAGTGTTTGAGAAGGAGTTAAAATAGTAGAGTTGATTTATTGTCGAAGAGAAAAGTGAAGTGACGTGAAGATTTTTAGGGAAGTGAAGAAAGTAGGCTATAGGTTATAGGCTATAGTAGAGAACTTGATGGGATTTTATGATAGAAGCTTTTTTTTTTAATATTATTGTTAGCTTAGTTGATACAAGAGTAAGACAACCTATTTATAGTATGTAAAGTCGGTGGTTTTAACCAACCTAAGTATTCTAGAGTTCTCCCTAGTTTTCTACATTTTTTTTTTAATTTCTAATTATTTCATTTACTTTATTATTATTATTTTACAAAATATATTAGAGTCTGTTTGTTTTATTATTTTTCCCTATCTTATTAATACTATTTCTAAAATACACGTTTGTTTCCCCATTTTGAAAATTCTAATATATTTTATTCAACTATGTTAAACCCCCTAAGTTTATTAATTTAACTAAACACCCCCTAAAAAAAGTTTAGAAATTGACGAAAACACCCCCATCTACCCACATTTGCCAGATTTCGACCACCACCACTGGAAGGTGGCCGAAATATGGTATAATGGCGCACTACCGGCTGGATCTGGCTGGTAGTGCGCCGATCTATCATTTACTAGCCAAATCCACTATGGATTTGGCCGGAAAATGCCAGATCTACGGCCAAATCTGTGGCCATAGTTGGTCTTCAATGACGACCACGTGTGATCGTCGTTGACGATCAAAGATGGTCAGATCTAGCCTTTTCCGACTAGATCCATAGTGGATCTGGCTGGAAAAGGCTATCTCGCTCTACGCAGCCGATCCAAGCTGCTCATGCCTTTGTAATGCCGATTCCGATCATAGTGGTCGAATGCGCTTAGCGTGTGGTGGGGGTTTTTTTTATCATTTTACAAATTTTTATATACTGGGGTATTTAGTTAAATTAGCAAACCTAGGGGTTTTTTTTGTTAATTTTTAAATTCTACTGTAATAATCACCTAGCTCTACCTATCAATAATATTTCAAAAATATTACTCAAAATAATAAAACAAACACACCTTAATGTTTCTAGAAGATCTAGAAGATTGCATCATAATTTATTACTCCTCCTTGAAGGTCATTCTTGTGACTCCGATCAAGTCTCATAATCGTTCGAACTTTCCTCTTGGTATTGCTTTCGTGAAGATGTTTGATATCTATTCCTTAATCCTACAATACTCAAGCTCTATTTCTTCGTTAGCTGTTGCTTCTTGAAGAAAGTGGTACTTGATTGCAATGTGCTTTGTCCGACTATGAAATATTGGATTCTTTGTCATTGTGATCTCTGACTTGTTATCGCAGTAGATCTTTGTAGGCTTAGTTCGTGTTTCTCCCATGTCTTCAAGTATGCGCTTTAGCCATATAGCTTGACTTGTAGTTAATGCTACTTCAATATACTCTACTTCTACTGATGATTGTGCAATTGCTGCTTGTTTCTTCGATGCCCAAGAAAATATCCCTGAACCGAGTGTGAAAGCATATGCTGATGTACTTTTCATGTCATCCATGGATCTTGTCTAGTCACCGTCAGTGTAGCCAATTAGTCTTAAGTCAGGTGTGAATTCATACGAGATGTCATAGTTCTTTGTTCCTTGTAAGTATTTGAGTACTCCCTTTATTGCTCCATACTGAACTTGAGTTGGACTTTACATGAATCTTGAAAGTAGACAAGTCACGTACATGATGTCTGGCCTTGTGGTTGTTAGGTAGAATAGACTCCCAATAAGGCTTCGAAATTTTTCTTGGTCTGCGCTTGGTGAACCATCTTCCTTTTTCATAGCTTTATTGTTGTCGAGTGGAACGGCAACTGTCTTGCATCCTTCCATCTTGTACTTCTTTAGTAGAGTTTCAGTGTATTTCTTTTGACAGATAAAGATTCCTTCTTTTCTTTGGCTTATCTCGATTCCAAGAAAGTAATGCATCAAACCCAGATCTATCATCTTGAATGTGCTCATCATGTCTTCCTTGAAATCTCGAACCATCTTTTTGCAATTGCCTATGTAGATCACATCATCCACATATAGAGAGACAATGAGTGTGTTTTTTGTACCTTCATCAATCTTAATGTATAGTGTTGGCTCACTCTAGCTCCTCCTGAATCCTTGCTCTGTGAAGTAATTATCTATCCTATTGTACCAGGCTCACAAAGCTTGCTTTAACTTGTACAAAGCCTTCTTCAACTTCAGAACTTTGTCTTCTTTTCCTTGAACCACGAACCCTTGTGGTTGCTTGACATAGATCTCTTCTTGCAAATAGCCGTTGAAGAATGCAGACTTCACATCTAGTTGGTAGATCTTCCACTTTTTCTATGCAGCTAGTGCAATCAATGCTCGAATGGTGTCTAGGCATGCTACTGGTGCAAACGTCTTGTCATAGTCGATGTCGTACTATTGTGAGTATCCCTTGGTGAGAAGTCTTGCTTTGTTCTTTCGGATGGAGCCATTAGAGGTAAGTTTGGTTTTGTAGACCCACTTAACCCTAATGACCTTCTTGTCTTGAGGACATTCTGTGAGCTCCCATGTCTCGTTCTTCTCTATCATCTTTATTTCTTCTTCCATAGCTTTTCTCCATATTTCTTGTTTTGAAACTACTTCGTAGCTTTTTGGCTCCATAATAGTCAAGTTACACCTTTGTATATGTCTGAAATAAATCTAGTTCTTTTTGGTGATGCTTCAGGAGATGATTCATGTTGTTGGATTGATTCTTGTATGGGTGCTTGAGTTGGTGACTCTAGCTGATTAGTTTCTTCTTTTTCTTGGTTATGTGTTGGTGCCGGCAAGTTTATACTTTTCCTTTCGATCTTTTCTGTCTCCCAATTGTATGTCGCATCTTCGTTGAACTAGACATCTCTGCTAATGATAAGTTTCTTTGTTCTTAAGCTATAAAGTCAGTAACCCTTTGATTGAGTACTATAGCCTAAGAAGATTCCTTTTTCGGTCTTCTCATCTAGCTTGCTCTTTTTTTTTTTTTTTTTTGCAGAATGTGAGCATAACAAATGCAACCAAAGACTCTGAGGTGCTTAGCTGATGGTTTGCGTTAGCTCCAAGCTTCAACTGGTGTCTTGTCTTTTATTGAATTGGTTGGACATCTATTTAGTAAGTAGACTACAGTGTATATAGCTTTTGCCCAAAAGGTTTTTGAAAGTCCCTTCTCCATTAGCATAACCCTTGTTGTCTCCATCACGGTTCTAGGGCATATCCAACAGTGAGTTGATGTTGTACACCTTCTCCTTCATAGAATTTGTTGAACTCCATAGAGGTGTATTCTTTCCCTCTATCACTTCTGATTGTTTTTATGTGATGACCACTTTGTTTCTCAACATAGGCTTTAAACTTCTTGAAGATTCCAAAGACTTGTGATCGCTTCTGTGGGAAGTAGACCCACATCATTCTGGTGTAGTCATCAATGAACAGGATAAAGTATCTGTTTTGATCATTTGATGGAGTACGCATTGGACCGCATATGTCTGTATGGACTAGCTCCAACAGCTTCTTGGCTCTCCAGGCTTTTCCAGACGGGAAGGGTTGTCGGTGTTGTTTATTGAGCATGCATCTTTCACATGTATCATCCATCTCCTTTATTGTTGGTAGATCTCGCATCATTTTCTTTTGTTGGAGGATCTTCAACCCATGGAAGTTGAAGTGCCCGAACCTTCTATGACACAAATGATTCGTCCACTTGTGCCTTCATAGCTGTGTCAATTGCATATCTCCATTGGATAGGGAAACACATAGTCTCTTGCATTTTGACTCTTGCAATTATGAGGGATTTATCCTTTTTGTCATATATAGTGCAGGAATTTCCCTCAAAATGCAAGGAGTAGCCTTTCTCGATCATTTGACCAATACTTAATACATTTTGAGTTATGTTTGGAACCAAAAGTACTTCACTAATGTACCTCTTGCCCTTTTTTGTATCAACAACAATGGTGCCTTTTCCTACTGCTTCTACATACTCACCATTTCCAATTTTTACTTTCGTTTTTGTTTTATCAATGTTACAGAAAATAGTTTCATTTTTTGTCATATGATTATGGCAGCCACTATCTAAAAGCCATATATTATTCTCTTCTTTAGTTACAGTTTAGGAGACATGGAAAAGATAATTTTCTTCTTTTTCTTCTGAAAAATTTGCTTGATGATTTCTTTTCAATTGGCACTCTTTTTCAACATGCCCTGATTTTTTACAGTTTCTATATTGTGGTTTTTCTTTAAACCAACAATCTTTTTCTAAGTGACTTTTTCTATTGCAAATTCCACATGGAGGAAAATTTATTTTATTTTCAAAATGTCTATCTTGATTTTGATTTTGATTTTGATTTTGATTTTGATTTTGATTTTGATTTTTAAAGTTTTCTATTGCTTTTCTCCCACTTTCTTTTAATTTTTGAGACCGCTTATTTGTTTAGATGGAAACGCATTTTCTGTAGTATGTTCATTTTGCCTATTTAAACTATTTTCATGTGCTTCAAGAGAGCCCACTAGTTCAATGGGTGTTAATTTTTCTAAATCTATAGATTCTTCAATAGCAGAAATTATCGAATCATATTTTTCAGTGCAAGTTATTAGTATTTTTTGTACTATTTTCTTCTCAATTATATTTTCTCCATAGGCTCTCATTTGATTTACTAATTCTTTTACTCTTGAATAATAATCTTTAGCAATCTCATTATCTTCCATTTTAAGATTTTCGAAATCTCTTCTAAAAGATTAAAGTTTAACTATATGTACCTTTTTAGATCCTTGAAACTCCTCCTGCAATGTATCCCATGCTTCTTTGGCAATTGTAGCACCCATGATTCGTGAAAAAAATTCTTCCGACACTACTTGCTGAAGAGCAAATAACGCTTGGAAGTCTTTTTGTAAACTCTCATCAAGTGTTTTCTTCTCAATAGCTATGGGAGTGGAAGTATCTTTAAGGACAGTTAGTCCCTCTTCAACTACTTTCCACAAATTTTGGGAGCAAAAATAAGTCCTCATTTTGATGGACCAAAAATCACAGTTTTCTTTGTTAAATAATGGAAGCAGAACAGTAGAACGGCTAGTCTCAACCATAATTTTATTATGCCTGATAAATGACCGAACGCACTGATACCACTGATAATTATTTGTATAGAAAATATAAAGGATATTGGGATATGACTTGTTTTGAGTGTTAGAGAAGGAGTTAAAATAGTAGAGTTGGATTTATTGATGAAGAGAAGAGTGAAGTGACGTGAGATTTTTGGGGAAATGGAGAAAGTGGGCTATAGGTTATAGGCTATAGTAGAGAACTTGATGGGATTTTATGATAGAAGGTTTTTTTTTTTTTTTGTAATATTATTGTTAGCTTAGTTGATACAAGAGTAAGACAACCTATTTATAGTGTGTAAAGTGGATGGTTTCAACCGACCTACGTATTCTAGAGTTCTCCCCAGTTTTCTACCTTTTTTTTTTAATTTCTAATTATTTTATTTACTTTATTATTATTATTTTACAAAATATCTTAATGTTTCTAAAAGATCTAGAATGTGCATCATAATTTATTATGCCCAAAACTAAATCAGCCCCTTTAATTGGCAACACAAATAAATCCAAGAGGAATTGATGACCATCTAAAACCAATTCAAAATCCGTACAAACACCTGAACTTCGCTATTCCTAATCATAACAATAAAATTAGGGGAGGCAGTAATGGGAATGCCCAAGTGAAGAGCAACCCATTCTTGAAGAAAGTTATGGGTGGATCCTCCATTGACTAGGACCTCCATTGGATGACCCATAAGGCTGCCATGCAGACGAATGGTAATCAGACTTTGTTGACCTAATAACACATGTAGGCTGATGGCAACCAATTCATGTTCATCTGGTGGCATGGGATCAGCCGGCAATTTCAGGGAGGCCTCGTCCTTCGTAGCATCATCCACCATAAGTAAGAAAAATTTGGCCTTACAACGATGGCCTCGATGGAATCTCTCATCATAATTGATGCAAAGGCCATGGTCTCGGCGCTCTTGCATTTGGGCCGTCGTGAGCTGTTTGACGGGAAGGGAACTTAGTGTTGATGTAACAGAGGTGGCAGACTGCGGAACGGAAATTGGCATAAGCAAAATGGGCGGTAGAGTCGAGCTAGACCTTGAACCCGAGCAATTGGCCACCCAAGGATGCGAAACATGCGAATGAAGGTGTTGTTGCAATTCACATAATTTGTCTCCTGGTCGAGATGAGCGGACCTCATGCTGTATTTCTAGTTTTAAGCTTGAAATAAAACAACTCAAAAGACAAGGATAGAGAGGCTAGAAACCTAATTCAAAAGTTCCTCAAAGGAAGACTGATAATATCTGACTGAACCACGCTGGGTGAGCTTGAATAATTGGCCAGTAAAATCGACAAACTTAAAAGGGTCAAAGTGAACTTGAAGGGCTTACAAGAACTGACACCAAGAAGTAAACTGACCATTATCATTCATCCAACGATACCACAATAGAGCTGGTCCTTCCATGTGAAACGAAGAAATCGAGAGCCGCTGATCATCTGAAGTCGAATGATATTTAAAGAAGCGCTTCGCTTTGAAGATCCATGCCTTCGGATCAACATTATCAAAACGAGGTACCTCCAAACAGAAGGGCTTAAACAAAGAGGTAGAACCAGCGAAATCTTCGACACTCAAAAACCCATACCAATGTAATCTTCACCTCCCATGGAACCATTGCCAATAGTTGTGGATGTATTTGCATGTGTCTGTGGGTTTTGTTGTTGTTGCACAAACTAAGAAGTGAGAACCGAGTCATCATGAAGTTTTCAAACAAATCCAATTTGGCTACCAAGGGAGCCTGTTGATTCGAAAGTTGGCTAACAGTGTCATCCAAAGAACGAAGTTTGGGATTGTCAGCCATGGAAGGGAATAAAAGCACCAATGATAGAGGGAAGATAGATTATGTTTATATGAGGAACAGGGCCTCCAAAGAACAAAGGTTGAAGAATTTGGATTATCAATTTTCTTATTTTCAAACGTAAAGTTTTTAGGCTTTTATATAGCCTAAGAACTTAACTCTTTCCTACTAACAAAAAGACTTCTTACATAATGATAAAACCTAATTCTTTATTGACTACAATTCTTAATACTATTATATATTGAATAAAATACTAATAAGCTGAATAAAATATAAAATTATTCTAATATTCTAATTACAATCATTTGCCCATGCAGGTTGTCTCTTTAAACGTATAAACCTAATTACACTTCGGTCATGATCATGCAAGTTCCTATCAGAAATGGTAGCCAAGTAATTTCAATAAATACAGCCATTTATAATTTAGGCTGTAATTATATTAAAATTCAAATAAAATAATTATAATATGAAGAGAAACTACTGCACTTGTATGGGGGTGAGAGAGTGAGGAAGAAAGTGTTCGTAGCACTCCTCTGATTGAAATTTGTAATAAATATGTTAATTTAAAATTTTCATTCCACGTAGGAAATCACTGGTGATGACATTTCGCACCAATTCATTGGGGTTGGGTTCAACCTACCGCCTTTAAGGATTTGGGTTAAGTTTGAGTAAGCCCATTGGATTTGTCATAGGTATGAGGTGCGTTTAGGGTAACCCACATACCTACTAACTTAATTTTTTTAATCAATTAATATAATTTTTTTTATTAAAATTTACAAAAACATTCCTCAGCTTCTTGCATATGAAACCACGTGCCGATCTTAGCCCAAAAGTACTATTTTTAGCTGCAAAAGGCGGCTAAAGTCTCCCTACAACAAATATAGATGTCGATGATAGTTTTATGGTTAGATAAAGAATTATGTTTTAATCATTTTAATGAGTGGTGTTGCCAAACTCGCTACGACGACCATGAGTAGCGACATTCAACCAAATTTTATACTACCTCCTGCAGGCTGCGGCTAAAATATACATCTTTTTTCTGGTAAGTGTTTGATAGTTGAGTAGATTTACATATAATTTCCATACAAATGGTGTCGGAGATGGTGGTCGACAGGGCAACAACTGTTGTGGACTTTTTTATTATTTTATTACATCATTAATTTAAATATTTAATCTATTTATAAAATAATTTATAGCAGGATCGTCTTTAAAACATTTGTGACCCTAGGCATGAGTTACTTTGGGACCCTCTAATAATATAAACATATATTAAAAAAATTATTTATTTATTTATTTATTTTTGTCTTTTGAGATGAAAAATCACTAGAAGAGGTAAACAACAATCGGCAGGCTAACAAGTTTAGGTTGGTGGGGGGTTTTGGAGAGTAGATGTTGGAAAAGTGATGGATGGTGAAATGAGTGATTTCCAATGCCAAGATTGATAAGAAAAGGCTTGAGAAGTCACGGCCCAAAAGGTATCGATGGCCAGCAATTGGCAGAGTAAACGGATAAGGTATGATAGGGTTTTGGTGAAAGGGCTGAGGGGAGGAAGACGGTGGTGTCGGGGAAGGCCAACAATGTCGGGTACATACCAAAAAGGCTAGAAATGGCTATCGTGTGGTGGAGTTGGATTGTGAGATTCATCAAAAATTAGTCAAATCGAGGGCTATCAAGGTTGGGAAATGATAAAATGATGATTTCGGTCGATTTTGGTGAGAAAATCGACCGGAACCAAAATTGACTGAAATCAACTCCAAACCATTGGCGGCAAAAGAGGGATGAAGATGATTTATGTGAATGTCAAATTTTGGGATTGAATTGGGGGTGAGTAATTTGAGATATATAAATGACTATTTTAGTCTTCCATTGTTAAAAGAGATTCATTGTGTTAATTTAAGGGTATAAACTAGAATATATAAAACTAGAGGTATAAACTTGCTATTTTATTAAACTTTGGGTGGGAATATATGTAAAAAGTTTATAATAAATTTGGGCTTTTTTGGTTTTTTTTTTGGGGCCCTTGGCTTAGATAAGAAATTATAAACCATTTTTCATTTTTGTAAAATATTAAAAAAAAAAAAATTATAAAAAATTTAGGCCTCCATTTTTTTGGGGCCCTACCCCTTAAGCCAGCCCTGATTTATAGATAAATTGTAAATACTATGTACACTATATGTTAAAAATATTTATATTACAAAAAATAAGAATGGGTAATCCATTGCCCCACAAACTTATTTCAATTTAATCCATTTCCGAACTTTAGATAATGGAATTCTACCACGTGAGTGATTTGTCTGAAACAGATTTGTTCAAACTAAAAGATACATACTGTTGTGTATGATTTTTCCATTAAGTTCAAAGAAGTCAGAGTTCCGCGAGGTTATAGTTTGATCCAGAATCAATTCGATTCAACACTTGTCTGACTTAGCATAAGCTCGTCCAAATATAGCTCAACTCAGCATAAGCTAGTCGTGACCAATTTTAATAGTTGTTCAAGCATATCACAAATAAGCTTAGATCCCGGATATTTCGGAAGAGATCAGACAATAGCAATAATGGTGCTATCTTAGCGCTCAATCTCGATAATATTAGAGTTGCATTTTAATTTTAATTGTAATTCCTTTAATTTCGCTACTTTCCTTTGTAAAAAATTTGTATATAACCCCCCTCCAACGATGAAGAGGGGTTAACAAATTATTCTAGACACTATATTATTTTCTTATAAGCTATCTAAGCAAATAAGAGAAACAATGGACGTAAGCTCAAGATTAAAACTTGCCTAACCACTTTAAAGACCTTCTGTGTTCTTTACATTACTATTTTTATATTCATTACATTGATTGGTTATCTTTAATCATACACACATCCATTCTGGTTCCACCAAGGTCAATCAAACCACTCAAGTAGGTGTAATTCTTACATCAACATATACTAACCTCGTAATTATTCAAAGAAGATTTATTATCATTACAAAGGGCGGATGGGTTCTACCGATGTGGCGTCCGATGCTTAAGTTTGTAGTTTTGAAATTAGTAGGTGTTCATTGGAATATCACAAAACATATGGGGTTAAATACTCCTTTAATTAACGCATGATATCTATATGATATGATATTTCTTAAATTTAACGAATAAATTATTCAATTTTTTACTTTGACTTTGAATGTCCAACTAACAACATTAGATATGTAACTGAAATTTGTTTGACTTTGAATTTTCTGGTCTACGTAACTAACATTGTCTCCAAACGTGGTTTAGATTATTTTTTATGCACCCATGACAACAATTTTTTTTAAATCGACAACTTTCTCACCTTAAAAAACTCTCTTAATTATGTAATAAAAAATCCACACTCAATCTATGTTATATCACCTGGATATTGCAAAACTAAATCTATGTGAACCGAATAGAAAGATCTGTGTAATTATTTTCTTAATTAATTAATGTAGCGTTCAGTGTTATTAAGTGAATTTTAAAGTTGGAAAATAAGTTGAAGGCCTTTCCATAAACAAAATCTTCATACATACTTATCAAATAAATATCGGGTAATGTTCTCCTGCACAATAAAAATAAAATAGTTCTAATCATGTAGAGACAGAATATTTTATGAACTCTCTGGAAATGATAGACCATCGGAAATGATAGACTATCTATACACAGTAATGGGAAAGTTAGATGCAATATTTTTACAAGTAGAAACTAGGTTTCAAGTGCCTAAATCACTCCAGTTTGAATGTAAGCACTAAGTATTATTGGTGTACCAAAATTTCAAGTTTCAACTTTGAATGGCAGTTGAACAAACAAATATTTAACACGTCGTCTTCGGGTTACAGGCAATCGAGAAAAAGGGACACCAATCAAAATCAAAATCTCCAAAATACAACCAGTTAGTCATAAAATGAATGTATCCTATATTTGAAGAAAGCTGACGCATGGTTCTTGCATCCAGGAAACGTTTCTTCTTCATTTAAACACATTTATATTTCGGGGCTCCTTCATTTGCTCTGGCAACTTGCCGGGTAAGACATGAAAAACTCTTTCTGGGTATGCTTTGTTCTACTCATTTTCTCTTCCGGATGTGTAGCTCAATCGATTGTAGAGTCACTACCTGGCTATCCCGGAAAGCTTCCATTCAAACTAGAAACAGGGTGAGTTGTGTATTTATTTGTTTATTTATTTCTTCTTCTAGTTAATTTAGAAAATTAATGAGTGAGAAATGGGTTGTATTCAGATATGTGAGTGTGGGAGAATTGGATGAAGTGCAGTTGTTTTATTATTTTATCGAGTCGGAAAGAAACCCAGTGAGGGATCCTTTGTTACTATGGCTTACTGGAGGTCCTGGTTGTTCTGGTTTCTCCGGTCTTGCATTTGAAGTGGGTATGTTCTTCATCCAATTCTTTTTAGTTTTATCATGAAACAACATATTATAAATCATGAGTTTGAATTACATAAATTTCAAAGAATAATATCAACTATATAATGTACATTTTAATTCTTTATATCAAAGGTTTAAGTGAATTGTTGGTGTTGGTAATGTTGAAACGTTGACAGAGGACAGGAGTTGAAGATCTAATTTGGTAGTTTAAAAAGTTCTAGTTAGAGAGTACGTGGTTTGAATATTTGATTGAAGGGCGAACGAGTTATGCATACCCAAGGTTTATCGAAACGACAAGTTGGTACCCAAAAGGTTTTGAAACGACAAATAGGTACCTTCCGTCATGTTCTGTTACTGATTTTCGTTTGATAATAGTGAAAAGACTAAAATGCCCTTAAAAGTTTAATATTTTAGTTTTTTATAAATTTAAAAATTTCTAAAAAACCCCCAGGTTTGCTAATTTGACTAAATACCCCAATATATAAAAAAGTTTATAAAATAACAAATACACCCCCTCACCCACCCACAAGCGATTCCGCCACCACCGCCGGAATCTGCCGAAAATGCGTTACGACGCAGACCCATCGGATCGTGTCGTAACGCGCAGAGATATTTCATTTTCCTAAGCAAGATCGGTGGTCGATCTGGCCTGGAAAAGGCCGAGATCTACGACTGCCGAAACCGAACTTGTTCTTGGAAAATTGTGTTACGACACAAACCCATCGGATCGTGTCGTAACACCTCGATCCGGCATTTTCCGGCCAGATCCGTGGAAGATCTCCTGGAAAAGGCGACTGCCGCCGAGGCCGAAAAAGGCCGACGATCGGCTTTCCGCCTGCATCCGTGGCTGACTGGCCAAAAGGCCACATCGGTGTGTTACGCACACGTATCCGGATGGGCTGTGTCGTAACACACTTTCCGGCCAGATTCCGGAGGTGGTGGCGGAATAACTGCATCGTGGGCTGGCGGGGGTGTTTTTGTTATTTTATAAAATTTTTATATATTAGGGCATTTAGTCAAATTAGCAAACTTAGGGGGTTTTTAGAAATTTTTAAATTTATAAAAAACTAAAAATTAAACTTTTAAGGCCATTTTAGTCTTTTCACTATTATCAAACGAAAATCACTAATGTAACATGACTAAGGTACCCATTTGTCGTTTTAAAACCTTTTGGGTACCAACTTGTCGTTTCAACAAACATTGGGTATGTATAAGTCGATCTCCCTTGATTGAATATAAATTAGGTGGGCCGTGGGAGAGTACATTAAAGATTTCTTGTACGACATGTTGGGAGTCTCCATTTCATTTACACCCTTTTTGGGCCAGTCGCAGTTGCTGCCACAAACATAACTTCACCCATAATTCTTTCAAAAACTTAATTAAAAATGAAAAAGATTACAAAATATTCAAAAACAATCAATTAAAAATATTTGTTTATTTATGTATAAGACTAAAAGGGTAATTTTAAAGGTTTGGAGGATTTAACAAATATTTTAATATTTTAAAAGTATTTATAATTCTAAAAATAAATTTACATAAAAATACTAATGAAAATATTAAAAGTGAAAAAAAAAATCCAAAAACTTCTTGTTTGTTTAACTTTTCAAACTCTATTATATTATATTATCCTATCTTAAACAATGAAAACGTGTTTACTTTAATAGTGACTATTCAATTCAAAATTCAATCATATTATATTCAACTCAAAACATTTAACAATTACCTTTCACAATAAAATTTTAAAATTAACAAAAACACCACCACCCATCCAACACATCATCACCCGCCAGCAACTACCGCCAACCGTCGCCGGAACAACGTAAGATCGGTCGGATTTGGCATATTGTGTGTCGATCTAGCCATTCCAACCAGATCCACATTAGATCTGGCCGTTGACGACAACCATATCTTGGTTGTCATTGACGGGTAGATTTTGGTCATTAATGACGTCTAGAAATCTAGTCGTCAATGACAGCTAGATTTTGACATAGATCTGCCGTTTCTGACTAAATACACGCCTGATCTGGCTGGAAAAAGCAAGATCAAGGCATGACCAACCAGATCTAGCCGGTCATGCATCATTTCGGAGGTGGTGGCTGACAGTCGGTTAGATGGGTGAGGGTGTTTTTGTTAATTTATAAACTTTTATTGTGACGATGTTTAGTTAAATTAACAAATATAGAGGGTTAAAAGAATCTAAATATTTTCAAAAAATGTTTTCCAATAATGTACCAAACATACTCTCATAATCCTATTATATCCTATTTAGAATAGGATAAAATCATATTAAAAAAGTATACCAAACAGGTCTGGAATTGTCAACCTCAACTTATCGCCAACAATACATAAATAAATTTAGAAGACAATTTATTCATTGGCATTAGCACTAGTGACAATGTCGATAATTGTAAAGATTCACTTCAACGTCTTTCTTTCCCTCCTTGCAAATAAATTGTTTCCCATGCTAGAGGTTTAAAAATAATAATAATAATAATAATAATTAAAAAAACACTTCGAAAAGATTTATATTATGTATTTATAACTCTAAAAATAGGTAATTAAATTTTTATTTTTATTTTTTTGTATTTTATGAATAATTAAAAAATCAATAGAAACTCAATATTTGCATCTTGATTGGCCCAAAATATTTCGTGCTAGAAAAAGAAAAGTAAATATTTCTGGACTGTAATTTAATATATCTATATATATTTTGCATGATATTGTCTCACCATTAACATAGTATATGTCTGTGTGCTGCCATGCCTATGATGTAATAAAGATAGCTTGGAGAATGCAATCTTCCATTAGTAGTAAAATTCTCAGCTATTAACTGGGTAATTAAGCAAGTTATAATCGTTTTTTTTTTTTTTTTTTTTTTTTTTTTTTTTTTTTTTTTTTTTTGTGAATATATATAGGTCCACTACTTTATGATTATAAGGCTTTCAATGGGAGCTTGCCATCATTTGTAGATAATCAATACTCATGGACTCAGGTAATTCTCATTAAATTATTCTCTCTTTATATGGAAATTGTGAAACTTGTTTCCTTGGCTAAGGCAAAGTGGTGGTACTTTTGCAGATTGCAAACATGATATTTTTGGATGCACCGGTGGGCACCGGCTTCTCCTACTCCACAACCCAGAAAGGATGGCATTCCTCTGACACACTTTCAACCAAAGCAATCTACGAATTTCTAAGGAAGGTGAGGAAACACAACCCTGAAACAATGTAAATGCCTAAAAATATTTCCTACTTAGATAATTTTTACAAAAGAATATTTTCTATGTTGATGCAGTGGATCCTGGAACATCCCAGATTTAGCAATAATCCTCTTTACATAACCGGTGATTCCTATTCCGGCATGATCGTTCCCATGGTCACTTATGAAATAGCGAAGGGTATGCGTTATCTTTGAAAAGTAATGCTTAAAGTGAAATTTTTGTCAAGTAATACTTAAATTTTAAGGGTTATTTTGTATAGGTAATAGGGCTAGAAAACATCCAATGTTGAATCTACAGGTACGAGTTTAATTAATTATTCACATCTTTTGGACACTGTTATCAGCTTTAATTTGGATACTTGTTGGTTATATTTGAAATAGGGTTACACGCTTGGCAACCCAGTAACAGATTTACACAATGATGAGAATTCAAGAGTTCAATATTTTTACCGCGTTGGACTTATATCAACTGAACTTTATGAGGTAATGAAAATTACCCACTATTTTTTCACCCTTTAGCAATTGTATTTCATTTGATCCCATTTATTATCTGTTAACTTCAGTCAGTCAAACGGAGTTGTCAGGGGGAATATATTTCACCAAATATTCAAGACCCCCAATGCTTTAACGATATTGCACAAATAGCAATGGTAAGAGAAAGAAGAGCAAATATTTGTATTCAGAAAACCGATTATATCTTTTGACTATAAAGTGTACTCATGTTTATATTTGTAATTAATTAATTACAGTGCACTATAAAAGTAAACGACGCACAGATTTTGGAACCTAAGTGCAGTTTTGCATCTCCAAAGCCTCAGGGTCTTCATTGGGGACGCAAATTTTTCGACGATCTTCCCATTGATATAGCCTTTGCTTCAAGTAAACGTGAAGAAAATTGGTGTAGGGTAAACAATTTATTAATCCCTCGATCTTGTTCTTTCTTTTTAAACCTTAACCTGAATGGATGAATAGTTGACTATTATTTCTTACAGAATTCCGACTATGTGCTCTCATATATCTGGGCGAACGATCAATCTGTGCAACTAGCTCTTCACGTCAGAAACGTATGTAATTCAAATATCTAAATTCAAAGCGTGGAAAGGTAGGCTGAATTTTTTTAATGTTGTTTCTCTTTTATGCTGCAATCAGGGAACTATAATTGATTGGAAGAGATGCAATAAAACGTTGGATTATGATAGTGATATCTTGAGCACGGTGTATTATCACAGAACGCTAATGGCAATGGGCTATCGAGCTTTGATATACAGGTGTGTGACAGTATTTTTAGTTTACTTCCGCCGTCATTTCTTCTCAAAGATTTGATCTTGTTATTATTTGTGGCTTAATTTCAAACTTTCTACTGCAGTGGTGATCATGACATGATGATTCCATACACTGGTACACTTTCTTGGATCAAAACTCTCAATTTGAGTACCATTGATGGTTGGAGACCATGGTTCGTTGAGGGTCAAATTGCTGGGTTTGTCTCTAAATTTTCCTTTCTTTTTCCTTTCTTATTTTATTTCAATTGACTCTCTCAGTTTCCCTTTTGTTTTACTTCATAGATTCACAATGAAGCTTTCCGAAGCTGCTACTATTGGAGACGGTTTGGTTTTTGCAACTGTTAAGGTAACGTCCAGTCTCATTTTGTTTGGAATAATATTTACATAAACAAACCAAATAATAGATGAAAGTTAAATAAGAGTTAATAAATTTAAAGGACGGGAGAAAATTATAAAATAGAGCTCAATTTTTATATGATTGGATTGAGATTGATATTTAATTTGTTTAATTTAAACAGGGAGGAGGTCACACAGCTCCAGAGTATAAGCCTAAGGAATGTTTTCAAATGGTTGATAGGTGGTTATCTTATTACTTTCTGTAGCAATACCTCCATCAGTTTTCAAAGATTGCAGTAATGGAGGTTGTTTTAGAGAGAATCTAATTATATTTCGAGAGGCATTTCTCACAAAATTATTCATATGCCTTCGTAACTATGTATTGTAACTCTTGTGGAAGTACTAGATTACAGAGTAAATGGTGAGTAAATTTTAGCAATATCTTTTTCTAGAAAAATAAACTAAGGCAATTAAGCTTTTACTTAAAGACACGGGCCGTGCGTTGCATGATTATGTTTATTCAATATTTTTGAAATAGATTGTAAACAAATTTATTCTAACAAAATAAACTAATTAGATTAAGACATAATAATTGTTAAATTATATAAATTTTAAAATAAATATTAATTATATATATATATATACAAAAAGTTGTATTAAGATAAAACTAATAATTATACATGTATAATTATTAATATCAATTATACGTAGATGTCATTAAATCATTCATCCAACTTGATAAAATTACCTGAATATTATATAGTCTAATTATATTTTTATCATCACCTTGTACAATTAATATTATTTTGGCAGACATGTCTTTGATATTCGATGTAAGTATTTTGTAGTGAATCATATATGATATTTAATATCACCTGAATATTATCAAGATCAACTATTTGAACTTAAAATTTATACTGACATTCAGCAATTTCTGTAACTTATATTCATTTTCAAGTTGCATTGCGCGAGTATGTTTATTATATTTTTTTACATTATTATTGGTTCTTTTGTGTTTTAAATATATATTTTTTATATTGAAGTTCATTTTATATTGAATTGATAATTAAAAAATCAATAAATAAAATATCCACAAATTGAACTCAAAATCTATATCATCATGGTTCTTCGCAAATATGTCACTGTTTGATCTGCAACAAAAGTTTAAAATTTTATCAAGAAAATAAAAAAAATTATAGGATAACCCATTGGGTATTATTGATAAGTCTATAAATCAATTAGAGAAAGAGAAACCTTGTTGAAAAATGTGAACTTTTAAGCAAGAGAGTTGCAGAGCCAAAGGAAAAAACTGATTTTGGTCGTTGAGAAGAGAAAAAGAATTATTTTTATTTTTATTATTTTAGAAATAAAAAAAATTAAGAATGTTAAGAAGAGAACTTACAAAGAAGGCAACAACAACTCCAACAATATAATATGAAGGCAACTCCAACAACTCCAACAATTGAAACATTGAAGAAGCCATGAAGATAAAGGTCATGTGACACAAATCCGTTTGCTGCAATTAGAATTAACCACCACTTGTAGCAAAAATAGTATTTGATGATAGCATCATAAAGAAAGACGATAATTGTAAAACCCACAAATCAAACAACAAAATCAATCCAAAAATCAACAAAAAGAGATAGAACAAATACAATTAAAACTACATATCAATATTTGTTTTCCTTTGTCATCACTAAAATTGAATTTATTTTATGTATGTGATGATAAAATTAATGGTTCGGTAGCAGGTCTATAGTTATCCAAATTCATCATATAATATATCAAATTAAAGCCTTGTCTTTCTAGTTTCCAAATATTCAAATCGCTCATCAATGGGATTTTTATTCAGCAAGTTATGACTAATTTACTACTGACTGTTTAGTGAAAATCAAGAAACATTGGAAATTGAAATGTGTGTGATGATAAAAGGAATGGTTCAACAGTGGGGTTACAGTTATCCAAATTAAGCGTATAACATATCATATTAAAGCCCTGTTTGTCTAGTTTTTAAAGATTTAAACCTCTCATCAATTGGATTTTTATTAAGCAAGTTATGGTCAATTTACTACTGATTATTCAGTAGAAAACGAAATATGTATGATGATAAAAAAAAATGGTTTGGAAGTGGAGCCACAGTTATATAAATTAAAGTCTTATCTGTATAGTTTCTAAAGATTCAAACCTTTTGTCAATTGGATTTTTATTGAAAAAATTATGATTAATTTACTACTAATTGTTTAGTGGAAACCGAAATGTGTGTGATGATAAAAGAAATTATTCGACAGTGAGGCTACAGTTATCCAAATTAAGTGTATAATATATCAAATTAAAACCCTATCTGTCTAGTTTTTAAAGATTCAAACCTTTCATCATTTGGAGTTTTATTCGGTAATTTATGGTCAATTTACTACTGATTATTCAATAGAAACCTAAATATGTGTGATGATAAAATGAATAGTTTACTAAAGTTATATGGTTCAGCATCAAACATCAGTTGATATTTGTTAAATAAATGAAATTAATTATATTTAGCAACAATCTCTTTTCATGATATATGTATATAACATAAAAAGATATCAACAAAAAAATATAGAACAATTACAATTAAAACTACATATTAATATTTGTTTTCTTTTGAGGATAATAATCATGGTTTGACATATTACAAATGGTTTACAAAAGCTATATGGTTTGACAACAAACATCAGATGATATTTGTGATACAAATAAAATTGGTTATATTCAGCAACAACCTATTTTCAATATATGTATGTAACATAAAAAAAAAAAAAAATACCAACAGAAAGAGATAGAAAAAAATACAATTAAAACTATATATCAATATTTGTTTTCCTTTGTCATCACTAAAATTGAATTGGTTCTATGTGTGTGATGATAAAATGAATAGTTCAGTTGTAAGTCTATAGTTATCCAAATTTATCGTATAATGTATCAAAATAAAGCTCCATATTTCTAGTTTTTAAAGATTCAAACCACTCATAAATTAGATTTTTATTGAGTAAGTTATGACCAATTCACTACTAATTGTTTAGTGGAAATTGAGAAATAAAGGAAACCGAAATGTGTGCGAAACAAAAAGAGTGGTTCAGAAGTAGGGCTACATTTATCCAAATTAAGTGTATAATATATCAAATTAAAGCTCTATTTGTCTAGTTTCTAAAGATTTAAACCTCTCATCAATTGAAGTATTGAGAAAGTTATGATCAATTTACTACTAACTATTCAGTGAAAATCGAAATGTGTGGTGATAAAAGAAATGGTTCGGAAGTGGGGCTACAGTTATCCAAATTAAGCGTATAATATATTAAAATAAATACTATATGCTTAGTTTATAATATTCAAACCTCTCATCAATTGGAGTTTTATTAAGTAATTTATGATCAATTTACTATTAATTGTTTAGTGGAAGTCAAAATGTGTATGATGATAAAAGGAATAGTTTGGCAGTGGGGTTACAGTTATCTAAAATAAGTGTATAATATATCAAATTAAATCCTATCTTTCTAGTTTCCAAATATTCAAACCGCTCATTAATTGAATTTTTATTGAACAAGTTATAGCTAATTTACTACTGACTATTTAGTGGAAAATTGAGAAACTGGGAAAACCAAATATGTGTGATAATAAAAGGAATGGTTCGGCATTGGGGTTACAATTATCCAAATTAAGCGTATAATATATCAAATAATTAGTGTAATAAATAGCAACTAAATAAACGTTAAATCAATCAGTAATAAATTGAACATAACTTGCTCAATATTATTAACCAATTCAAATTTTAAATGAATTAAAATTTGAATTGCTTTAATAGTCACATAATCTGATTAATAATGTGTTGAATATGTTTTCTAAAGATTCAAAGCTCTCATCAATTGAAGTTTATTAAGCAAGTTATAGCCAATTTACTATTGATTGTTCAATAAAAACTTAAATGTGTGTGATGATAAAATGAATGGTTTACTAAAGCTACTTGGTTCGACATCAAGCATCAGTTGATATTTATTAAATAAATAAAATTAGTTATATTCAACAATAATCTCTTTTCATGATATATGTATGTAATATAAAAAGATATCAACAAAAAAAGATTGAACAATTACAATTAAAACTACATATCAATATTTGGTTTCCTTTAAGGATAATAATAATAGTTCGGCATATTATAAATGGTTTACTAAAGCTACATGGTTCGGCAACAAACATCAAATTATATTTGTGATATAAATAAAATTGGTTATATTCAGTAACAACCTATTTTTTGTATATGTATATAACATAAAAAAATATCAATAAAAATAGATAGAACATTAAACATATACAATTAAAACTACATATCAATATTTGTTTTCCTTTGTTATCACTAAAATTGAATTGGTTTTATATATGTGATGATAAAATTAATGGTTCGATAGCAAATCTATAGCTATCCAAATTCATTGTATAATATATCAAATTAAAGCTCCACATTTTTAGTTTCCAAAGATTTAAATCACTTATCAATTAGATTTTAATTGAGTAAGTTATGACGAATTTATTACTAACTATTCAGTAGAAATCGAAAAATAGGGGAAATCAAAATGTGTGTGATGATAAAAGAAATGGTTCGGAAGTAGGGCTAAATTTATCCAAATTAATCATATAATATATCAAATTAAAGCTCTATCTGTCTAGCTTTTAAAGATTCAAACCTCTCATTAATTATATTTTTATTGAGCAAGTTACGGTCAATTTACTATTGACTGTTCAGTGGAAACCGAAAAGTATGATGATAAAAGGAATGGTTTAGCTGTGAAGTTATGGTTATCTAAATTAAGCGTATAATATATAAAATTAAATTCATGTCTGTCTAGTTTCTAAATACTTAAACCTCTCATCAATTGGTTTTTTATTGAGCAAGTTATTGTCAATTTACTACTGACTATTCAGTGAAAATTGAAATGTGTGTGATGATAAAAGGATGGTTAAGCAGTGGGGCTACAATTATCAAAATTAAGCGTTTAATATATCAAATTAAGCTTTTTTTTTTTTTCTAGTTTTCAAAGATTCAAACCGCTCTTCAATTAGATTTTTATTGAGAAAGTTATAGCTAATTTACTACTGACTGTTCAGTGAAAATCAAGAAAGAGGGTAAACCGAAATGTGGGTAATGATAAAAGAAATGGTTCGACTGTGGGGCTACAATTATCTAAATTAAGCGTATAATATATTAATTTAAAGCTCTGTCTGTCTAGTTTCTAAATATTCAAACTTCTCATCAATTGGATGCTTATTGAGCAGGTTATGATCAATTTACTACTGACTGTTCAATAAAAACGGAAATGTATGTGATAATAAAATGAATGGTTCGACAGTGGGGCTACAGTTATCCAAATTAAGCGTATAATATATCAAATTAAAATTCCGTCTATTTAGTTTTCAAAAATTCAAACTACTCATCAATCAGTAATATTAATTTACTACTGACTATCAATTAATATTTTATGGTATTAATTGACTGTTAATACATTCTTTGAGCAATTCACCGAAAAAATGGTTGGTGAATGATCAATTATTAGCAAGTTCGAAATTAACTTACAGTAAATAGTCATTAATATTATGTGACAATTCTTTTTGTTGTTGGGAATACTTCTGCACTACTTTAGCGGCTGTATTATCAAGAATTATCAGCATGTAAAATTGCTCTCTTATTTATTAAATTAAGATGTACGTGACTTTATGTAGACTAATGGTTAGCAAATAATTAATTTCTAAAACTATTCTTGATTTATTTATCTAATATAACACTCCTTAATTAAAAATATAATTACATTATACATGAGAGTAGATTATGTTTCTAATGCAAGCTATAAATCACATTTAAATATAGAGTTTACATTCTATTATAATGATTAATTTGATGGTCCCATAAAATTGTTATCCTTACATAACAGCAAAATCAAATCCTTCCATCCATACAGTAGGAATAAGAGAATTTCATTTAAGTGGATTTGAGTAAGAAACAACAGCTCCAGCATCCATTCTAGCGCAATATCATTGATCAGAGAAAGCAAATTACATATAAACCAATGGGTTACAAAATTTATTACGACAGACTTGAATAAATGTTGTTGTTACTGTATATTTAACAAACTAAGTGAGCATCAACAAGAGATCAGAATTTCAATAACTTGTATACCGACTACCCATCAAGAAATTTTATATATATATAAGTGAAAGAAGGAAGCATAGACTCCATCAGCTCAATTCATTTATAGCCAACTCTCAGGCTGCCACTACTGTTTGTTCTCAGATGCTAACCCTGAAACCAAAGACAACGTTCAGCTTGCATTCATCATACTTCAACGATTAAAACAAAAAGTAATCATTAAATGATCACATTGTCATTTCAAAATTGACTGGCATCATCTTTAACTACCATCCACATAAAATCTATCAATTTCACACGGTAAACAGATTAAAAATTCTAAATCCGCTGAGTGTGATGGTGTTTGCCCTGTTCCCAGATAATTAAGGAAGAAAGATCATCAATTTTGATACACATGTAATTCCCTATAAAGATGCAGGTCATATACAAATAAATGGAACACATATCAAGACTCACTCCATTTGCTAATCGCTTTCCAGCTCCATCAACCCCAGAGAAGGTTTTGGTGTACGTGTTACATGAACTTGCTGCAGATGCACGTTATAAAACTTCACAGTAACCAGCAACATAATAAGAAGCCAAAACCACCATAGCAAAAATTGCTACTATAATCATTTCTAGCACCTTGGTCTAACTATTTTGTGTCATCAAAACATTTCTAACCTTTTCATGGTTCAGAACAAACCACATCTTTCTGCCAAAATATCAGATATTGCTCATTCAGAATGAGACCATTCTTACTTGTGGGATATCAAGCAACTCATGGAAGTCAATAGCTGCATTGTTAACAAAACCAAGTTCATTAGATTGACTTTGTCTCACAATGTATGATCAGTTTGAATTGTTTTTATTTTCTCATCTAGTTCAGATTCTTACCAGCTTTATGAGATGTTGTGCAGGATCTCCTTTGGGAAATGCAGCAATGAATAACTCAACTTCAGATACAGCTTCTTCGTAGGTGAAGTATTGATAGAGTCCATCTGAAGACAATATCAAGAACTTGTCCATTGGGCTGACTTGATGATGATAGAGCGAAGGCAAACAGGTGATCGATGGAGAAGTACCGATGTAATTGATTCTAAACATATCAAGAAGTGCATCATTCCACTTTGGCTGCCATGAAAAACCAAAGAATTAGACTTCTACAATCTCAATTGGTCATTAATATCATATCAGTATTTGAACAATTAGGCCTTGTATTAAGTTCAAACCATAAAGATTGGTGCCCAGTTGTGGAAGCAATTGGAATCAAAAAGGCAATGAATAGCGATTTTTCAATAAGTTATAAAATTTGAAGGGTGAACCTCCAATTTGAAGATTCTTGATCGCTCGGTTACCAGTTGACCTTGGACAGATTGGAGTTCCTGCAAGTGAACAGCGGAGTGGATGATGAATATTTCAGATGATAAACACTCAAACTTTACTAAGAATATTCATCTACTTAGTAAACAAAAAGTAATTGTGTCATCAAGAGCAGACCTTGGACAGTTCACCATGAGTACTGTTAACTTCATCGACCTTTTCTCTGAGCCTAGAATTTTTCTCTGGCTTCTGCTAGAGACAATTCCGAAACACTTTTCTCTTCTTTGATTGTTCCAATATCAACTGTAACATCTTGTTCAGAAAGATAGTTCCCATTTCATTAGAGTTCAAGATTCAGATTTGGCCAAGGCATAGAACTTACTGGTTTGCATCCCGTAACTTAACTATTGACCCATCAGCAGTTGTGATATAACGATCATCTTGACTCACTTCAGCACTGGTCACAGATGACTTGGGCTCGAGTGTTTGGACTATCTTACCACTTCCAACATACCATAACCTGTACAACCACTAATAATTTTAGTAATGATTAGAAAAAATAGAAAATCCCATCCAGCCCAATAACTATTTTCAACTTCAACTTTAGGACATGTATAAAATATTATAATCTAATATAACTGAATAGCTAGCCCAACAATTTTCCTATCAAGTAACAGCAATTAATCAAACATCAGGAGAATATATGAAGCAATTAACATTTTTTTTAAATCTCTCTTTCCTTGAGCCAAAAGAATACTAAAATCCCTACGACGTCAAATTTTAATCTCATTTTCTAAGATTTGATCCCCAAACCTCTGCAAATGCAATGCAGTTCGGTAATTGGACCCATGTCTTTAGCTTATTCTATCTACAGCTTGCATTAGTTTATACTTAGAAGAGCACCCAGAAATTTCATGATAAAGTATCACATTACGGTTATTGAAAGGAATCAAAACAAAAAAAACCAAGATATCAAACAAATTTACTTTCCATGTAACAACATACATATGATGCAGGAGAAACAGGCATAACTGACACCGCCCATGTCAGAGCAAGAGCTTAACATTATTCGATCACTATGGAGCCATGCAATAGTTCTGACTGAACCAGGAGATCTATCCACTTCTCTTGGGGGTGCATCTGGACGATTTAAATCAAGAATGTGAAAAATTCTCCAGTTCCCCAGTCAGTAGAAGATGAGTATCCTGTGTACAGATTGAAAAAAAATCAAATGTGATGCATCATGAGCCTAATTATGTGTTCATAAATACTAATCCACCAAAATCCCTAAAATGATTAAGATACATAGAACTACCATAACAAACAGTGAAGATACTACATTCACAGACCAACTGAAATCATTAGATTAACACTAATCATAAAGGGAAAAAAAAAATTAACCATAACACAACAATTCAGCACATACATCTTCATGAACTTGAGCTTAGCTTTAAGCCAGAAACATATGGTACAACTTGACAACAAATAGAAACGACTAAAGGGTTTCAGAATAATCCTATGTCATATAAAAGAAAAAGAAAATAGGAAAAAGTATTACCTCTGAAAAAGCACAGATACAAATAGTTATATAATACAGCATACCTCATTATTATATTTCCCGTTGTAGCCACCAAATGCAATCAGATGCTTCACTCCATCAAATACTGCTGTGCTTACACTGAGCCCCTGCTTATAATTTTATGTTTAGAAATCATGCGGCATGGAAGTGAAGTTAAAAATTCCAACAAAAAATTTACAGTATATGTTATACTGAATATAATTCAAGGAATCTCAGAATATATATTCAGGCCCAGAGATCAGTAACTGCCGCACGCTTTAATCACAAACAAGTATGTAAAATTATCCGCTCTAAATCCTTGAATTTCCATTCTACGATAAAACTCCATAGCTTTTTCAAACAATCAATTATTTGTAAACCCTCTTATCATCCCTATCATTCATTACTGCAAAATCATCATCTAGATGTTCTTTCTTAATTCTAGACACTTCCTGCAATATCAAAATGCCATTTTAGGTTATTTGAAACTAAATAAACATCTCAGTTACCTTCAAAATAATTAAATTCAGACATTAAGCATACAAAAATAAAATAAAAATAAAAACTAATGTTTCAAATACCTAGAACCCAAAAGGTTAAAAAAAAAAAAAAAAAAAACTCAAAAATTTAACAGCAACCCATCAAAGAAAACAACTAATACTAAAAATCACAAAAATTTAAAAATTACCTCATCGTTTCCGTGTGTCTACTTCTGAAAACAATTAATATTCAATACCTACAAGGCTACAATCACAAAAAACACAAACCCAGAAACAAAAATCAGTCAAAATCATAAAAACACAACTGGGTTCTCTTAATTCTAACACGAATCAGAGATGGATCTAAAAAAAATGCAACAATTCGGATAAAAGAACTCGTAAAATTGACCTGGATTTCAGCAGTCAGAGAAAGAGTGTTAAAATTGTCAGAAAGAGAAGCGATGTCGCACATTAAGGCGACAACGGTGACGGCGAAAGTTAACAGAGCGTTGGCTCTGTACCCAAATGAATGCATTTTTTTTGTATTTAGTTTTTGCTGCAGCTCCTTTCGATGAATATGTATGTTCCTATGTTTTGATTAGACCTTTCGATAACCAATACAGCAATCAATAACTTTTGGATGAATGAATATGAAATTATGAATGTTTTGATTCGACCTTCCGAATATCCAATGTAGCAACAGTAATACTAAATCAAAATTCTCTATCACAAACTTTTTCTTACAACTTCTATACATAATTTTTAATTAATCAACTCATATCAAATCCATTATAAACTTTATAACTTTTTCTCACAACTCTATACATGGTTTTTAATTAATAAACTCAAGAGAAAATTTATAATAAATAATTGTTTATATAATACTATTCAATGAAGCAATTAATAACTTTTGGCTGAATCTTTGTATCTAACATTTGGAATAACAACCCAGCGATCAATATCTCACAAATTTATGTTTGCGTATAGACATTAGAGTGTAAATCCAGTGCTTATAATTATTATGAGTAGTGCTATTTGGATCAATGGATCGAGATTAAAAACTTTTCTGGGAAGATAAATTTACAAATTTATCCTTTAGTGAAATAAAATTATTTTTTACTCCTAAATCTTGCTTTTTGGATGGAAAACAATTTAAGGATGAGAGCGAAATAATTATTATTTCAATATTTCCAAGAAAAAAAGTTGGAAAGTATAAATTAATTTATAGTAATAATTAAGGTTATGTCTGATTTATTATTTTGGATATCATTTTTGATATTTTTAGAGTTAGTGTGAATAACGAGGTAAGATTTAAAAATTAACAAAACACTCCCTAAGTTTATTAAATAACTAAACATCCTTGTAATAAAAATATTAAAATTACAAAAACACCCCCACTTATCCATAAAATTCCGGCAGTTGACCATCACCGCCGAAGAGTGGCCAAAGTCGCCGTATCGACACCCAACCAGCCGAATCCGGCCGGAAAAGGCCAGATTTGGCCATGTTTGGTCGTAAATGACGACCAAAGATATGGTCGTCGTTGATGGTCAACAACAGTAGTTACAGCTAGATTTGGCCATGTTTGGTCGTAAATGACGACCAAAGATATAGTCGTCGTTGATGGTCAACAACGGTAGTTACAGCTAAAGATTTGGCCGTCAACGACCAAATCTTTGGCAATGGATCTAGCATTTTCCGCCGATCCACGGTTGATCTGATCGGAAAATGATAGATCAGCACACTACCGGCAAGATCCAATTGATAGTGCGCCATTATACTAGATTCCAACCACCTTCCAGCAGTGGTCACCGAAATCTGGTAAATGTGGGTGGGTGGGAGTGTTTTTGAGGGTGTTTATTAAATTAATAAACTTAAAGGGTCTAAAAATAATTGAATAAAATATAATAGTATTTCCTAAATAACGAAACAAACAATTATTTTAAGAATAGGATTGGGAATATGGTAGAAAATAATTAACTAAACAGACCCTAATTTATTAGAAAGTTGGAAAGTATGAATTAATTTATTGTAATAATTAAATTTCTTTAAAAAAAACAAAAAAACAAAACAAAACATGTAAAGGTAACTGTTTGCAAGTGCAATCCTTTTTGCAAGTACAAGTTTTTTTCTTGTGTGATACCTCATACCTTTATCACCCAGAGTTGAAGTGTGATCCTTACTGCAAGTGTAAGAACCGTTTGCAACATATTTTCATACAAAAGGTACACCTTTTTCATACAAAGGTACAAAGTGTGTTGAGTTAGCGTGGACGTTTAGCCAAGTTTACTTATTGACTAAAGTGTTTATTTGAGAAGCATTGTTTTGTCAATTATAATTAAATTTATAATTGTTGGCATGAGTCAAATTTAACATTAATTTTTGTTTTATCTATATCACCCTTTTAAGTTCGGAGTCAAGACACTAAAAGCATAGACTTGACCGCATTAACTTTAAGTTGTACAGTGAAATCATATAATATATTGTTTTAAATTTCAAGTCCGGGCAATTAACTTTAGGTACACACTCAAATTTTATAATATTTTATTTTAAATTTTATGTCCTGCAATTGATTTGAAATGACAATTAGATTCAAGTAAAAATTTTAATTATTTAAAAAAAGAATATTATAGAAACCATGGCTGATCACCACGAACTATGCATCTCAGAGCAACTGCTTTTTGGGTAATGAAAAATAGCCTTTATTTGAAATTGAATTTTTATCACCAATATCTTTATTATAATTGTTGGTATAAGTCAACTTTATAATAACTCTTAACATATAATTAAATTAAAATATTAGTAACAAACCCAATGTATTGAAAATATGTCATTGGAATTTGATTTTCACTTAATGATGAGAGAGAAAATTAAATGAAATTTGAAATTCAAATTTTAATCATGCAAGGACAAATAGGTCTTTTTACATATGAATCGTCTTATAAAAAGTCAAATATATCCCTATTTTATCCAGAGCAATTGATCTAACAAACATTTTTGTATTATTATTAATACACATTCAATATATTAAATGGTTATTAATAACAATTCTAGACAGATGTCATTAAATCCCAATTAGTAATAGCAATCCAATATACCTATGTTGTGCGATCAATCCGGAGTAGATAATTCCTTATTAAGAGAGAAGATATTTAGATTGGCTCAATTTAAAAGAAAGTTATTCATATTGACTTAGATTCCAACTAAGGTAGCCAAAGATCATGCAACTTCATAATCCTATGTATTTGAATCTTATCTCCTACGTATTTGAATCTTATCTTAACTCTATCATATAAATGAGTGTTATATAAACCCATCATAACTTGTTTTCGGTGGGCTAGGCAATTGTTCTAAGCAAATTTTCCTAGGAATTATACTGTTCTTTGTAAGCTCTCAAAAACAATAAGATAACAGTAAACGTAGGCTCAAGTTCTAACTTGCCAAACCACTTTAAAAGTTCTCTCTGCCATTTACTTTATTGCAATTATTATTCATCCACCACTGGTTATCCGTAATCACGCGCACTTTAGTTTCGATCCCAACAGGGTCGATCAGATCTCGCTAATTAGTGCAGATTTCTGTATCAACATTTTGGCGCGAGAGGAAGGGCCTGATTCACACCAGCTCTAATGTTTTTTCCAACAAGTCTCAACTTCTTCGACAAATCCCAGCTTCTTTTTTCTAGAATCATGTTATCAAATGTGAAAATCTGAGTAGGATAAAGTCTAAATCTAGCTAAGCAACAAGAATTGTAGCCCTTCGAGTTAGATTTCCGACGATCTAAGAGTCATCCAAATCCAAGGTCTACAGCTAAAGTTATCATCAAAATATTGAAGCTTGTTCCAAACCAGAGCTCTCAAATTGCATGGCTAGATCACTCAGATTGCGCTCTTAGATCACTCTGATCTTCAGCTTCACATCGCATGGCCAGATAGCTTAGATAGCATGCTCAGATCTCTCATATTAGAAAGAGCTCGCTAGCTCTTTAGCTCTCTAGCTATCAAGCCTTCAAGCTCCAAAGCTATCAAGCTCTCAAGCTAGTTCTATAACTCCGAAGCTATCAAGCCAGCTCTCTAGCTCCCAAGCTATCAAGCTCTCAAGCTATCGAGCTCTCACGTTCTCTAGCTCCCAGAGCGCTAAGATGACGTGTTCAAGATCGTTGGGATCATGCGTTTAGATCATTCAGATTGCGCTTTCAAGCTTACAGATCGTGCTTTCAAGCGCTCAAATCGCTAACCCTGTGTCCTCATATCAAGCTTCGTGCTTTCCGATCTATCTTCTTGTGTTCTCATATCAAGCTTCGCGCTTTCTGATCAAACTCCATGTGTTCTCGGATCAAACTTTGCGCTTTCTGATCGAGCTATGCTCTTATATCAAGCTGTCCAAGCTTTCTGATCGAGCAATGCTCTCATATCAAGCTCTCCAAGCTTTCTGATCTAGCAATGCTCTCATATCAAGCTCTCCATGCTTTCTGATCGAGCTATGCTCTCAGATCAAGCTCTTTATGCTTTCTGATCGAGCTATGTTCTCAGATCAAGCTCTCCAAGCTTTTTGATCAAGCACTCCAAGCTTTTTGATCAAGCAATACTCCCAGATCAAGCTCTCTATGCTTTTTGATCGAGCTATGCTCTCAGATCAAGCTCTCTAAGCTTTCTAATCAAGCAATGCTCTTAAATCAAGCTCTTCATGCTTTCTAATTGAGCTACCCTCTCAGATCAAGCTCTCCATGCCTTTTGATCGAGCTATGCTCTCAGATCAAGCTCCACATGCTTTCTGATTGAGCTATGCTCTCAGATCAAGCTCTCCATGCTTTCTGATCGAGCTATGCTCTTAGATCAAGCTCTATTTACTTTGTGATCGAGCTATGCTCTTAAATCAAGCTCTTTTCTCTTTCTAATCAAACTCCTTGCACTCTTAGATCAAACTCCTTATGCTCTCTGATCGAGCTCCTTATACTCTCAATTCAAGCTCTTTATGCTCTCTGATTAATCTCATAAGCTCGCTCATTCGCTTGAGATCATGTGTTCAAGATCTCTCAGATCGCGGCAAGCATGATTCAAGTTCTTCAGTTTGAGACTACAACCTATAATGCGACAACCATCCATGTCAAAGACATGAGTTTTTGAAGCGCGATTACACACTCCAAAAACTGGGGAGCTATTGTTGTGCGGTCAATCTGGAGAGGATAATTCCCTATTAGAAGAGAAGATATTTAGATTGACTCAATTTGGAAAGAAGATATTCATATTGACTTAGATTCCAACTAAGGTAGCCGAAGATCATACAACTTCCTAATCTTACGTATTTGAATCTTATCTCAATTCTATCATGTAAATGGGTGCTATATAAACCCATCATAACTTGTTTTTGAAGGGCTGAGCAATTGTTCTAAGCAAATTTTTCTAGGAATTATACTGTTTTTTGTAAGCTCTTAAAAACAATAAGATAACAATGGACGTAGGCTCAAGTTTTAACTTGTCGAACCACTTTAAAAGTTCTCTCTGCTATTTACTTTATTGCAATTATTATTCATCTACTGTTGGTTATCCATAATCACACGCACATCCATTCCAGTTCCAATAAGGTCAATCAGAATTCTCTGGTTGGTTCAGATTTATGTATCAACAACCTGTATACTTGTTATCAATGCACATCTTTAGAATGTCAATGCAATGCACTTCTATTATTATTATTATTAATTATTAATACATGTCCTAATTTTTAATTAATTAATATTATAGATGGAACAATAAATACCAATTCAAATATCAAGATAAAGCAATTTGATTGGCTTGTCAATCCAGTGTATCAAAATGAAGCAATTCTAGAACCACTAACACTTATGAATATGGATATTCAGCAATATATATATATAAACGTTTGTATATATATACAAACGTAAATATTTAGTATTTATGTATTCTAAATTTATGTTTATATAGTATTAATCATAAACACGAACCATCATGTGAATAATTAATAATTTAATAAATTAAATGTTAACCATTGATTGATGTTTACATAATTTCAAATTTGGGAAAATTTTCTTAACTCCTACGAGTTTCACCAAATTATGAAGCAATCATTGTTTTGTAAATTGGACCCTAATTCCCATTACATTAAAATTTACCGATAAAACATATTGAAAATTAGGTAAACTTGTTATTTTTATTTTAAAAAAGAAGGTTATTTATGACTTCTTACTAGGGGTGTCAAGCAAGCCGAGCTGCTCGCGAGTAGCTTAGGCTCAAGCTCGAGTAGGTCACGTGTCGAGTTCGAGCAATTTACATGCCGAGTTTGAGCTCTCCAATATTCGGCTTGAGCAGCTCATGAGCTTACTCGAGCTTGATAGGGGATCTCATAATTTACCATTTTGCCTTCTAAATTATGTCAAAGTGACATTTATATCCCATTTCAGTAATTCAATTCAAATATTAAACCCTAAATTCTAATTCTCTCTGCAACCGCAATTCTGTTGCTCACTTCATCTCTTCGTGACCGCAACTCCGCCGATTTCTTCATCTCTCCATAACTCCATCGATTTTTTCATCTCTCCATGACTGCGACTCTGCTGATTTGTTTGACAAATTGTTGAAACCGGTTCAACAATTTTTTATCTGCTAGCGTGCCATCATAAACCTCGTTTAAGATACTCAAGACTTTCATACGCAAAGCATTGGGAACATAATATATGGTGGTCGCATACACTTCGGGCGTTTGTATCCTTTGAAACATCATGCGACCACCAACCTGGATAATCTAAACATTGCTAGAGAAAAATTGAAACATATTATCAATGGATTGTTGGAATTAATGAATTCATCAATGGATATTATCTTTGATTTAACTCTACGCGAATTTTTAGTTGCTACCAAGGAAGTGGAACTCGAAATCCGTCAGAAAAAAAAAAAAAAAAAAAAGAAACAAAACAAAAACAACCTTCATATACACAGTTCTTTATGAATAAAATATATGAAATAAGATTCACAGAATATTGCTTTACATAAGTTTCAATACGCCACTCTAAAATAAATATTCTTTACTGTGCGATTCATAATGTAAAATAACTGTTAATATTTTATAGGAAAAATTGAATACTTAAAATACAAGTAATGAACATATCAAAGCGAAAGTTAATTCAATAACACTAATTAAAACTTCATCAATTTATTCCATAAGAAATAACAAACTAATAATTGAAACTGAATTAGTTGATTCAACCATAAATGCTTTCAAGAGGCAATGCACAAACAACAAGATATTAAATAACTACACAAATAAAAAATATCTTGGTACAATTATCCTGATAGGATCAAAATATCTCTTTCCTTAAAGTTAAAAGGATTTTTATAACAAAACAAAAATTAACATAAAAAATATCTCACCAATAAAATAAGTTTAAGCATGATAAATTAGATTTGGTGGCTGAATAAGATTACTTCATAAGTATAAAAAAACAAATATCAAGCTCAACAGTGTGTGATATTAAAAAAGGCAAATTGTTACAACTACAAATTACATAGAGTTTATTTCTCAAGTTCCTTTTTCTAGGTCATTAAACATTTTGGTTTGCGACAACGCTTTTTTTTTTTAGGTCTTGCTGGACATGGTATATTTACTGCATTTTCAACAGTTTTTGATACATTTGAGCTCAAAAACATATCATTCCATTTGTCCATGAATTTTGAATATGTTTCTCATTCTACAATCAAATAAAACCTTTATAAGTTACATGTCAACGTATAAAAAATTAAATGAAAGTAAACTATTTTTATCTGATAAACAATTAACATTGGTACACAGGTATTACAAGAATACAAACACATGAATTCCCTATGAAAATAATTAAAAAAACCAGAGTAATAAAACATCATATATGATTAATAATATCTAATGAACATATTTAATACTAGAATATCACATTTTGAACAGTTATATTCTTTTATATTCATAAAACTTTCAACTTTTTATATGTTTTTAAAAAAAAAAGAAGGAACCATATCACTGTGCCACTTGGAGGAGAAAACAATCAAAGTCCAATCTACCATAGCTAAACATGGGAAACATAATTTGTATATTATATCAATTATATGTTGTGCAAAGGAGATGTTTTAAACACAGTTTGGAAACAACAAGAATACAAACACATTAATTTCCTATAAAAACAATTAAACAAATCATAGTAATAGAATAGCATATATGATTAATAATGTCTAACGAACATACTGCTTCAAGTTTGCCAAGTGCATTCTCCAGCTTCAAAGCTAGCCGATGATTTTAATGTGTTAAAGTTTCAATATGTGCTTTTAAGGAGAAAAAAATAACACACATAAAACATAATTAAGTAGATACGACACTTGAAGTCATTCGGAAAAACAAGGCATATACAAGCACACCAAAGATACATGTTTATGAGAACTAAAATACAAGCTTTTGTACTTTGACATGACGCAAACACGGGTTCTCATGAGATAAAAATTTGCTTTCTTGAGTTTCTATTAATTGGATTAGATAGTCAACTTTGTCTTCCAAATTTCTATCTGCCCTAATTGGCTCAGAACTCTCTACATTCTCATATGTTGGAGGTTGATCTTCTTTATCACTTTCACTGAAAACTACAGAATCAATCACATGTTGAATATCTTGATTCTGAGTATACAAATCTACATCTTGGAATCGAACAGAATGCCTGATAGTAACATTAATAGGGCGCTTCCTTTTCTTTTTCGACTTCTCCATTCTATTGTTATGCAACGGAAACATAAATTCTAACGCTAACTATTAAATATAATAATAATAACAAGTAGTAAAATATAAATAAATAGCCAAAATTAAATACAAAAATAAAGAATATTAGGAATTAATGAGGTTCGGTACTGAAACCTACGTCCTCGGACGCTGCAAAAGAAAATTCCACTATCTCCAAAACAATATTACAAACTTTTGGGCAATACAACAAATACCCAAAACAAATGGGAGATACAACAAAACTTACAAACTAAATGGTCCTTAAAGAAAGAACCCTAAACAAAAGAAGTATAATGGAATTACATCTTGGGATACAATTAACATTGATTTAGGTCTTTATATATAGGCCCCAAAAGTTTCCCACTTTTCATTCCTTTTCAATGTGGGATAAACTAACTCATTTTGGCCTAGTACATATAAGTCCCTAAACCTTTCTCCATTATCACTTCTACCCCATGTGATTTTGCTAAAAGCCATTTTTCAACATCTATCAACATTAACAAAACGAGAACACAACGGAAATATATTAACAACAAATTTCAACAAAACAAACACTTGCAAACAAAAAAAAAAAAAAAAAAAAAAAATCACATTCAAGCATTCTTCAAAAAATATAAAATACGAAAACACATTAAGGGGTTAAATATTCAGTCCATAGGAAAAACATAACTTTTATCAGCTACTAAATATAAAAAACTACAATCAATCTTCCAAAACTATAAAAGCTCAAACAAATACTTAACAGAATGCCTGACATAACATTAATAGGGCGCTTCCTTTTCTTTTTTGACTTCTCCATTCTATCAACATTAACAAAACAAGAACAAAACGGAAATATATTAACAACAAATTTCAACAAAACAAACACTTGCAAACAAAACAAAAATTTCACATTCAAGCATTCTTCAAAAAATATAAAATACGAAAACACATTAAGGGATTAAATATTCAGTCCATAGGAAAAAACATAATTTTTATCAGCTACTAAATATAAAAAAACTACAATCAATCTTCCAAAACTATAAAAACCCAAACAAATACTTAATCCCCACTCTCAAAATGCAATGTGGATCAAACAAAACTTACAATATCACATAAACCACATTTAAGAATTGAAACTAATAAAAAAACGAAAGAAAGTATTCGGAGAAAGATTATTTATAGAGATGTTGTTTCTGCAGTGAAAGAAGCCTCCGAACAAACAGTACAATCATAGTCGAACAAAACGGTGGCAATACCAAAAAACAAAGCAAACGAGGAGATGAAAATGATGGAAGGAAAATGAAAAAAAAAACCTAACTAAATAGTAACCCAATTTTCAATCAAAACGGTTGAACGATTGGTTCAAAATTAATGGTCCGGTTCACGAAAAATTATAATTTAATATTAACCTTAGATGTATAATAACCCAATTTAAAAGAAAAACTTCCGAAGGCGTTGGTTTAACATTAATTGTCCGGTTCACAAAACATTTCAATCTAATATTACTTATTTGGATTAAATGGGCTTACGTTAACATGTAATATTTACATGAAATTATTATTCTTAATTTCTTTATTATTTATTACTTTAATTATTAATTGAACATTAAATTAAATATATGAAAAATATTTTCTAATATATTATTTTAGTCAATCTTAGAATACTATTTATATTGTATAATATACAAATTATGTCAATATATTTTGTAATTTGTAACTAACATAATTAGGAGATTCAATTGATCAATTTCGACCTATAGTAGATATCAATAGAATGGGATTGTTGGTTCAACATTAATTATCTGGCTCACATAACATTTCAATTTAATATTACTTATTTGGATTAAATGGGTATACATTGACATGTAATATTTATATGAAATTACTATTCTTAATTTCTTATTATTTATTACTTTAATTATTAAATGAACATTAAATTAAATACTATGACAAATATTTTTTAATCTATTATTTTAGTAATCTTAGGGATACTAATTATATTGTGTAATATCTAAATTATGTTAGTATATTCTGTAATTTGTAACTAATATAATTAGGAGATTCAATAGACAATTTCCTATCTATACAATATATGTACCACTAGAGTAGATATCAACCAATTGAAACATCTAATTATTTAAACAAACATGGTGTCAAAACCAATTTTATAAGCTACCTACGCAACGCACGTGCCATTCAACTAGTTGATTTGTTGAATTAGCATTGTGACTGCAATGAAGTAAATCAATTTAAGTTATAATAAAGAAATGTTAAATAATTATATTAATGAATAACCCCTTGTTTGGTACACTTTTCAGACTCTATCCTATCCTATTCAATCCAATGGAATACATATTTGTTTTAATATTAACTATTCAATTCAAAATCTAATCATATTCTATTCAACTCAAAACATTTAACCATTATTTTTCTCAACAAAAGTTTATAAATGAACAAAAACACCCCCACCTACCCAACTAATTATTGGTAATCGGTCACCACTATTGAACGGTGGCCGAAAATCATCGAATTGGCGAATGAGCAATTGGATCTGGTCGGTCATGCATCGATCTGGTTGTCAAGCCAAGTTTGACCAGATTTTTGGCTATAGATTTGGTTGTTTCCAACCAGATTGGCGCACGACCGACAAGATCTAGCCGATCGTATGTAATTTCGACGACTTTCAGCCACTGTCCAGTGGTGGTGGTTAGGTTGCTGACAATTAGTTGGATGGGTGTAGATATTTTTGTTAATTTATAAACTTTTATTGTTGGAATAGGGGGTGTTAGCTAAATTAACAAATATAAAGGGTTAAAAAATAATTTAAATATTTTTAGAAAACATGTTTAAAAAATGTATTAAACATGTTCTCAAAATCTCGTCCTATTGGATTAAATCTTATTCAGAATAGAATACTATTTTAAAAAAGTTAAAAACTTTTTCCATTAAAATTGAGTGTAAACAAATCTTCAGGGGTAGATTTTGAAAATTTCCCATCTGATTCTCACCTTATCCAAGACATCCCTTTCCTGTAAGTTTGTAGCTGTGTTTCAGGGGTAAAAATGTCAATTGTCCTTTGTAATGGTATCTTGTAGACTATAATGTAATTAACCATCCTGAAAACCCTTCACAGCCCTTCCTCTTCAATGCAAAACCCTAAAAATTTTATTTGAATAACACAGAACTTGTCTTTGCCGACAATCATCAATAATTTGATTCGAATTTCTCATCATTGCTCAATGGATTCCTCTGACAACAGCACCAATCGACAACGATCCCAATCTGTTGAAATCGTTTCGAAACCCAAATCAATCCCGAAGCGTTTCGTGAAGAACCAAATCCCAGACTCCATCCTCAACGATCAATCCCTAAATGCCGCCATCGCACTCCTCCCTCACAACTACAATTTCGAAATTCACAAGTGCGTGTGGCGTGTCCGTTCCACGGCAGCGAAGCGCGTGGCTCTTCAGCTTCCAGAAGGTTTACTAATGTACTCTCTTATTCTCTCCGACATCTTCACTTCCTTTGCTGACGTCACCCACTGCTTCATTCTCGGTGACGTCACCTACGGCGCGTGTTGCGTTGATGACCTCTCCGCTGCCGCGTTAAACGCGGATCTTCTGATCCACTACGGCCACAGCTGCCTCGTCCCCGTTGATTATACCAAAATACCCTGCCTCTACGTGTTCGTCGAGATCAAAATCGACGTCAACCATCTGATTGACACTGTTAGACTCAACATCCATAACCCTAAAGGCGTTAAAATTATATTGGCAGGCACAATACAATTCGCGTCGGCAATTAGGGTTGCTAAATCGGAACTAGAAAGACACGGATTTACAGTTATGATTCCGCAATCGAAACCGTTATCGGCTGGTGAAGTTCTAGGTTGTACTGCCCCTAAAGTTTCAGTTCCGGAATCGGAATTGGATTTGGAATGCATTGTGGTGTTTATCTCAGACGGTCGCTTCCATCTGGAGGCGTTTATGATAGCGAATCCAAGGATTAAAGCATTTAGGTATGATCCCTATATGGGGAAGTTGTTTCTGGAGGAGTATGATCACAAGGGTATGAGAGACACGAGAAAACGGGCAATTGAAAAGGCGAAGGAGGTGAAAAGTTGGGGCATTGTTTTGGGGACATTGGGGAGGCAAGGGAATCCAAGGATTTTGGAGAAGTTGCAGAAGAGGATGGGTGAGAAAGGGTTTGATTACGTTGTCGTTTTGATGTCGGAGATTAGTCCAGGGAGGGTTGCCTTGTTCGAAGACTCCGTGGATGCTTGGATTCAAATTGCTTGCCCTAGATTGTCTATTGATTGGGGTGATGCCTTTGGAAAGCCGCTTTTGACTGTCTTTGAAGCTGAGATTGCACTCGGGGTTATCCCCGGATGGTGGGAAAGAAGCTTGTTAGTGAATTCAGGTTGTGGTAAAGATGATTCGTGTTGTGGGAGTGCAAATGGGGATGAAAAATGTTGTAAAAAGGAAGTTCTTGGCGGAGATTATCCCATGGATTATTATGCACAGGATGGTGGGGAGTGGAATTCCTCATATGCAAAGAAGTTGTCTCGCCCTCTGCGGAGAAATTTTACAGAAACTGTTGCTGGTCCTTGATGTGTAGTTGGCAAAGAAATACAATGGTTGTATATCAAAATTAGTTGATCAAAGTGAGAAAACTCTTACTGTATATATTCAATTCTGCATTGCTTTTTTTTAATATCAATTGTTATTTATTAGTTAGATATGTACTTTATACTGTTCTGATTGCAATATAGAAACGGTACATCATTTTTCTAGATGGGGTTATTTATTGTATAGGAAGACAATGAAAATGCTCATCCATGGTGTTTTACACTGTTTAGCTTCCTTTAATTCGTATTGTATACTGTCATAATTGTTGTATTTCTTAGCTTCTAAGATTTTCAGGAGGTGGTTTACCCTCATTATTCATAACTTTTCGTAATTTAGATGTCTTTTTAGGATGTTTATGCATACTTTCAATCTATATAAATTCCATGTTGAATACATGTGAGAATATCTCTATACCTGCACTTCAGAATGCTCAGGTTTTTCTCATCTAGAATGTTGCAAATGAATTAGAAATGTTCTGTAACATAGCATTGTTATAGTTGACTGTGCTGGTTTTAAAATTAGGGCTTAATTGTTTGAAGAGTAAAGTCCGGATAGGAAGCTTGGAAAAAAGAGAAATGGCTGTCGATTTTAGTGAAGGTTGGGGAGTGGAAAAAGCTTCTTGCATCGCTTGGGAAGTCAAGTATTTGCAATAGAAAGTGACATGGGATTTTGGTAATGTTGGCTGTCAAAAATCCTCTTCTGGTCTTTATATAGGTGAAGCACACATATTGTCCCAAGATCTCAACAGTTTAGTGGTTGCTTCATTCATTGTTTGTAGGGGTAAGTTTATTGATGGAATTTGGGGATTTCCCCACATTTGAATGAGGGATATCTTTTAGTCAAGCTTTTACTATACATCATGCATCAGCTACTGTTCCGATAGAGATTGTAGAGATACCCAAATTGGAAACGAGTAAACTCATTTGCAGGAGTTTTGTGTTATTATCGATGAGGAGTAAGAGTAGGAAGAGAAGTATTAATGAAATCTTGTCTTCAATTGTTTTCTTGGTTGACGGAGTCCCCAAAGCAAGTCTAGGAGACCAAGCCTTTGCAATAGTAATGATGTGATAACAAAGAATAACAACACATGGACTTATTTAACATGATTAAGGCTTGAAGTCAAATTCCAGTGTTTAGTTTGGCTTTATTTGACATTTTTCTTTTTCTATTTTATCTCTGTATTTTTAGAATGACAAAAAAACACATTGGAAGAGAGGAAATTATTATTCCCTTAACAAAAAGAAATCAATATCCTGACATAATGAGATTAAGATCTGGAATTATATTGAGCAAGAATATTGCTAAATACAATTTCTTATAATTAAGAAATTACTTATTACATATTCCACAGAGCACAAATATTATACAGCATGATGTCTTCTTCACTTGTCATCTTCCAATTCCATAGTTGAAGAATTTCAGTCTCAAGCTACAGGTTTATTGCCTTCCAGTTTTGACACTGCACAACACAAAAGATTCTTTAACGCATCTCACCCTCAAAATTGGACTTCATCAACTGATTTAAAATTACATAAAAGCTTACGTGGATGAGTCTGGATCGCACTTAATCTGGCACTTGCGGTCACAACGCTGCATAAGCCTTGCTGCAAACAACAAGGGAAAAGGTTTAAGTTCAGATCTTAATTTTACAAAAAAAATAGATAATAAAACTTACAGTCTTTTTGAACACAGGCAGTGGAACAAGCGTCGTAGCAGTCGGCAGCGGAGGGTTGGACAGTCTCAAAATGGGAAAAGATGAAAACAATAATCATCACTACAACTATTATCTTCTTCATTGTTATTGTGTAAGCTTCTTTTGGTATCCCTCTCTCTCTTTTATTTCAATTTATAGAGAAATTAAAAAGCTTCAAGTGGGTTGTTGAAGGAGTAAGAGTCACAGCCACATGCCCACATGGTCACTTGCAAGTTTTCGAGGGAACCAGCCGCCCAATATCACCGTATTTAATTGACCGATTGACCCTTGACCAACGCCATTAATATTATAAATTAGAGTAATGTTATGCGTATTAATGGATTTTAACTTAAAGCATAGTACGGGTTATCATATGCATAGTATAAATATTATGTATGATTTTAACAAAGATTAAGTATACTGGTTAGTAAAATCCATTAGTACGTAAAGTATTATTCTATAAATTAACGGCTTCCCACCATGTGTTCCCGTTAGATGAAATTTATCGAGGGCCGAAATCATTTTCCCATCACATTTTAATGAAACGATTTTTCCTCCCCAAATTTCAGAAACTATCAAACTTAAGATGAGAAAACTGTCCACTAAAGCTTGATGTAAATACTCAATTGACTCTCAGTTATATACTTTTAATCACAATTCAAAACATTTTAATTTTTCGCTACCAAAATAGTCACTCAAACTAGCTGACGTTTATATATTTTCTCACCTCATACTGAATCTTTTATGTAAAGTCTGAACTGCCCCTAATTAAAGAATTTGAAATTTTTTTTATAAAAATTAAATTAAATTTTAAGTACCATTTAATAGACTTGGCAAAACGGGCGAATGGTCAGGTGGTCAAACCTTATCCTATGTGAGTACGAGCGGATCAGTGGGTGCTCCTTTTTTCTCTCTCCAGGTTTTAAATTTTACATTTCACCTCTAATAGTTTTTAATTATAACAGTTACACCCCCATAATTCCTGTAGTTTTAATTTTTTACATTCACACCCCCAAAATCAACTACTCTAAATTCAATTCAATTTAGAATATAAACAAATAGGAACCAAAATAAACAAATAACACATAAACAAACACAATAAGTCAATAACATATAATACAAAACTATAAATACCAACCAAAATAAACAAATACATAATCACTAATAGTAATACAAATAAACAAATACAACATTCAAGTCAAATAACATATAATACAAAACTACAAATACCAATCCAAAATAAATAAATACATAATCACTAATACACATAAACAAACACAATAAGCAGTAACGTAAAATACAAAACTACAAATATCCAATTAAAATAAATAAATATATAATCATATGTTCAACAAAAAACATTCTTGGGAAGCAAATGTTCATCCCACGGGGGGGTGGGTGGGGGTGATAGAGTCTCTTGATTTCATAGTCCCGGGATTAGTTAATGGCACATCAAGATCATCATCTGAATCATCATTCACATCATCATCTACAAAACAATGATCAACTACAAATATTAATTAATGTAAATAATAAAATATATGAAATATTATGTTAATATGTTACTTGTAAACTCATATCCATATAGCCAAGTCTAAGTGCATATCAAAATTTTGCATTTTTAGGTCGAAGTGAGCTTCGATATTTGTTGAGCAATTTACTGTCAATACTAAAAGCGGACTCTGAAGCAACATATGTTATTGGTATTGTCATGATATCACGAGCCATCATGACAAGTACCGGATAACGATCACAATTGTTCTTCCAATGATCGAGGATATCCAAATTGTGATATTTGATATGATCAAACCTCATCTCTTCCAAATAAAGATCTAATTTGGATTTCTTAGTGGAAATAAAATCACTCTCGTAGTTGTCAAAATCCTGCATCATTTAAATAGTTAAATGTCAAAAGTTAAAATTAAACAATAAACAATACTTTATTTATCATAAGAATATAAAAAACTAAAAAGTATAGTGACCTACAGAAGAATGATCTATATGCCTACCAACAGTAGGACCTCTCACAGGAGAAACAACTGAAGGTAAGACATGAACTTTTTTGGAACATTGAGCCTTGTAAGCTTGAAAAAGCTTTTGCAAGTTATTCTTAACAACCTCCAACTTTCGTATAACAGTAGTTAAATCATAAACTTTCTTGAAAACATACTCCACAAACTAAAAATTGAGACGTGTGGTCAAAAATAGTTGGAATCGTCAACACAAGACTATAAGAATCCCAATATTTTGCAAATTTTTCATTTGTTCCACCATGCTCCTAATAACTTCATCCTTACTCATCCTCTCTTTAATTAAACGCAATTGAATTTCCCACACACATTTCAGGTACAAGTTTGCTGTAGGATATTTGGAACTCGACAATAAAGTCATAATATCATAAAAATGGTTTCAAGAACTTGCATATCCTCGCCCCCCTATCCCATTCGTCATTTGATGGATAAAATTTATAATTGAGATCTATTGTCGATAAAGCCACAAACATAGGACGATATATTAATGCCGTTTCAAGCATTAAAAATGTCGAATTACATCAAGTGGAAACATCCAATCTCAACCCCATTGAGCTTTTCACTCCCATTTGTACAACAAGTTCTCCAAACTTGATTCTTCTAGCCTCAGTTGTTTTAATATATTTCACAATATCTCGAATCTCATTTAAAGTGACACTAGTAGCTTTTAACCCTTCTTGAACAATAAGATTCAAGATATGTGTAGAATATCGCATATGGAAAAATTCACCCCTACATAACAAAACATTCTGCATACAAAGCCGGTTCCTCAAGATATCCTCCATCCTATCATTACTACTTGCATCATCCAAAGTAATTGAGAACTTTTTTCAATTCTCCACTCTTGCAAGAAATTCATAATATTATCTACCAAAACAACCCTTAAGTGTGAATGAGGAACATGGCAAAAGTTCAATATTTTACTTTGTAACTCCCAATCCTCATCTATATAATGAGCTGTCAAAGAAATATATTTCTCCGTTGAATCAAAAGTCCAAACATCAGAAGTTAAGCATATTCTACTAGTAAGCCTCCCTAATTCAAGCTTAGTTTTTTGCTTCATCCTTTCATATATTTTTAAACAATCCATCTTAGCAGTGTTCCTAGAATAATGTTTAAGCTCCTTATACACATACAAAAAGATTCTCATAGTTCCTTGATTCTCCACATATGAATATGGATAATTATGTTGAATAATTGATAAGGTCATATATTCACGATAAGTCTCTTACTAATCTTTCTACTTTGCAATCTATGATCATAATCAATCAATAATTGCCCTACATCATGGTTGCCACGTTTTGGACTATCTCCCATATGACGTTTCAAATTTTTAGTCCCATGTGTGGCACTACCATATGCATAAGTTTTATTACATACCTTACACCTAGTCCTCTCATTCTTATTCTCATCAACATATGTCTCAAAGTAATTTCCAAACTTTTGATGTTTTACGTTTATTTCTAGAACTAGTTGCAGGAATACTAGAATTAGAAAGGAGGTGACATTCCCTAGAAGCATCGTCACTTGCTCTCATGTTAACCATATTTGTATCATAGTTTTAGAATCCACCATGTTAATGCTTGAGACTACAATATATATATATTAGTGATGTATGATATAATATAATATAAGATTTAATAATTTAACATGATTCGTAAAGTATGTGTCTATAAACAAGAGAAAAATCCAAAATATAGAAAAATTATACCACTTGGCTGTTGACTTGTTGTGCAATTTTGATTGGTGTATAAGTTGGAATTCTTTAGATATAGATCAGCTGAAACAAAAACATCAAATTGTAATTATCATTAGAGAAAAATCTATTAAGAATGAATAAAGTTGCTATAAAGAGAAGCACTGCACCACAAAAAATTATTGTGCTTTGAAATGTACACAAGAGATTAGGCCAAATTTGCTAAATAACTTCTACAACATGTAACGGAACAAGGACAAGACTGATCAAAGAAATATGAGATCTCTTGCATTTGAGAAAGTCTTTTAGATGTTTATGAGTTCCTACAATGTATTGAATATTATGGACAACCACTTCAATATGAGATCTCTTGCATTTGAGAGAGTCTTTCAGATGTCTTATGAGTTTCTATCCATGTATTCAATATTATGGACACCCAATTCCTGACAGAGAAAGCAATAGATAAAATTTATTTAGAGTATTGGTCTCGGATCTCCAATCAAATTACTTTTGAAAGATAGATCAAACTTGGCCTTAGTCATTCGAATTCAACTTAAGTAGCAAATAATCTTTATCATTCCATAATCCACAAGAAATTGAACTCTGATAAGAACAAAAGGTGATGTTATTTTTACATACAAGTTGTGCAAAACAATATACAGGTGATGAAATTCATTACAAAATGACTAGCCTAACTAGATGGTAAATTGGTAATCAATAGCTAGAATTATTTACTAAATTTTAGGTTATATAAATAAAGGGTTGTAACCAAACCATACTATAGATATACTGCCCTACCATTCACAATAACCAGGGAGTGACTTTTTTTTTTTTTTTACCAGAAACAATAAAAATATAAATTAAGAAGAGACTGGGGTAGGTAAATCCAAGGCCTAGAGATCCACAAGGATATCAAAAAAATGATGAGATGAACAAATCTATTCAAGACAGTGACTAATGTTCGCTTCCCTAAGTGAAAACAAACTATACAAAGCTAGCCCAAAACCCACTCCTAATTAAGATGAATAAAGAAAAATGAAAAGTCCTTAAATTCCGTTGAAACTAAAGCCCAAATGATTAGCAAGAACACAAAAAATAATAATTAGCAAGAGCCAAGAACACAGAAAAAAAAAAACAAGGGATTTTAGACTTCACGAAAAGTCTCTAAATAAATCTGAGCAAAAACAAAGCCCTAAAACATGATTTACAAGTAAACTGGAAACTTGAACAACTAGTCCATAGACTTTACCAACAAGAGATACCGGCAGCCTTCACAAAAGAACAATTTTTTTTTTTGGATTAATTATATTACTCATCTCAAAATTTATTTCAAATTTCATATTTTGTGTTATCATGGGTAACATTGACATATAAATAAAGTGTCAATGCATTAAATGATACATCAATACCATATATAATGACAAATCATTTGAGATGTGAAATTTGGGATAAATTTTGGTATAAATATTATTGCTCTTTTTGGAATTTGAGTTATAAAAGAACTGGGTTTTTAATTTAAATTGGTATAGGTTTCAGGGTTTGGGTTAATTAATATAGGCCCCCAAAATTTTGAGAATGTAAGGTTGTATCCTTTGGGTTGGGCCAAAATAGTTACTTGTAAGGCCCAATTGTTTATTAAGTGTAGATGTGATCAGCTTCTAATGTTAAAATTGCAAGTAATCAGAAGGATTTTTTTTTTAATTAAAAAAATCGTACAAATATTTCTATACAGTATGAATGAAAAAAGTTAAACTTATCATATTCACAAAAAGATTTATTTGTACGTTTAGTATTACTTTTTTTTTTTTTAATAAAAGAACATAAAAAAAAATTTCCCAAAATTATAAATTGAACTAACAAATTTCAACCTCCATATCATAAAACCTCACTTCATCCCTTAAATAATTATTTAAAAAAGTTTTAGTCAATCATTAATGTAATTAAATAATTATATTAAAAATTTGAAAATTTTTAAAATTCATATAAATTAATTGATTGTTATGTAAACTGTGACCCGACCCAACTTTGATGTAAATGGTTGTCATTGGGTTTTTACTCATTCTCGACTTTGTCCCTTGATGGGTTAAGTAGTAATGCTTATGTTAATGTAAGTGAAATTACCCAACACAAGCAAACGATGTTTTTTTTTATTTTTTTTACAAGGATATATCTCCTCTCCTCAACATGACTTTTGGAATTGACTACCTTATGTGGGTAATTGAATTAATATAACAAAGAGACAAATATCGAACAAGTGTCCAACCCAAGACTCATGTCTACCATTTAAATTTAAGACTCTCACAACGACGAACAACAAAACTCACATAAATGTAAATAAGTATAACAAAGAGATAAAACTCATTTTGCAATTGACTCTCTATGAGTTGGGTACTACCTTTTTTATATGTAGGTAAAACCATGCACACTCAAGCAAAAGCACTTTTCATATTTTTGGTAAGATATGTCTTTTTTGATGATGAAACGGATTATCCAATGTAGTTAATTAAAGTAGGACAAAGAGACAACCATCAAACAAATGTTCGATTCCACAACACATGTATATATAATTTAAATTTAAGACTTATACATCAATTGTCACGCCCTCTCCCGGGTAATCCCTATCCCATCGGATCTGGGCGCTCCGAGGGACCCAAGAACCCGAGAGGAAGGTGAATAAATCACAAAGTCATTTATAAAATCCGTTTATTATAACATAAGTTAAGTAAAACAGTTATCCATACACGTACAAAAAGTCTTTGGAAACGTAAAGGCAAAAAGTCAGTTACAAAATAAAGTATCAGAGTAGACTAAATGAACACACATCATAAGATAGAACATGCATCCGTAGGGTAACCTAGAGCGTACAAATGGCTCTGCATGAACCGTGTAGTAAACCCGGGGGTGGGGTGGGATGAAAACATAAAACAGTGAGCTGGAAAGCCTAGTGAGTGGTTAATATATTTATAAAGAAAATATTGGTAAGGGAAAATATATTTCATGTAAAAGCTTGATGAATGTCACACAACCACCAATCCATATATATACTCATACTCACCACTACCATACTAGTACCCACGGGACTTGGACCACAACTCTAACGTATAGTCCCTAATACAAACAATCCATTAGGTCACCCACAGTCTATCCTCGGGGTGGAACCATCTACGGTCTATCCTCGGGATGGCCGAAATCATCTTGGAATAGCCATACTCGACTCATTGTCTATCCTTGGGGTGTCATGATATGGCATCCCATCGCAAAATCTCGCGCACAGTCTATCCTTAGGGCATCAATATCAAAGTCCCACTCATGGTCTATCCTCAGGGTGCCAAATTGCCTAGAGCTCGTCAGGCACCCGTCTTGTCCCGATAGGAATGGTCTAAGCTTGTCATTGTTCGATAGTACGGGCCATCTCTATGCACACATGAGGTTAGATAATATCACTAGCTGAAGTATGGAGGGGATGGGTACTGCTGAAAGGTGGTCTCCGATCCAATTCATCCAACGCACACACACACACACACACACACACACACACACACACACACACACACACACACACACACACACAAATAGATATAACCAAGTAATGTATAATTAAAACCCACGTGTGAAAGTGAATGTAGTGTTCGTGATGTTGAAAAATATGCATCAAGTAAAATATCCATTTATTTCCCATATTTATTAGTTACCTTACGACCTCTAACTTTTAAATCTTTGTAGTTTACCCCCTATCTATATGACAGGTTTCAAAAGTTACAAATTACCCCTAAATGCTTCATCGCGGCTAAGTTCTCTCGAAGGCTCCTGGAACATTGCATAAGCCACCTTGTTGCGGCGAGAACCCGATTTTTTTCAAATATGGGTTTCTTCTCCACCCAGTCGCGTTTTCTCTCACCTTTTCCCTTCTTCTCAATTCTTCCACACCTTAATTACACTACAACACACCCATGTGCATGCAATAAATCATCCTAAACATAAATACACACAGAACACCCAATTTCGGGATCTCCATGATCCCACAATTCAACCCATAAATCCAACTCTCTCTCTATAACTCTCAACTCCTCCACAACTCACACAAACAAACCAACCCTTTTAAAATGGTTGGATTTTCCATTCAACTACACCAATCTCACACATATAATGCATCCATGATCAACACAAAAAATGATTTTTCCAAAATATGATTTTGATGCAATATTTATAATATTCCACTCACCAATTGTTCCTCCTTAGCTTGGGTACTTGGATCCTTGCTCCTCTTCACCTATTGTCCCCAAATCAACCCACCATTAGTTACTCCTTAATATTTAAGGTAGAAAAATAGAAAATGTTGAAGTTTAGGATGGAATGCATGCATGAACTACAATTACCTTGGACAAATTTTTTTGGATTTTCCTTATTTTCTCCCCTTTCTCTTCCTCTCTTCTCCTTCTTTTTCTTCCTCTTCTGTCAAACTTTTTTTTTTTGGCCCAAAATGAAAGAACTCTAGCTACCTCTTTTATACTAATTAAAAATTTTCAATTTAGTCCTCCATCTTTTCGGTTGTAACCCTTCCTCCTTCAAAGTTTCAATTCCTTACACTTTGCCCCCTAATTTACAAAGAAAACTTCTTAATGAAATTAACAAAAATTACGGGGTATCACACCAATGTCGGACAATCGAACTCACACTAAAATTTACATCAAATTTACAATTTATACCGTAATCAACCTGCCCCTAACAATGGGTCAACAACCCTAGGGGAAAGCAAATAGATTAATTTTCTTTTGTCGCCTTTATTAATTTGAAGAGTTTCATAAAAGTGATATTGAAAGTTTGACCCTTCTCTAAAGAACCCTTTCAAATGTCGCTATTTATCCTGAAAACCCAACAATTTAAAGTGCTTTTTGTGTTTTATTTTCTCCGCCTTTAAGTAACGAAAGTAATTAATTAACAAGAAACCAATCAAACAAGAAAGAGAAAAACATAAAGAAGACATACATAACTGTTTATTATAATTAACAAGATTTGATATCTAGGGTTTCAAGATGGCCACGTACGGACAATAAAGCCTCAAAAAAATTGAAAAAAAAATATTAAAGCCCTAATTAATTAATTAACAATCCCATGCAAATTGGTCTATGACAGTAAGGTTACTATACATTCCACAAGGCATTACTGTTGACTCCACAAACTCAAAATCAAAATCAGATCTCTCAAATGATGTGCTCATGTTGTTGTTTTGCCCATTAGGTTTCTCAATTTCAACTTCGTAGATCACATTCTGAGGCTGAGGCTGAATCTCCATTGTTGTTTCATTATTCCAAATGCAATTCTCATCAATGAGGTCGAACCCACTTGGATTTAATGGAGAAGAAGACACAGCAGGGACATTTTGGGGATGATTTTGGCCTTCCATTGTCCAAAACATATTAAGGTTTTGGAACTCATGAGAGGTATTCATTACATTTGGTAGGTTTGAGATTTCATGCAATGATAAAGAATTGGGGAAAATGTTATTATCAATGAGAAATGGTGAATTTCAAATTCATGGCCTCCATGGAAGAATTATTATCATCTTTCATTTGTGAATTTAGGAGGAACATTGGAGGAAGAAGCTGCTTGTTGTTGTTGTTCTTGCATGCTACAATATTGTTGGAAGTATTGTTATGAAAAAATTGAGAAGGAGAGAGGAGATTGTGAGTGTTGGGATCAATCCCTTGAGCAACAAGTTTCTTTTTAATGCATGAGTGCCAAAAATTCTTGATCTCGTTGTCAGTTCTTCCAGGCAAATGCTTCGCTATTTGCGCCCATCTGTTGCCAAGAATTCTATGAACATCGATGATAGTCCTCTCTTCTTGCTCAGTAAATGAACCCCTTTTCAGATCTGGTCTCAAGTAGTTTATCCATCTCAATCTGCAACTCTTCCCACATCTCTGTAACCCTACAAATTATTCATAACCAAAAATTAAAATAACCAAATTAAGAAACCAAGAACTTAACACTACAGGAATTCTGGCCTACTCTGACGCAATAGTTTCGTAGCTACAACGAAAACCTGCGTCACAATAGTCCCATGCCAACGCCAGAGAGAGCTCGAGGCTCCCTTGTCGTAGCAAATCTACCACGAGTGGCGATGGTAATAAACTTATCTATATATGTTTGATAAGAATTTTTACCTGCGAGCTTGGGAATAGAACTCCAAGAGCCATGGCCATGGGTGGTGATATATTTGATAAGCTTCTCATCTTCTTCAGGAGACCAGAGGCCTCTCTTGACTTTCTGTTTGCTGCAGCAGTGATGCACCATTTTAATGTTCCTCAACCTCTAGCTCGATGATGATCAGTGATATTATCAAATAAAGCTCACCGTTTAGTGCGTTAGGTACTTGTTTATATAGATGTATAAATTCCTCCAAATTTGGAAATATAAACATCTTTTAATCTGTCTGCATTATACATGTCTGATTGGGAAATGTAGAGAGATATATATATATAGAGAGAGAGAGAGAAGAAGAAGAAAAATGCTTGAAATTTTTTTTGTCTTGGGGTGTACTCATGAAAGAACCATTGGTTTCATTGAGTGTTTTTTTTGGTAGCTTCCAATTCAGCCATTGTTTTCAAACTCAGTTGTTACTTTTTTTTATTTGTTGTTTGTTGTTTTGTTTAATATTGACTAATTAATTAAAATTAAGTCAATATTTATTAGTATATAATACAAAAACTATCGTATAACCTTTAAGAAGCAACAAGAGCTTAACCAATATGGTGGTGAAACTACTTTAATAATTAATTTTCTTAATTAAAACTTATAATAAGGTCTTAAGTAGGTCAAGTATGAATTTTCTTCACTCTAATTATGAGTAATTAACACACTAATTGTTAATATTTTAACAAAGATTTGAAGATGATTTTGGTGTCTACCACGATTTGCACACTTTCATATTATAAAATTACAAGCATACTTAAACAAGTAAGCATTAAATAATTAAACTACTTAAACCATATCCTTTTACATACTTGAGCTTATTGTTAATTAATTATTTAATTAGATCTAATTAAAGTTGTCTTGTCTATATACCACTTGAAATTGGTGTTTATATTATTTATCAAATTAACTACATAATTTACCTCATGCATGGAGTCAATACCCAGCTTACTATATATAGAAGGGGTCAATTTTTTATGAGAAATTGTACCTGAGAGGTAAGTAGATCAAGGATATGACCATAGTAATTACTTAAAAAATTAAAATTATATAATAAGATGACTAAACAAGGAAAAGAGATATGATTACTGGTGGAGGATGAATGATAATATGGCCATTTTGGAGAAGCGACGTAATGATTCAAAGATAACCCACATCATTTCTTGCATCAAAATTCAACGTGTAATTAATTAAAAGGCTCTCCCTCTCTCTCTCTCTCCTTCTTCTAGACTTAATAATATAAATCAAATTGATTATAGATATCATATGTTGAATTCATATAGAGTTACAAATATAATAAAACTTTATATTATAAATTAATCAAAATTTGTAGCAAGAGAGGGGCATACCCTTTCTTCACTCAACCGTTGCTTGAGGAAGTCAATTTTCTTGGTGTCAACGAAGATTGTTATGATTGGGATATGTCTACTTTCATGATTTTAGCCCTTGGCTTTTCCTAGTTTTTCTGTTATAAACAATACTTTTCATTGAATATTTATTCATTTTTGAGAGGAAATCACGTGGAAAAGTTAATCAACAAAGCCGTGATATAAAACTTCTAAAGAAACTTAATTGTCGATTGATCGTTCTTGAATCTTTTACTTAATGTCAATTTTGGTTTTCCCCTCCATCAAATCATTACAATGAAGACAAAGTAAAATCTTTTTATCAAGCCTTAAATAGTAATCCATCTTTTTTTGCTTCTAGGAGGTTATCATATCAATGCCGATGTTTCACTTGCCGCCAAGGCAGACTTTTATTACTATTCTTTTCTATAATTAATTTGCTCAGATAAGAGAGCAATTGATTGGCTTAATCTTTCTTTTAAATTCAAGGTTAATCCCATAATATTACTAAACCAATAGTTAAAAGAGGACACATGAGATGATTAGTTTATAATCCTTTTTATAATCCAAAGAATAGATTAGAAAAGTTTAAAATTATAATGGGATATCAAGTTAATGGTATAATAATAAAAAGATTTTTTTATGTCATACAAACGTCCGTAAAAGAGATATATATCAAGTTAATGTAAGACTGCGTATCTCTTACATTCATATTATTTTAAAATCAGAACCTTGTTAAAAGACATCTGAAAAATGAATTATTTACATCGGTCTAATTTTTTATCTATTTAAAAAATATATATGAATATCATAACAAATATGTTTTTTTTTCAATAACATAGATTTTGTTAAATCTTTGTTTGTAGCGAATCTTAGGGTAGAGCTAGTTTATTTTTGGAAAGGCTATTTTTATTTTTATATAGATTAATTAAATCTTTGTTTGTAGCGAATCTCTGGGTAGAGCTAGTTTACTTTTGGAAAGGCTATTTTTTTCTTTTTCTTTTTTTGGCCTTTGATTTGAAAATAGTAGTAAATCATCTACACGAAAATGTATTAAATACTCTTTACATAAGAGGCATAAAATTTCTTATTTTTTATTATTACAAGTGGGATTACATGTGTGCTATAGAATTAAATTATAAGAAATACAAGCTCATGATTTTGGAGATTATTTATTATTAGTTTGAGATACCATAATATTACATTAACTATACAAAAAGGGAGAATTGTTACATAAGTAAACAGTTACCTACTCTTTAAGATATGATAATTATATATTTGTTGTATATATAATATATTTACTAATCTTGTGCATACAAAATCTCCAACATTTATTTAATTTTATAAATAATTAATTATTAGATTTAGAACCTGAATCTTGCAAATAATGAGCTAGATCTTATCTTGGTCCCATTTGATTGTATAGTATTTAATACCAAAAAAAAAAAAAAAAAAACTCTTATATATGGGTATGAATTTTGGTTAACTAGTTATATAGTTTCAAGTTTATGTTATTCTTTCATTAATTTTGTGTGTATAAAGTTTATATGTGTAATATTAATAATTTTTATTCTCTCTCTATATAAAAACACATATGAAAAATTTAAGCTGAAGACATCAATATTTTATAAAATCCAACCAACGTTGGTTGACAACAATTAATAACTACAAGATAATATTTCAACCAAACATTTCATGTTAAAGACTATGTTAGGATCTTACAAATGGCTAAGTATGTGGGTTGGTGGTTTATTAACTTTTTGATACCCACCCCTTAGAAGCTAGTTTTACGGTCTGTTTAGTATGACATCTTTTAATAGAGTTTATGGAAGAAGAACTAATTAGAGTAAAGCTTATATGAGTAGAGGTTTGTGAAAATTTTGATAGACGTTGTTTGATTAGGAAAATGTAAAAGAACTAATATTAATTTACTAAAAATGACTTTTTAATACGAGTAGAGCTTTTGTGAAAAATTTGAGCTTCTCCTATAAGACTTAAAGTAACTTATTTTAAATTAGATACGCTCTTTTGAAATACAATGCAACCTAAAAAAAAATTGAAAATGGTTTTAAATAGACTTTGAACTTCTCCCACAAGCTCTTTTTAAGTTTATTTAAAGCTTTTTTTTTTTGGTAAGTAAATATTAGAAATACATTTTTCTATCCAAACAACTAACCAAGTTTTCATAAAGTTTTATGAATTTGCATCTATTGGTATCTAAGCATGACCCTCATTGTAAACTGTATAACCTTAAGAAGTTATTGCCACTTGATCATATGTAGAATCCGCGAAATCACCTAATTAGAAATATTAAGATTCCCGTATCAAACTAATTATTGAATGAGTTGGTGGAATTGAATTAGTCCGCATAGCATTGATGAGTCGAATTCTTTTTTATCAACTTTCAAAACAGTCTTTTTATATAGATCAAAACAAGAGACTTGTTTTTTTTCCTCGAAGGGAGAGACCATTGACACAAATATAAAATCGGCAGGAGTGCTCATGTTTGTCTAACTTTTTGGGGGTGCTGAAAAAATGTCCTTGGCAAGTCAATGATGATGATTTTCCGATTTCCATAACCAAAATACATGAAGAAAAGTTAAAGCTAAAGCTAAAGCTTTTTGTTCATTCTTCTTCTTCTTCTTCTTCAAACCCTAGCTTAATTGTGTGTTAAAGATGGGTTAAGCATCATTAAGCTTGATGGACCACCGTCCCATTCTAAGTTTTTCTCCATAAAGTATTGTTACCGACAGCCACAGCCTCCATGATCACCTTTTTCTTTTAAGTTATTTAATTGTTTATTCTTAAAAAGCCAAACAAACTTGATTATCCCCACTTGTCGTCTTTCAAAGTTTCAATGTCTTTTCTCATCTTTATCCTATATCCCTTCTATCTCTCTCAGTAACTTTTTGTTCATCTTCAACAAAATATACATAGAAATTTTTAGTGTTGGAACAAAGAAATTGCATTTGAGCTAGCATTTAAAAGGGTAAGTTCAACAATTAATAAAAGAAGTTAAAATGTAAGAAATGGATTTTAAGAGATGAAATTTGATATATTTATATATAAAATTTAAAAGGGAGACCTAACAGCCCTATTGGTCATTCTCTCTAGTAAATATCTTTAATTTTTAAAAATTTCGGACACAATCTTTTTTTATTGTGAGAAATACTCTAAAAAGCTTTTAGATTCTTTATACATGAAAATTGGTTTAAATTTCACCTCATAACGTACCCCTTATGTTAGCAATATTTATCGTGAATTTTTCTAAAAAAACAAAACAAGAACATCAATTGATATTATGATGTATTGCGAAAGATTAAAAGATGGTAATTTTCCTAGTCACAACGTCATAGTATAATTTCGTTAAAACCATTCGTGTATACTGGATCTGAGTTTTAAAATATTATTTCAGTCCAATAAGCTAAACCTAACTATATATAAATATAAATTTGATAAAATTAATATCAAATGTGTTGACTAAAGAATAACTGACATAATAATTTTCTAACCAGAACATCTTAATATAATTTTATAAAAACCGTATATAATATTATTGGATTTGAATTGTAAAATATCATTCCAGTCTAATGAGGATGAATCCAACCTTATATAAGTATGGTCCTAATAAATTAATATATTCAATCTCAAGTGAACATCTTTATCCGACAATAATTAACGATTACTTTGTAGTCCTACATTCATAAATTGTTAATATAATCCTATTTGTGATGTTCTCATCTTACAATAATATTTGTAAGATGTTGAAGTTGTTACAAGTTTTACATTCCCTGTTGTAAATTACCGATATCTTAATGATATCCCTAATTCATTTGATTAATCATAGGTGGTGGTTGTTTAATGATACAGTAATACAGTATATAGTTTTCTTCTTTTACATGCCTTCATTAATTTAATTACTTAACTTAACAGTACGGATCACGTGGCTGTATGAGAACCAAATACTACAGCCGGTGCATGTTTCTTCAGAATATAAACAACATTATTTATATAATGCTTTCGGGAAAATGGTCAATGTCTAATCATTATTATTAATTAATTAAGCGTTAAATCTTGCTAATTAAGTTTTGGTTTTGAGTAATCTAATTGTCACTTCAGATTTGCATGGTTTCAATTGTCGGTTCATGAATCAATGAATTTTTATTAATTAAATTCTCTATGACTTCTGTGTTTTAGTCCAGCTGGGTTTTATAATTTATAAAATTTTTAAGCAAAAATATCATTTGCTATCGTTCAAGAAAGTGTTACTGTCCTCATTTTTTTTTAAAATCCTAAACCCTGTATTATTAAAACATAAAGTATTAGTCAAATTTCTCAATATATATATTATCTAGACCCAAATTATTAATGATAGTTTTGTATTAAAACATAAAATTTCAATCAAAATTCTTTTTTAAGAATGAGAATTTTGTATTTTTGTATAAAATTGTTAACAATAATATTTATAATTGACATGCAAAAATGGAAATGTTGATATTGTGTTGTTAGTGAGATTACACAATTATGATAATATTATGTTTCTTTGTATAGTTATTGAACTTTTGTATAAATAAGGCAATATATACACTTTCAATTCACAACAATTCAATACGGACAAGTCAATTCAATTGTCTTTCTTGCCTTTTCAATTCTAACATACATTTTTTTTGGGTATACTCCGACTCTCTTCAATTGCCTTTCTTATCCTCTTAATTCTAACAATAATAAAGAATAACAAAAATAAGAAAATTGAAAGATGTTGGACAATACATTGAAAGGCAAATTTTTGATTAATTTTCTAACATAAGAGGTTTTTTTCATATAAAACTATTCATAGAATTATCGGTCCCAAAATTTAAAAAATCAAGATATCTGTAAGAAAGAATGACTACAATAATTCAAATTACAATATTAACTAATATACAAGCGGATAATGTCATATGTTCATTACAATATGCATCTTCACACCTTCATAACCCAAATGTTGCATAATTTCTTGAAAGATTAATTGAACAATCTTTGAAAAAAAAGCGATTTCAATCATATACAAACATTGAATCATATCATTTGCGTAAGGAATGAAATTAATCAATACCACAATTTGCTTTTGGCTTGCAAAGCTAGGCCAAATAAATCAAAGCGGTTTTTTCTAAAATAATTTTCAAAATTAATTTGAAATTAATATTAGAAAATACCAGCTACCTAGCTAGATGAAGTATTCAAGTGAATAATCAAAGTTTACGCTTCAAAACGACCAATATAATATAATTGAGTATACAAAATTTAATATAAAAAGAAAGAAGTTTGTAGAAACGACCTGTGTTTAGAATTAATATCACTAAACTTGTTTTATTGCTTAATAATTTTAGATTAGACATGAGCTAATACTTTGTCCATCCAGTGATTGGTTATCTCTCAACTGTTTTATATTTCATTAATTAATAGTTTCCATAATTTGTCTTCTGACATTGATAGTTGAATGAGAGCTCAAATCGGTTCCCTACTACATGGGGTGTTGAATATTTCATCCTCTATTCATCTTATTAGTTCATCTTGGTTGCTGACGTTCGCATTTCTTTTGAATACGTAACTTGTTTAATAAAAAAAATCAGTTAAATTTTTTTTTTTAAAACGTAAATATCTACTTTTTAGTATTAATTATCGTAAATTTTCGTATTTGATGTCTATAAGAAAGAATTTCCTGTGGACGAAAGATGTAGTTATTATAATGTAAACGTCGCATTTGCAACATAAAACTTTTGTTTTCTATTTTACATTTAACTCTTTAATTTCAAAAACAATTTTTGAATATAATATATTTAGGTAAGATTCTATCTTAAATATTTGAAACCTGCTTGATGTTTTATTACACCAATAAGAGTGTACGATAATGTAAAAAATTAAATAAATAAATAAGAAATTGAGAAAGTACTTGTATAAATATATAAGAAAAAGATCTTTTGTAGATCTCAAGTTTCTACGTTTCCCATGTGTAGTTATATACTTATATACGTTGTCGGTTTTGATAAATTAGTTCAGAAGAAATTTTCAGATCATTTTCATGCACGAAAAGAAATATATTTTTATTAATCATATTATTTTATTTCTCATATGAATTACCTGTTATATGAGCCTGTCAAATCATCAAATGAATTATGCAACAGATATAATAAAATATGTATTTAATTTGATAATTTAATGCATGGGATGACCCATTTTGACAAGAATTTTGAGAGGAAAACAACAGCAAAATGTCGGTTATTATTTTAATATTTCATAGAATAAAGTAAACACTACTTAAAATAATATTTTTCTATTATTTTAGTTTATGTCTCCATAAAACAAATCAGGTTATTTTGTGCGGAGAAATATTTTTCTTGTATTTCATATAAGATGTACAATGAATTTATAGCAAAAATAAAAAACTAATCTAGGAAGTAACTAGGAAGTAAATAGTTACATTCCTATTATAATTCTATTTCCTATTCCTATTATAATTCTATTTCCTATATTACAATGATAATAATTCTATTTCCTATATTATAAAGAGAATAATTCTATTTCCTATTTTACATTTCAACACCCCCCCTCAAGCTAGAGCATATAAGTCATATGCACCAAGCTTGTTACAAATAAAGTCAACACGAGAACCTTTGAGAGACTTAGTGAGGATGTCTGCTCACTGGTCGTTGGAACTAACATAACTAGTTGTAATACACCCTGATAGAACTTTCTCTCGAACAAAGTGACAATCAATTTCTATGTGTTTAGTCCTCCCATGAAACACTGGATTTGAAGCAATATGAAGGGCAGCCTGATTATCACAGAGTAATTTCATTTGTGATACTTCGACAAATCTCAACTCTTGAATTAGTTGTTTTAACCAAACCACTCACAAGTGGCTAAGGCCATTGCGACGATACTGCAACAGCGCTTGATCTTCGCGAACAACCAGCTTGTTTCTTACTTTTCCATGAAACTAGGTTTCCTCCAATAAGAACACAAAATCGAGGTAGAACGTCTATCGGATGGAGAACTCCGCCTACAAGATCGAATATCCGACAATATGTGAATGGCCCTTATTTTCATACAGTAAGCCTCTACCTGGTGCTCCCTTGATATACCTTAAAATCCAGACAACTGCATCCCAATGACTATCACACGGAGTTTGAAGGAACTGACTCACAACGCTGACAGAAAAGGAAATATTCCGGTCATGTGATAGTAAGATAGTTAAGTTTTCCAACAAGTCTTCGATACCTTCCAGGATCAGTAAGAGGCTCCCCTTGTCCAGGTAAAAGTTTTAAATTAGGATCCATAGGAGAGTCTATTGGTCTGCAATCTGACATCCCTGTTTCCTCTAGAATATCTAGTACATACTTCCTCTGAGAAATAACAATACCAGATTTAGACTGAGCGACTTCTATGCCAAGAAAGTATCTGAGTAGCCCTAAGTCTTTCGTCTAAAAGTGTTTGAACAAGTGTTGCTTCAACTGTCCAATGCCATCTTGATCACTTCCTGTAATAACAATATCATCAACATAGACAACCAGATAGATACACTGCCCTGATGATGTATGTCTATAGAAAACAAAGTGATCAGACTCACATCGAATCATACCAAACTCTTGGATAACTGTGCTAAATCGTCCAAACCAAGCACGAGAAGACTGTTTAAGACCATATAGAGAACGACGAAGTTTACATACCAAACCAGACTCCCCTAAGCAACAAAACCAGGAGGTTGCTCCATATAAATATCTTCCTGAAGTTCACCATGAAGAAAAGCATTCTTAATATCCAATTGATGCATAGGCCGGTTTCGAATGGCAGCCATAGCAAAGAACAACCGGACGGAAGACATCTTAGCAACAGGAGAAAAAGTGTCAAAATAATCTTTCCCATAGATCTGAGTGTATCCCTTGGCCACCAAACGGGCTTTCAGCCGATCAACCTTACCATCTGGACCAACCTTTATAGTGTAAATCCATCGACAACCAACAGTCGAATGGCCCGGATGTAAGGAAACTAACTCCCAAGTTAAATCCATCGACAACCAACAGTCGAATGGCCCGGATGTAAGGAAACAAACTCCCAAGTATGATTATGATGCAAAGCAGACATTTCTTCAACCATTGCCTGACGCCACCCGGGTGAGAAAGTGCCTCATGAACATTGCAAGGAACAGAAACAGAAGAAAGGGTGGAGACAAAGGCATAATATAAAGGATATAAACGATGATAACTCAAAAAATTGTAGATGGGATAAGGGTTGTGTGTAGACTGCATACCTTTACGAATAGCAATGGGAAAGCGATCATTGGAGACGGGGCGAAGTGGCATTGGAGGAATCGGGCACAGGACCTACAGTGACAGGGATCTCAGGAATGGCAGCGGGAACATCAGGATCACCTGTAAAAGGAACAAGACCATTGTCGATAGGAAGAGTGGTATTAGTAGGAGACTGAGGTATCGAAACAGACGAAGGTGGGAAAGCAACGTATGGAATAGGTAGAACATCTACTATCGGATCAGACTCCACTGGAGGATGAGGAAAAAATGGAGAAGACTCAAAGAACGTAACATCAGCAGAGATGAAGTAGCGATGTGTGGCGGGAGAATAACACTTGTAGCCCTTCTGAAGACGTGAATACCCTAAGAAAATACATTTTGTAGACTTGGCTGACAGTTTATCCTGACCAAGAGGGAAAATGTGAACAAAACAGGTGCTCCCAAAGACACGCGGGGGAAGAGAAAATAATGGAGTATCAGGGAATAATATGGAGTGTGGAACCTGGTCTTGTAAGACAGAAGAAGGCATGCGATTTATTAAGTAATTGGCGGTTAGAACCACGTCAGCCCAAAACCGGAAAGGGACGTGACTATGTAAAAGAAGAGTGCGAGCAGTTTCAATGAGGTGTCTATTTTTACGCTCAGCAATGCCATTCTGTTGGGGACTATAAACACAAGAAGACTGATGAAGAATTCCCTGAGATGTCATGAATTTAGTAAAGGAATCACATAAATATTCACGAGCATTATCACTTCGTAATATACGAATGGTAGTATTATGTTGAGTCTTAATTTCAGCACAAAATGATGAAAATATGGAAAATAATTCAACGAGCGCATAAGAAATAACCAAGTGCAACGGGAATAGTCATCAATAAATGTAACAAAATATTTAAATCCCAAAGTAGAGTTAACACGACAAGGACCCCACACATCCGAAGGCACTAACTCAAAGGGGGACACAGCCCGTTTATTGACATGCTTTGGAAAAGAACTACGAGTATGCTTTCCAAGCTGACACGACTCACAACTCAAGGACGATAATTTAGATAGACCTGGGATCATTTTCCGAAGTTTGGAAAGACTGGGATGGCCCAAACGATTATGAAAGAGATCCGGAGACTCGGAGACAATGCATGCTGTAGATGGGATATGGAGATGATAGAGACCCTGTGACTCACGTCCTGTGCCAATCATCCGTCCCTTGTCGTGATCCTGTATAACAACAGAGTCAATATCAAAACGAATAGAGCAATTTAAGGAGCGGGTAAGTTTACTAACAGACACGAGATTAAATGGACATTTGGGAATATAAAGCACAGAGTCTAATGCTAAGGAGGGGAGGGGTTTTGCACATCCAATAGCTTGAACATCGACTTTATACCCATTGGCTAAAGTAACAGGAGGTAAAGATACGGTATTTGTAATCTGAGTAAGTAAATGAGGGTTACCAGAAATATGATCCAAGACACCTGAATCTAGGACCCAAGGTCCTAAAGCGGAAGACTGAGAAAGGCAAGCAACTGAATTACCCGTTTGAGTGACGGAGGCAATGGATGAAGAAGACTGCTGCCTGATACTGTAAGTATTCATCATAATCAGTACTGTGAGAGTTAAGAAGGGCTGAGCTAGCACTGCAGAGGACTCAGAATGAAGATTAGAGTGATCAGCCTGAGCAATATTAGCAGCTCGGGTAGGTCGACCATGTAACTTAGAACATTTCTCTCTGGTATGCCCCCACCGATGACAGTAACTACACTTGGGCCGATTTCCTCTGCCACTTCGATCGCCCTGTTCTTGAAAAGTTTGACAGAGAAACAAGGACTGAAGAGTCACTTGGGGAAGGTACAGTAGTAGGGGAGGAAACCCGAAGTAATCTGGCAAACACTTCATCAAGGGAAGGCACGGTGGATCCAGAAAGAATTTGATCTCGAGCAGTGTAAGATCGACCGAGAGCTGCAAGTGTCAGGACCATAAAAAACTTGTCCCGTCGAGCCAAATCTTTTGTCGCAGATTTACCAGTTGGTAACAGCAGATTGAATTCTGTCTTAAGGGAAGCCATCTTACCAAGGAAATCCGACATATTCATATCCTGTTGTTTGAGATGAACTAGGTTGGACACAACAGAATATAAACGTTGAATGTCATTTGTATAGAGAAGTTTAGTCTGACTCCAAATATCAACACAAGAGCGATAAGATTTATAAATAGGGTGAAGGGGGGGATCAATAGTTTGCCGTAACATACTACACAGCATAGCATCAATTTTAGTCTAGGAAGTCTTATCTGACGTAATATCGGCAGCTTTGGTGGTCAAGTGATCCTCCAGACCTTGACCCATACACCATAATTCGACAGAGGCAGCCCATGATGAATAATTAGCAGTCCTAATTAATCGCTCAGTGGTGATGGGAGGGAGAGATACAAAAGAAAAACCACTTGGATTCGAAGGAGAGGCTGTTTTTGAAGAATCCATGAAGTCTTGAAACTGACAGAAACACAGAAACTTACGCTTGCCGAAAAAACTGAACAGAGGAGGGGTTGTTGGAAAAACGATCGGCTCGTGAGGGCGCGTGCAGCGGCGGCCGAGCAGCGAAACCATCGGGTTAGGGACGACGAGGAGAAGGCGATCGGTCCGGTGTGATTGGACCGATTTGTCGTTCTTTGAGCAGCGATTCTTGAAAAAAATCCGAGAAAGAGAGAAATTTTTTTGAAATTTCGTATACCAAGCTCTGATACCATGTGGAGAAATATTTTTCTTGTATTTCATAATGAGATGTACAATGAATTTATAGCAAAAACAAAAAACTAATCTAGG
>CM047908.1:36727235-36982879 GCA_026229545.1 Pistacia atlantica
AAAAACTAATCTAGGAAGTAATTTAGGAAGTAAATTGTTACATTCCTATTATAATTCTATTTCCTATTCCTATAATAATTCTATTTCCTATATTACAATGATAATAATTCTATTTCCTATATTACAAAGAGAATAATTCTATTTCCTATTTTACATTTCAACATTTTGATTAAAATGTTTTAAAATTTAATCAGAAAATTAAAATCCATAATATTTTAATTTTTTATTTATTTAATATGAATAATTGATCTAATTTCTAATGCTAAAATATTATATATTAGTCTAAAACATTTGTATAGAAGGTATATAGTTTGATTTTTTATTTATTTAAAAAAAAAAAAAACCAACCAAGCATGAAAAAATTGAATAAAGATAAATTGACATTCATTTCTCATAATTTTCTCTCATAAATACGAGGTAGTAACTCATAATTAGTCAAACGGAACCCATTAAGAACTGATTAATTGCAAGTTGACACGTTGTATTTGTGAGAGAAAATTAATGAGAAGGATTTGTTAGCGTAGTATTGCTCATGAAAATTACATCTAAGTAAAATAAGCAAAACAAAAGCTAAGATAGAAGATAATATAATCATATAATTGATTATATATGACTCATTTACATGAATGAGAACAGGCAAATATTTTATTTACTTAAATTATTATTAAAAAAAAAAATCTTAGACTCGGCGGTGTTATAAGAAAAAAAAGTGAATTATGAAGAAAAATAATGCTTTTTTTTTTCTTTTTATTAAGTGTGTTCACTCATTTTGACAACTTTATCATGATATCTAGATTTTATAATAAGTTTTTTTTTGTAATTCCTGTCTTCTCTTTCTATCGTTTAAATTAAAATAATCTTCAAGATTTTTTTGGATCTCTTTATTTATAAACTTATTGAAAATCCTATAAGGATAATTCTTATTTGATTTAGTAAAATTTCACTTGTGCGTGAGAAAGACAAACTAATATTTCTCGTTCTAGTTAAATAGGTACATTTGCATTGGTGTTAACAAAACGAGTTCTGCTAGGATCCCATATCGAGATCTCATTACCATCAAGTGTGGTACTTAAGTCTAAAAGCTTTCCAACCTATCAGGCCAGTCTTTTGGTTGAACTCTCACTTGGGCTTGAGTTTTAACATTAGTGCTTTCATTGAGAGTTGAGTTATGGAAAGAGCTACTTATAACTAGGGGTGTAAACGAGCCGAGCTGAGCCGAGTCGAGCTTTTGGCTTATCGAGCTCGACTCGTTTACAACAGTGTCAAGCTCGAGCTCGAGCCTGGCGAGCCTCAAAATTGAGACTCGAGCTCGAGCTCGAGCCAGCTCGGGAGCCGGTTCGATATCGAGCTCGCGAGCCTTGTCGAGCTCGATAAGGCTCGATCAAACCACCATTTATCCGGGTTTGATCGAGCCAAGTTCTCTTTTTTTACAGCAATCAGTCTGCGTACAACATTTCATATTTATATCCAATATTGAATTAACCATGATAGTTTTGAACATTACAAAATGTCTATTACCTTACAAAATCAAAAAACAGTTCTGAATATATACAAATAACATTCCTAGCAGATTACCGATTTCAGAGTGTCTGGTTCACGATTTGGGATTTAGGGGTCTTTGATTGCGATTTGGGATTTAGGGCAACTGGGACGGGGAACTGAAATTGAGTAATTGACGCTCTGTTTTGGTGTATCATGTTATTTCAAATTTGCACTTTGGGGGAACTGTCTTTTTTTTAAACTTTTTTCACTGAAAAATATCAGTTTAATACCTAATAGTTTAAAAAATCACCAAAACACCCTATTAAGTGTACAGTGCTTAATCGAGCCAAGCCAAGCCGCGTCGCAGCCAGCGAGCCCACGAGCCGAGCTTTACTATGTTCGAACTCGACTCGGTTAACGAACCGAGTTCGAGTCGAGTCGAGTCAAACCAAGCCTTATCGAGCCGGCTCGCGAGCTGGCTCGGCTCGTTTACAGTCCTACTTATAACCTAGATTAAGGTGCAATGTGCTCTTCTTGGGATGAGGTGTTGCATTGAATAAATGATAAGTGAGTAAAGCCCGTCGAGTCAATGTCAATCGGTCTTTTGTGTTGGACTTGAGTTCTAACAAGTTTTATGTAAACTTTTTACGGGCTATCTAAAATCATAGAAAGACAACTCCTAATGGTTAGAGCATCTTGTAAACTTTTAGGGAATGTTTGGTTGGAGGTTATCCCCTATTACTAAGGTAATGTCATATTATATTACTTAGATTATTATGTTTGGTTGTCAAGTAATATAAGATTTCGGTAATCTTTCTAAACTAATAGTAATTACTATTGGTTATATAGGTGGCAATCTAAATTTCTCCATTTTTTTAATATTTTGAAGATTACTTGGTAATCTTAATTTTATTCTAATTTTACCCTTAAATATTAAAATTTTTGGACAATAATGCCCTTATTTTGAAATTAATTTACATGAACTTGTTATTACAATTTTACCCTTAATTAATTAAGTTTTTGGACAGTAATGCCTTTATATTTAAAAAAAATTGTAGGCTACCCAAGACCACCACCACCTGCCAACCACCCACATTCAGCCGGCCATGTGTCTTTTCGACGACCAATGGTGGTGGCTAGCGGCCAGTAGTGGCTTGGGGTAAGTAGGGGTTATTTTGTTATAAATTAAACTTTTATGTGACTGGAGTGTTTTAGCAAAATTTCAAATATAAGGGGTTGAAAGAATGATTCAAAAATAATAATAAAAATAATATTTAAAAAGGATGGTTATTTATTAATCTAAATAACATACTAGAGGTGGGAATTTGGGACCGGTCGTAAAAAACCTACCCAAAAAACCAGTTCTAGGAGGCCTGGTCCCAAACCCAACCAGGCCCATGGAGGAGGGGCCAGCCCTATGCAGTCCCTCCTCCTTTTCCCATTTTCCAAAAAGCCCCCTGGACAATATTCAAAAACCCTCCTAAATTTTGAAATTGATAAAAAATTGAGGGCTAAATTGTGTGAATATTATATTTATGTTAAAATTAATTAATTAAATTATCTCTTTAAAGTTTAAATTTAAAACACCCTATATTTATAAATGATTATTAATTATATTAATCATGAATTAATTTTTAAACTTTACTAATCTCCACCTAAAAATTACATAAACCCCCTTACATAATATTTTTGGGCCCCAAATATAAAAAAGTCTTCACACGTGTCTAAAACCCATTGTCATGTTTCCCATCACAATTGAATAGGCACATCCATATTTCTTCTCATAATTGTACAGACAGAGACAGACGTTTGAAGGAAGAGTTTTGACTAAACTTATTGATGATCTTAATGAAAATCATATAAAGCTAAAATCTTTATTTGATAAAGCATCTTGTACACTTAAAAAAATGTCTCAACTCGTGCCTATAAATTTTAACTCAGTACTTACCAGAGACACAAACAAAAGCTTTTCATTATGATTAAACAGGTTCACATACATTATTCTTAAGACAAAGTTTTATGTGATTTAAGGCGATGGATAAAAACGAAACTATTTGAAATAGTGTGTTAGACATGGGTAGTGACAAAAAACTATAACACAAACTAAAAGCCATGCTAAATCTAAAACCCAGAACAAAGTATCCAATTTCCCATTTCATCAAACACTTCAATTCTTGGGCTTTAGCCATAAAAAATGCTCACTCACCCAATGAAGCCTTGCACTTCTACTCAAATGCACCGCCAATCACTTTCCTTTGATAGCTTTTCAATCCTCTTCACGCTCAAATCCTGTACCCATTTGCGAAACCTCAACGTTATTCACCACCTCCACTCACATGTCCTCAAACTGGGCTTCATTTCCCACGTATATGTAGCCACATCTCTCCTCCATGCATACGTTGTCACGTCGTTTGGGCTTGGTTGTAAACTGTTCGATGAAATGCCTGAGAAAAATGTCGTCACTTGGAATACGATGATAACTGGGTATTCTAAGTCTGGAAATGTTGACAAAGCGAGGGGCGTGTTTGATCTAATGCCATTAAGAGCTGTTTCCTCGTGGTCTGCGATGATTGCTGCGTATATGAACGATGGGGATTACGATCGCGGGTTGGCGCTTTTTCGTGAAATGATGAGGAACGAGGGGCTAAAACCGGACCAAGTGACTGTGGGGTCGGTTCTTTCGGGGTGTGCTCACTTGGGTTCTGTTGGTTTGTTGATTGGGAAATCGGTTCATGTAGTTACAGTTAAAAATGGGTGGGAGTTGAATGTGGATATTGGGACAATTTTGGTTGATATGTATGCAAAATGTGGTTTCTTGAATTATGCTATTATGGTTTTTGAGTTGATGAAGGAAAGGAATGTGATGGCGTGGACTGCATTGATTTGTGGGTCGGCACAACATGGTTTTGGCAAAGAAGCACTGTGTTTGTTTGAGATGATGCAAAAAACTGGTGTGAGACCTAATGAGATGACTTTCACAGGGATTCTTAGCGCTTGTGCGCATACCGGATTAGTAGAGGATGGCCGCAAACATTTCAAGATGATTGAAGAGTATGGATTGGAGCCTAGAATTCAGCATTATGGATGCATGGTTGACTTGTTTGGTAAGGCAGCGTTGTTGGAGGAAGCGTATGAGGTTATTAGGAACATGAGATTCGAGCCCAATGTGGTTATCTGGGGCTCGTTCCTGGCAGCTTGTAAGGAGCATAAGAAGTTTGATATGGCTGAGAGAGTGATTGAACAGGTGTTAAGAATGGTAAAGCCAGAGAATGATGGAGGGGTTTTTACACTTATTTGTGATTTATATGTGTTGAATGAGAAATGGGACGATGCAGAGAGGGTGAGAAAATTAATGCTTAATAAAAATGTAAGGAAAGCCAGGGGATCTAGTTTCACACAAGTGGGATTATAGATGATTTCATTTCTAGCTGTCCTAAGGCTAACATCAATCTTCTTGTGAGAGTTATAAAAACTGCTCTCTCTACAGGTTGAACTTCTAATACGTTTAAGCGGTGCTCTCGTTTGCAAGCAACAATCTTGGTTCATGAATATCTAATGCGCTCAAGTTATTTTCTTTGACACTATTCTTTATTTCATAGAACAATAAAAGATGAAGGAGAGATACATTGATGGAAGAGGAAGAATTACAGAGTTCATTTACTCTAGAGTCTGTAAGGCTTTGAAATATCTTATTTTTTGAAGAAATTAAGGAATACACAGGGATTATTTTCATACCAACTTGAAGCTAATTGGATGACACATTGCATAGTTGCAATAGCTATATTTTGAATAAAACTGCTATTGGCTGGGCAGACGACTAACTCAGCTGCATAAAATTCAGACTCTTAATCTGTTTCCTTTCTTTCAATCAAATTGATTCGATTTGAGAACTTGAAATTGATGTAATCATAAAAATTTTGTGTTCCATGATTTAAGTTAATCACTTCTCGCTTGATCTTGGGAAGAAAAATGATGGTTCTTTGTCTCTTGGTGTCAATCCTCTATTTGGATTCAAAATCTTACTGTGCTAATCACTTCACCATAGATGTGGCGTTAATGAAAAGCAGAGGATTGTATCTAATTTGAAGCAACTTTGTTGCAAATATTTCTGTTTCAAATTCGTACTCAACTTATGATATGAAAATGATTTATCTTTTGCATTTATAGAACTGTCTTCACTCACTTTTGCAAGTGTTAGCAGATGTTACTTAAATAAAAGAAGGGAAACAAATTAAAAAGGTTTAAAAAAATAGTAAAAGCACTTTATATGGGCTCATGGTCCAGGGCCCAGCCCAAATTGGAACGGATATTTGTCATAAATTGTTAAGCGCCACTGCTCTTATAGCAGAGGTCTATCCAGTTTTATACAATTCAAATTCTGGTTCTGGTTGGTGGAGATGAATTCATGGGCATTTTCAGTTGGGAATTGCTCTTCCACAAAACTTACCACACCCACCACAAGACTCCTTATTAAAGGCCTTGATAGATTAGAAGCATCAACCATCAAATTCTCAAGCCAAAACTCTTCTTCTCAAAGGCTGCAGCGAAAGGAGAACCAAACTTTGTTAAAGAGAAGAGAAGCCATTGGTTTTGGCTTATGTTTTGGACTCATTGATCTTGTCTTGCAACCACAACCTACTTCAGCAGCTGAAGGAGCTCCACCATGCGAACTAACTGTAGCCCCTTCAGGCCTTGCTTTTTGTGATAAAGTAGTGGGGTCTGGCCCTGAGCCTGTCAAAGGACAACTCATTAAGGTAATATTCAAGAGCTTTTACTTTCATCTTTTGAGTTAATGCAAAAGAATAGCAGGAAAACGGAAGATTGTCTCTTGAATAATGTCCGCATTCATCTATATTATTTGCTAGGCATCCTTGCAAGTTTATGAATGTTTAGTAGACTTGAGATTCAGGAATGGAATCTCATTTTGGTCATTTAGTATTTTTAAAGCTTAGTTCAGGTCATTGTGTACTAGAAAATGCTTATTGTACCCCAAACTTTTGTTGTTTTTTGAGAGGTTTAGGCTTTATTGACTGAAGAAGTGAATATGAACAGGCTCATTATGTTGGGAAATTGGAGAATGGGACGGTCTTCGATAGCAGTTACAATCGGGGAAAGCCTCTAACTTTTCGCATTGGTGCTGGCGAGGTCTGTTCATGTTTAACACTCAGTTAATTCATGTGCTTGCTTGTTTTATAATACAATAGGAAATTTTCTTGATTTGATAACACGAGGGTTTGAATAATCATGAATTTGTGTTTTCTCTATGGTGATTGTGAAGAGATTCAACTAAAAATTACAAGTTGGACTTAATTCATTGTCCTCGCTTGGAATCACTTTTTCTTTTTCAAGAGGTGCTCATTCCCAATTTCATTTGGCTAGACAGGGCAGGCTTGATGAAAATAACCTTTTTGCATAAGAGGAACTTGATTTGTAACCAATATTTCTGTCTGGCCTGTAATCCTGAAAGGAAGTCATGCTTCTGCTAATCAACTTAGGAAACAAATTAACTCGGCAAACATAAAAGGATGTCCTTACTCCAACAAGTTAACTCTGTAGAGGGTGCTGCTCTTCATGAATGATAGGTTCAGGTTAAAATGTTATATATTGACAACTTAGCTGAAGACTTGTCTCTGTCGAATTTGAATAGGTCATTAAAGGATGGGATCAAGGCATTCTAGGTGGTGACGGAATTCCTCCCATGCTTGCTGGTATGAATTCCCAACAATTCAGTTTTACTTTGTATAGCAATTCAATCATGAACTGTTCTAATTAATTTGTTCAACTTAATTAGGAGGAAAACGATCGTTAAAGATTCCTCCAGAACTTGCATATGGCATGAGAGGAGCTGGCTGTAGAGGAGGTAATTAAGCATTCATTTCAGTTTTGTAGTGTTATGTATATTAAGCCCTTAGGATATGCCTCATCTGGTTACCTTTCTGCAGGTTCTTGCATAATCCCTCCGGATTCAGTTCTTTTGTTCGACGTAGAGTTCATTGGCAAAGCATCATGAGAATTTAGAAACGTTTGGGATGTCTGAAAGACGCAATTTTTCCAATCAAATTATCAGTGACGAGAGCAAATGGTATTTTGTACTTGAATGTTTTAAACATTTAAGAGATGAGTTGACAATGTATTTAAAGACTGAAAAGAGCAAGGTTTACGTAAGAATCAATCATCTTCTAGTTTAGTGCTTCCCAAAATTGTACAAAGAAGCTATGATCAAGCTTAAAAGGTGTATTGAGATAATTTAAAATACAGCAGTCTTTGATGTCATGATATGATGCCCAATATGAGGAATAGAGAACATCATTGACTATTCAGAATTTTAGAGCCTTCCCTATATTGGTTGTGTATGTAACCAATCAATCATGATGTGTAAGCAGGGACGGAGCTAGAAGTTAACATTGGAGGGAGCAAATACAGTACTATACTGTAGCATAAGTCAAGAAACAAAACATGGTGGCCGTGGGATGCTAGAAGAAGGGAATGAAACTTGGAAGAAATACCCTGAAAGAGAAGGGAAGGATGTCTCTGGTGGAAAAAAAGTTGTTCTACTTTTGGAGAGGGAGGTTAATTTGCAAAATAAATTACACAAAACCAGAAAAAGTGAGATAATTACATTGAGAAATTAAGAAAAAAAATTGAGTGGGGTCAATAGCCCCTACTCGCCTCTTATTAGGTTCGTTTTTGCACCCAAGGACGTCGAACGCACTAATGTGACATCTTATGATTTGCTAGTAGTACATATAGTTGTTGAAACTTGAAGGGAAGTTTTTTTTTTTTCATTTTTTATACATCAATCATCTCTACAATAATGCTACGGATATCAGGATTTTTATACCAAAATATTGTACTGGTCTACGTATAACACGCCTCTGATTTTTTTAACAATTTTTTTCTAGTGAACGGCCGTCTATCAAATTTGGACGACCGTTCACTCATATGGATGTCCGTCCATATTATATGGACTAGGGTCCATATACCAAGGACAGGCGTCCCCATTTAATGGACGCCCGTTCATAAGTAAAATTGAATCATTTTTTTATAAAAACTAGGGATAATCGTTCATCCGTTATGGACCGCCGTCCCTTCATTTTGGACGGACGTCCGTAAATAGGGGACGCCGTCCTAAATCAAAATATGAAAATAAAAAAAAAAAAAAATTTGGGGACGACCGTCCATAAATTTTGGACGGCCATCCCTTACGTTTGAACGGGTGTCCATTAGAAATGGATGACCGTCCCTTAAGTTTGGACGGGCTAATGAACACCCGTCCATACTTTAAAGAAAAAAAAACACCTTCTTCGCTCTTCTTCTTCTCTTCTTCGCTCCACTCCATCCCTGTAACACCTCAAATCCATTTTGCAGCAATCAGAAATACCTTGACATCTTACTGAACTTCAGAAAATATATATTAATCATGGATCACCTACAGCTCAGCTGTGACTTTTTCATTCTTTCCTTTGACAGGCCCGTTGCTGAACTTGAGCTGCAGACTTAGATCTAAGAATCTCATGGCACTGGTCCATGGTCTCAATCTTGCTAGGTGAACCCACTAACGGCGCACCATCTGAACTCATCATAGCACCTGAATCCACATGAATAAATCTGCAACTACTTCCATTTTTGCAGTACCCTCTAGCATAATACAAACATGGCCTCCACCCAAACCCATTTTTGCGGCAAGGGATCAAAACAACTTCATCCTCCTCCCAAGCATTAGCTAGAAAGATAATTAATATTGAAAATAAGAAAGAGCAAACTGTATTTCATATATGTTAATTACAAATGAAATGAAGTACAATTATTCAAGAAGTATTGTTGCAAACTTTTTATTCCAGTTTATAAGCAGATAATGAGAGAATTATTAAGAACAGTGCAGACTTTTAAGTTTAAGAGAGTATGTTGACAGACCATTATGGACTATGAAGCAGTTTGGAAGCTCAAACCATCTGATTTGAACCTCATCCTTTGCACACCGTGGAAGTACACCAAAACGAGCTTTAATCGTTGGATCAAATGTCAATATCAGCTTGTTTTCTTTCACCATTTCCTATAAATTTATATGGGATAAAACACTTTCATGTTCTCCTTTCGAATTCATGAAAATTTTGAAATCTACAAGAAGTAAGAAGTTCAGAAAATATAGACTTGTTCAACGGGCCTGTCAAAGGAAAGAATGAAAAAGTCACAGCTGAGCTGTAGGTGATCCATGATTAATATATATTTTCTGAAGTTCAGTAAGATGTCAAGGTATTTATGATTGCTGCAAAATGGATTTGAGGTGTTACAGGGATGGAGTGGAGCGAAGAAGAAGAAGAAGAAGAAGAAGAGCGAAGAAGGTTTTTTTTTTTTTTTTTTTTTCAAAAGTATGGACCGTCCAAACTGAAGGGACGGGAGCGAAGAAGGTGTTTTTTTTTTTTTTTTTTTAAGTATGGACCGTCCAAACTTAAGGGACGGGCGCCCCTCTAAAATTTATGGACGGTTGTCCCTAATTTTTTTTTTTTTTCATATTTTAGTTAAGGATGGGTATCCCTTATTTGCGAACGTCCGTCCAAAATGAAGGGACGACCGTCCATAACGAATGAACGACCGTCTCTAATTTTTATAAAAAAAATTTATTTCATTTTACTTATGGACGGGCGTCCATTAAATGGGAACGCCCGTCCCTGGTATATGGATCCCATCCATATAATATGGACGGACGTCTATGTGAGTGAACGGTCGTCCAAATTTGATGGACGGCTGTTCACTAGAAAAAAATTGTTAAAAAAATCAGAGGCGTGTTACACATAGGCCGGTAATATTTCGATGCAAAAATCCCAGTGTCTGTATTGTCATCTCTATCTATCAGTTTTTTATTTTTTATATTAAGGGCGAGGTTGCCTTGTATTGTTACTCCTTACAATCAGGATGTTTTTGATAAAATGCAAAACATGCCAGGTTTTTTTTGAGACAAATTTCAAGGGGTGCTTAAAATTTGCCTTCAAAATATCCAAAAGCGCCCAACCAACACCCTAGTTAGTTAATACGGGTACGGCAAAAAAACGGTACGAGAATTATACGGGTATAATACGGTAAATGGTGAAAAATACGTTTATAAAAATTCGGCCATAAAATTCGGATACGGAAAAAATACGGTACGGATATATACGGGTTTAATTCGGTGCATTGTCAATAATACGTTTTGAAAAATACGGCAATATCAATCTTAGTTTTAACACTTTTATGGACTACCTGGTTAAAATCAACATAACATTTCCCATACTTGGTCAAATGCAATTTGAATGTATTTACAAGAACATAAAAGAGAAGTAGAGAACATCATCAAATACCTGGTCAAATGCAAAGTATTTAATTAACCAATAACACAAATACACAATATATAACTGATATTCAAATTATAGTCTCCAGACTCAAACAATTCTCAAATTCTCCCATACTTGCTTGCCTCACTTGTACAGGTTCGTGAAGAGGGCTGGACGAGTGGAATGATGGAGAAGACTCTATTTACTTGGTATCAATTTTAATTTTTTGTTTTTTCAAGTTCTTATTTTTAATTAAACGGATATTTGTAATCAAATATTAATTGAATACTCCCACCCAATTGAAATACTAAATAGACTAAACTTTGTCCTAAAAATAGTTCATCACCCCTTTAACACAATCAAATAATATTATAATTTATAACAATATGAATTCTTCCTTTAAAATATCAATTACTAAAAGAACGGTAATATATTATTAAATGAATAATGAAATAATATGAAATACAATGGTACAGATAATATAAATAAACGAATAAATAAAGATCCTAACTTCACAGTTCACACTGCACTCATTTCACATCACTCTACTGTCTCTACATAATCAAAACGGCAGCGAACAAACCAACTGCCAAAGATCCAGTACCAGCAAATCTGTTAAAAATGGCAGCGTTCTCTGCTGGAGCAGGAGCTTGAGACGGTGGGAAGGCGATCGACGAGGGAGAAGTCGCTGGAGCCGTAGAAGAAATCGACGGAAGAGGGGACAGCGGTGAGGTGACGACGACAGGAGAAGGAGCAGCCGCCGGTGTAATCTTCGAAGGAGACGGCGCAGCCACTGGTCGAGTTTTGGAAGCGAAAGGAGGCAAAGATGTCGGAGCCAGAACAGGAGCTGGAGACTGAGCCATTGTGGAGGCAAAGAGGAGTGAGATTAGAAGGAAAGAGATGAGAGGTGTTCTTGAGAAAGCCATTACAGTTGCAGAAGATGATGAATTTTGAGGAGAGTTTGTGTTTGTTTGTTTGTACATAGCGAAGTGAACCAGATCTGTTTCTGTTATAATTTTTTGTATAAACCCACCAAAACGACGTCGTTTTGGGGGTGTGAGGTTTTGTTTTTTTTTTTTTCAAAAAATCGCGAATAATTCGCGAATTATACGCGAATTATACGGTATACCTTATTATACGCGAATTATACGGCAGATTTTATAAAATTCGGATACGCACGTATTATACGCGAATTATACGGCTGTCCGTATAATTCGCGTATAATACGCGAATTAACTAACTAGGACCAACACAACCGTCTTCTCAATATAAAGTCCAGACGTCAAAACCCTAATTAGAACAAAACCCCAACACAACCCGAAGCTCGAAATGGCGAAATCAATGAGATCGAAGAAAGAGAAGAGGCTGAGAGCTATAAGGCGGGAGCTAGTAACGCCTCTATATGACAAGAAAGACGAAGCTAAATTCGCTGCTCAAGAAGCTGCCCTTGCGGCTCCTAAGCTCCCTGTTCGCATTCCACAAAACAACAACACTTCGATGGATGTAACCACAACCACAACCACTGTTTCAACAAATAACGACATGGGTAGGCTTATTTTCTCTATTTTGGTTGATTGGTGTAATACCCATTTGAATTTATGACTTAATACTCAGCATTCGGTTGGTGGATTTTGTTTTTAGATTAGCTGGGCTATATGACCGCAGATTTTTTTTTCTTTCTGTCTTTCAATTTTGCTTATTTTGTAGTGTTGGATGCTTTTTTGGCCGACCCACTTCCTAAACTTTGATGTTTTGTTAGCTGAAGCTTTTAAGTTTTATAATTAAATTAAAGACTTTATTATTATTATTTTTTTCCAATTTTGGGCTAATTATTGAGCAAATTTGTTTTGTTTATGTTTGCTCCTTGAATACTTGGTTTTAAGCTGGAAGTCTTCGTTTTTATCCTCAAATATATGGGATTTCAAGCTTGATCGAACTTAAAAAAATATTGCTATTTGATTTATTGAGAATTTTTATGTATTGTCTATTAATTATGGTTTTCTTGTTCTGGTTTGGGTCTATTAATTAATTAGCTTCAGTTGGTCGATGTGAAATTTAATATATTTTATAAGAAATTCAGATTGCATTAGAAGATTCGGTGGGTATGCTATAGTTACTATTCCATGCTTGATTTTTCTAGTGTCCAACATCATTGACGATTCAGAATTATGAGCTGGAAAGGAGGAAAGGAAAGACATTAATCCTGTGCTGCTTGAAGTTATCTCTTTGTAGGTTGATGGAAGATCGTCCCTATTATTTGTATACTCTCTTAGCTAATTCGTCTGGATACTTTGTGGCCTTAATTAATGAATAATCAGACTTTATACCTATAAATTGGAATTGAAGTTTACTGGCCTGAAGTTCATAGAGTTCAGTTCCCTACAATTAATGAGGTTGATGTTTCCCACCTCTTGAAGAAAGCATTCTCTTGTGTTTATATAAGCAGATTTAATGATAGATTTTCAGTTAATGCTGTAAGATGCGGAGCAGCTTGTTCACCAACCTTCTCATAATCTATTATAGAAACAAGCCCAAACCCTTCCAGTTGGTGGAATTGAGTCACTTTTCTCTGTTTTAGACACTATAATATATCTTGTGATCCCTATTCATTCAGAATATTTGTCAGTGTGGAGGTTTTGGCATGTTGTTGAAGTTGGTTTGGATTTAGTGGTAGATTTAGATGAACTTTTTCATGATAAATATTGGAACATTTTTGAGATCATCTAAAATCTTCCATGAAAAGGACAAGATGGTTCATTTTTTATTTAAATTGCTATTTTCATTGAATACTTGGCTTAGTTATGTTGTAGATTTCTTTAGCTTGTCATTTGTCTGCTGGAAATTGCATTTGTATGATTGATGTTTATTTAAATTCAAACTGGACAAACCATTTCTATACTATTCTGCACAATCATAATTCCTGGTAGCATTTTATAGTGTACAATGTATCTTAATATTGTCATTTTGCAGATGTGGAGATGGCTAATGGCAGTCAAAGCAAGAACTCCTTGAAGCCTGTCGGAGGAGTAGGAAAGAAGTCCCAAAAGAAGTTCAAACTTGGGAAAAACAAGCGCCGTGGTAAGGGCTGGAAGAAGCGTGATTTTTAGTTTTATAAATAGATAATGAGTTTATCAACTCATCCTTGCTTTTTGCAGTGAGGCAATTTACCTTTTTTTTTTTTGTTTTTTTCCTTTTTCACATTGTGATATCATGATGTCTTAGTCAAGTGTTGTGAGCAAATATATGCCATGAAATATTGTAGCACAAATGCAACTTGATACAAAAGGCTAGTGTACTATTTGAGCTATTTAATTTCACCATCTGTTTGGAAAGTAGAATTAATCTTAGCAGAAACAATTATTTACGGGCCCGCTATCTCTGTTTGTTTCCAACTTTCTTTGACCTTTGCAAATTGAGTAAATACATATTTCCACATGAGGTTTAACGAAACTCTAAGTTGATACTCTTGGTTGTATTTATTTTAGATTCTTACTTTTAAATTAATACCGTTAGTGACGGTTGGAAGTGGTTGGAAACGGTGAGTGAGGTTGACAAGTGAAGATATGAGTTTTGTGAAGGAGGTTGTTGGGACTTGGGAGTCTAAGGATGGTCTTGAAGTGATTTTGAACTTCACAATAGGTCGAAAAAAGTCAAAAACTGTTGATTTTTTATGTGCTAACGTGAGCTCTTTTTTGCGAATATGAGCATGTTTTCGGCTGAAGAAAGCGTTAGCGCACTTTAGCATGTTAACATGCGTTACAATCACTGTTTTAAAAACCAGACCGGACCGGCCAGTCGGACTGGTTGGACCGGGAACCGATAGCTTCTCCGGTCCGGTTCAGGTCTCAGGAGGGTTTTTAAAATATTTTAAAATTATGAGGGTTACTTTGTCATTTTATAAGGGTATTTTGAAGATATATCAAAAGTTTAGGGATTAATTGGTAATTTTATTGGGGTATTTTTGGAATAAATAAAAATTTTAGGGACCAGAATTTTTTTAGGGGAATTTTTGTAATATATTAAAATTTAAGGGGTTAACATGTAATTTTTTAAAAATAAAATATTGCTGACGTCATCAATTCAACCGGTCGGTCCAATCGGTTGGACCGATTGAACCGTGATCCAGACAGCAAAATGGTTTGCCCTCCGGTCCAAGTTTTAAAACAATGCTACAATATAGTGAAAAATTGAGAATTTGTGAAAATAAAAGAAATTGTGTTAGTTTAAATGTGAGAATTTGAGATAAATGCAATCAGGCGTACTGATATAGAAGTTTGCTAAACCTGAGTGCGAATATGTCGTTTGCTCTTGCAAATTTTAGGATAGAGATTCTCACGTGATATGAACTTCACCGAAGCAGAGTATGTCTGTCAATAATTCATGCACATTAGTGCATATATATCGTAAGATTCAAATCAGTTAAAGCTAAAGAGAGTTTGGAAGACCAGAAATGCCTCTAGGACTACGTAGTAATAGTATTTTAAAGCATGTCCCAACAAGGTATTTGGCAGGCAGGGTTGCTCCACACGAATGAAAAATGGATGGCAGTGAAGGGATTGTTTCTGTAACTTGTAATAAGCCTGCTTGTTGACTTTTATGATACACTTTTTGAAAATTAATTGTTTAATAATTGTTAAATATAATATTGGTGGTAACCAATAAACTTACCTTCCTAGTTGGTTATTTTCCATCCACAAGGTTTCTGTATCACAAAAGCAGTTATGGGGGGCCAATTTGATCTGGAAATGCTTATACTGTTCAACAGGATCAGTCGTCAATCTAGAGCAAGAAAATAAAGAGTCAAGATTTTAAGGGCTAGATCAATTCGAATTTATTATTCATTATTTTCTAATTGGTCACACTTCTATTAAATTGTAGTTTTATAAAATAATTAACTGCTGACTAGTTACATCCTTAACAATTATCTTTGATGGAAAGACTTCTGTATATTTAAAAAGGAAGAGACTATATGTCTCTAATTGACGCAATTTCATTTTCTTATATACCCAAACCATCGCTTAGAAATTATATTTAATTGGAAGAATCTGTAAGTCTTAAGAGACCGATTTGTGAAGATCTACAACAAAATTGGTGTGGTGAGAGGTTAGTGTTAAAATTAAACTTACTTCTACAATATTCCATGAGTGTTTATAACATGTGTATAATCGATAAACTGTGAATATATATATGTGACGATGGAATTGAAATTTTAACAATTGCTCCATGTGGCTGCAAGCTTTGGTAGCCAACAGACTCTGCAGTTACAAGCAAACAAAGTAATCTCATTCTATTCAATCATAACATTTTCGTTCCATTTATAATACTTTCATATCTATTTCTAATTCACAAACCAAACATAGGCCTAGGAGTTTAAGAGCCAGATCAATTCGATTCAATGCACGAGATTGGCCAATCTTTTAATTGGATTAGATCCTAAAGTTTCCTTCTGGCTAAACAAGGAAAATGAGTCTCCTTTGTATCTGGCTGCTGAAGCCGGGTCTCTAACATGCGTCACAAGTATGCAAACAGGTAAGGTAATTCTAAATCTATGTTGATTACTTTCATTTTTCTATAAAATATTTTCAGAAAATTTTATTTCTTTTACTTCCATATATAACTTCAGTATCCAAATACTCTTAGGGGACGTTTGATTGGCGGTAATGTGAGATTATTGGGGTAATGCCATCTTATGTTACTTGATTACCATATTTGGTTATCAAGTAATATAAGATTCCGGTAATCTTCAAATGTCAATAGTAGTTATTATTGGTAACATTGGAGGTAATCTGATTACCTCAATTTTCTTAGATATTCTAAGATTACCAGGGTTATTTTTTTTTTGATTCTATCCCTTATTAATAAAAGTTTTGAATCATAATGCCCTCATTTTAAAATAAATTTACATTAATATCCTATTTCAATTTTACCCTTGTTTAATTAAAATTTTGGACAATAATATCCTTATATTTAAAACAATTTACAGACCACCACTACTACTCAACCACCACCACCACTGCCACCCAACGACCACCGTCGACAGCGGCCAACCACCACGGATCGTGACCGAAAAGCCTCCAAAGTCTCTAAAAAAGAACAAGATTCAATGGGAGGCTCCGGGAGGCTTCGATATGGCCATTTCCGGCCATATTGATGGCTGAAAAAGGCCATATCAAGCTAAATCTGGCCGAAAATGGTCGGATCTATTTTGGCCATTTCCAGCGAGATCGATGGAACTGGTCATTACCAGCCAGATCCTTGGCCATTAATGGCTAGATCTGGGTGAGATCTAGCCGTTAACGGCCACGACCATATCTATTTTGGTTGGAATAGATCTGGCAGTTAAAGGCTAGATCTCGCTTAGATCTGGCCGATAATGGCTAAGGATCTAGCCATTAATGACCAGATCCATCGATCTAGCCTGATATGGTCGTTTTCGGCCATCAATATTGCCAGAAACGGCCATATCAGAGCCTCTTGGTCATGATGAGCTACTGACGGGGACTTTCGGAGACTTTTGGCGGTGGTTTGCGGTGGCGGCAACGGTGGAAGGAGGTGGGGGTGATTTTGTAATAAATTAAAGTTTTATATAAGCAGGGATGTTTAACTAAATCTAAAATACTGGGGGTTAAAAAAAATTATTCAAAAATTAATAATAAAAATAATATTATATTAATATTTGAAAAGGGGATAATTTAGTAATTTAAATAACATACTCACCAATTTATTCCCCATAACCAAACATATTAATATAACATACCCACCAACTAACCAAACACATTTTCCTAAAGATTCCTAGTAATCTTCCAAGGTAATATATATTTTCAGTAATCCAACATTCCAAGTAATCTAATATTCCTGAACCAAATGCCCCCGTACAGATTTCAAATCCTTAAATGAATTTCTTTAAGCCAAAACAATACCCATTAAAATTTCAATCACAGATACAAATAAATAAATAAAAAAAGTCACAAATCACAATGAAATTCTTAAATAAAAAAAATAAAAATTATTCAATCGCAAATTCAAACTAAGTGAACCATCGTGACTGGCCTGTCTGGCCAGAGGGTTGACGAAGTAGAACAAAGACAAACAATGCCCCTTCGTGGTTGACCGTGCTAAAGTTATGTTACATGTTTTAGGAATACATATTGTAAATTATGAAATTATGTGTTTTTGATGTGCATCTATAGAAAAATTTTGTTTCACTTGGGATTCAAACTTAAGATATGAAAAAATATTCTTTCAATATAATTCCTATAATATCTCTTATTCACCTCCTCTATTATTGGGTTTTGAGAATTATCATAGATTGTCCGACTTACCTCATTTACCGGGGGTTCAAATTTATCTCTCACATGACTCTGTCAAATGGGGTGTAGTCCAAATAGTCCAAGTGATACTCCTGGTTCATGATGTCTATGATTCAAGTAAGGGGGATTGCACTATGAACCCTAGGTGATAATCATAATTCTCTTAACCCATTAAAAGAGGTGGATAAGGGATATTACAATCTTTAAAGAAAAAATCTAGAATACCATCGGAGTACCACACCACTCATAGAATTTGTTGATGTGATGAATCATACCAACCAGAGATACCCGATTGATCTCGGAAGGGATTAGACGAGATGTACGCATGGTTACGGGTAACCAATAAGGTCGCTAAAGAAACATAATAAATTAAAGGACACAAGAGATTTTATAGTGGTTCGGTAGTTATGAGAACCAAACCTACATCCATTGTCATATTATTATTATGGGGTGTTATAGGGTTGACTGAGATTACAAAAGGGGAAGCTCGTGAGTATGAACCAATGACGTTCAGTCCTCGCGACGATGCGACCTAACCACTCTTAATTCTCTCTAAAAGATCAGTGTATTTTCCTCTTGAGCTTTACTAATGCTGGAATCGCCCTCTGAAACGAGGGCCAGGGGCTTTTTTTATACCCTTCTCTTCCGACAATGGTTGAGAGTGGATATTACGGGGTTTCTTGCAAGCATAATCCCCCCTAATTAGGATTTGGATTAGTAATCCCCATACTTGTTGCAGACTAGACTATGCTAATGGCAACTTAACTTGTACTTGTGATAGTAATCACCATGTAAAAGAAGTCAAACACCGAGGGGATGACATGTGGGAGGATCCTAGCCCTTGGGTTTCTACGTACTTTAGGGGCACGCAACACAAATTTGACCATCCAAGAATTAGGCATAACAAAATTAATTAGTGAATTTGTGTCATTTGTAATTCTAAGATATCCATAGAATCAATCTTTATCAGGAATCTAGTTGGTAATTGTTAAAATATTAGCTCAATCGGTACTTATCACGGAGTTTGAAGGACATTATATATTTTAGAGTTCTTGTTTGAGCTATCCTGATGTTTTTTAACCGTTTTATATGTTGTTTGTGACTTGGTTGGTATTCGTTTGCTTTGAGGGACAACAATCATTATTATTTGATATTATTTTTCTTATTGCAAGATATCTTGGAAGCCATACTAGATAAGGAGTCAAGGTTCATCTATTTAAGAGATGAAGAAGAGAGGACGACACTACACCTAGCTGCATCTGTTGGTTACTATTGAAAATCAAAATATGCTCTGATACCATATTGAAATCGGAGGAGTAAAAAAACATAAATATAAAGAACAACATACAACAACACACAAAAGCACACAATATTTTACGTGGTTCGACATAACTTATCTACATTCACTGATGAGAGCGTTTTCATATAATAATATGAATACGATACAAGTGTTTCATAACACCAACAACCTTCATTCTGAGCGATCGTTGGATCCTCCAATTCTTCAATCAAACAGCTTGTTGCCATGGTGTATAATACCCCTTGGTATTTACCCGATACTTAGAGCCCTAAACCCTATGGTACCTTGCATTAGAACCCTTTGTATCCTCATATTCTCTCTTTCTTTACTCTTCTCTCTCATAACCTTTAATTGGTTCTAACTCTCGTATTTAATAGGACATTCTTATTCAACTAGGATTCATATTCCTATTCCTAATAGAACTCCTCTAATTTAAATCATTCTCCTATTTTAACTTAAATAAAGTCCTGAACCAATTCTTCTTTCCTAACATCTTACAATAGAAAAGGAAAACAACAATTCTCAATTACAAATTCCTAAACTAGAAATTTGCCTAAAACTTAAATTCCTTTTTCTTCTTGTTTGCCTTTGCTTCTTGCTTGCCTTTTCTTCATCAATTACCAAAAAGCATTTACATTCCAACACTCCTCCTTGAACCTTTTTGGTATTGAACTTCAAAGCTTGTTCTTCATTCTCTTACTCCTCATTTCTTCTACAACTTCAGCTAGCTTCCACCCTTAGTGTTGGCTTCTTATTCTTCAGCCTACTATTTGTTTCTTCTTCTTCAGCCTACAATTGGCTTCTTCTTCTTCTTCAATTGTTGTATTTAGAAAATTCAAACTTCTGGTGGAGAATCAAGCTGGGACAATGATCAAAGCCATAAGGAGTGACAATGAGATAGAATACACATCAAGTGAATTCTGTTCAATCTGCCAAGAAGTTGAAATTTAGTAGCGATTTATTACTCCTTACACGCCACAGCAAAATAGGGTTAGTGAAAGGAGAAACAGAACAATCATGGAGATGGCAAGATGTATGATGGCAGAGAAGAAGCTTCCCAAGAAGTTCTAGGTTGAGGCTGTCAATACAAGAGTTTATCTCGTAAATAGGCTGCCTACTTAAGCAGTCAAGAACCAAACTCCAATTGAAGCCTGGAGTGGAATTAAACCAGCAGTGGGCAACCTGAGGATATTTGGGAGTATATGCTATGTCATGGTTCTAGCAAGCAAGAGAACTAAGTTGGATGACAAGGTTGAGGTAGGTATCTTTATAGGATATAATAGCCAATCCAAAGGTTACAAAGTTTACATCCCTGAGTCTAAGAAAATTGTGATTACAAGGGATGTAAAGGTAGATGAAACTGCAATTTAGAATTGGGAAGAGGAGAATAAATGAGGGAATTAAGCCAAGGCAGGAAGAGACAAGAATGGAACTGATCCAAGAGGCAAATTCTGATGAAGAGGAAGAACCTTCAATGAGAGGGACTAAATCCTTAGTTGAAGTGTATGAAAGATGTGATTTGGCTATGGTTGAACCCCAGAATTACAATGAAGCTGCTAAGTCAGAAGTATGGAAGGCTGCAATGCAGGAGGAGTTTTCCATGATAGAGAAGAATAACACCTGGAATTGGTTGACAGACCAGAAAAAAGGAAGGTGATCTAGGTGAAATGGATTTACAAGATGAAAGTTAACTCCAATGGATCAATCCATAAACATAAGGCAAGACTTGTGGTTAAAGGTTTTCCACAGTAGCAAGAGGTTGATTTTTCTAACACTTTTGCTCCTATAGCTAGGCATGACACCATCAGACTATTACTTGCACTAGTAGCTAAGTTTGATCGGAAAATTTTCCAGTTGGATGCTAAATCAACATTCTTGAATGGCTAGACTACAAAAGAGATATATGTGGAGCAGTTAGAAGGTTATAAGGTTAAAGGAAAAGAGGACTAGGTGTATCTGCTGAGTAAGGCTTTGTATGGCCTAAAGCAGGATCTTAGAGCCTGGAACAGCCGAATAAATGACCACTTATGCAACCTAGGATATACTAAGAGTCCTAATGAACACACACTCTATGTTAGGAAGACTGAAAGTGGCTTGACTATGGTCTTCTTGTATGTTGATGACTTGCTGATTATTGGAAGCAATTATGAAGATCTGAATCAGTTCAAGACAACCATGCAAAATGAGTTTGAAATAACAGACTTGAGGCAGATGACTTACTTTCTTGGTATGGAGATAAGTCAGTCTCCAAATGGAATTTTTGTGTGCCAGCAAAGGTATGCAACTAAGATACTAAAGAAATTTGGCATGGAAAGCTGCAAACCAGTGGATACTCCACTGGTTCCCAACCTGAAGCTGAGTAAAGCAAATGGCGCAGATAGAGTGGATGAGGAGAAATTCAGAAGTCCGGTAGGCTATCTGTTGTATCTCACAACCACTAGGCCTAATCTCATGTTCTCTGTAGGCTACCTTTCCAGGTTCATGAGTAACCCAAGTGAGCTACATTTTAAAGCAGCCAAGAGAGTCTTGAGGTATGTGAGAAGAAGCACCATGTTGGGCATCGAGTTTAAGAAATTAGAAAACTTGAAGCTACTGGGGTATACTTACAGTGACTGAGGTGGTTCCCTGGATGAAGAGCACCTCTGGTTATGTGTTTTACATAAACACAGGTGCAGTTTGTTGGCTGTCAAAGAAGCAAGAGACTATGGCTCAATCCACTGTTGAAGCAGAGTACATCTCTACAGCAGCTGCAGTGAATCAAGCTGTATGGCTAAGGAAAATTCTGAATGATTTGTAGCAAGTTTAGGGAAGTCCAACACTGATTTTGTATGATAATCAGTCTGCTATAGCTATGGCCAAAAATCCTGTACTCCACAGCAGAACCAAGCACATTAAGATTAAGTATAATGCCGTGAGGGAAGCTGAACAATGTGGGGAAGTCAGTTTGGTGCACTACAGAGGAGAAAATCAAGTTGCAGACATTATGACTAAAGCCTTGTCTAAAGCCAAGTTTAAAGACTTAAGGCTAAAACTTGGTGTTTCCAGCAAAACCATCAAGGACGAGTGATGAAGAGATGATGCTTTACTGGAAATGCAATGTTCAAGGACTGAAGTTTTAAGTTAATTTTTGGTACCAATGAAGAGAAGTGCATTGTGCTGTGCTGGAAGTAGTAGCTTAGGGGCAGCTGGATAATCTTTTTGTGCTATGATGTATTTGCTCAAGGACTGAAGTTTGAAGTTAATTTTTGGTACCAATGAAGAGAAGTGCATTGTGCTGTGCTGGAAGTAGTAGCTTAGGGGCAGCTGGATAACCTTTTTGTGTTATGATGTACTTACGTGAATGCAGCTGAATGTGAGGCTTTATGTCTCTTAATTGTATTACATTTGTCCAAATTGTGTGGTTTCGCTTTACTCATGTAAAAAGTTCACTGCTGTAGTAGTTGTAACAATGAACTGATGAAGTATTATATTATGTATTTGGTTTGCTTAATGAGATGCATGCTGTTTGCACTCTTCAGTTTTTTCTTTCTTTGCATAATTCAGTACTCCAAACCAACAGTGGTTATTCAACATTCTGTGGTAGATTCAACTTTCTGCTCTGAGCATGTTGAATTATCACATAACCAGCTAATTCATGGGGGCTTAATTGTAAGCCTGAGCTCTCTAACCCTGTTGAACTTGTCTTTTAACAACTTCATTGGAAAAATCTTTCACTGCCAAAATTCAATGACCACAATCCATTTTTGAAGGTAATCCATTGTTATCTAGGGCTCCTCTGCCTGGTGAATTCCCTGGAGGAAGATGGTTCTAAATTGCTGGAGTCGTGATGTAGTCCAAAGTTCTTTGATGGCATAAAACACATGATATAGGACACAAAGTAGTAAATTAACAAGGAAGATCAGATTCAGGTTGGAAACAACTTGAGATTGTGGTCCTGAAATTACGGTAAAGTAAGCCTAAACAATCGTATTTACTCATTTATAAAATTAATCTTCACTTAAAAGTCTTTTGAGAAAGCATCTTGAGAAAAAGAGCAGAGAGACATTAAACATATATAATTTGGATAAGAAAACAATGGCAGTGACTACTTCTTCTCCACATTGAAAGCAGTTTAACTCCCAGTCAGTAGTACCAGCATGTTAAAAGGATACCAAGAGAGACGGCGTAGAATGCTGTTACTTGACCAAAGAGGGAGGAAAAGAGGAAAGATCAGTGACATTATCATAAGAAACAGTAATCCCATGACTAAAATAGTAATCCCAAGCCAAGTGAATTTGTTCACAACAACGTAAACACCAGCAGTAAATGCCAAGGCCATCATCATTAGAGCAATTCCCAACAGCGGCCCCGCCAATGTAAGGGCCATTTTCATCACATAAGGATCACCTAATTGTGCCCAGATAAGGGTAACAGCAGCTATAATGGAGCTGTACATAGCTATGGTATCACAGCAAATAAATATGCGAAACGCTCTGTGTCCTAACATGGTTGCCATTCCCTTGTCCGGGTCAGAGTCATTGTTGCCCCCAGGCATTGTAAAACCAGCTGCAAATGTTACTGTGATCACAAGGGTTGCAACCAGCAGAAGATTGTTGACTCTGTTCATGTAGTAGTTTGTGATTCTCTTCTCCGGTGGTGTTATATGTTTATCGGCATCAGGGATATTTTGAGATGGATCTTTTGGTGCTCCGGCTACCTTCAATGCTGACCATGTTAAACGCTGAAAAATCAAATGATATAATCAAGCAATTGCAATGGTCTTAAAAAATGGCATAATCAATCTCTTCTTCAATTGCATACCTTTCGAGTGAGGGCATTGCTTCCATGAGATACTCAGCTTCATCAAGAGCTGTCCTATTTTCATTGTTAACTAACTTGAGGTCCGCTCCCGTATCCTTTGCTAAGACACTAACAATCTTGGGATGCCAATTCATGGTGGCCAAATGCAAGGGTGTGTTTCCATCCTTATCCCTCTGGTTAAGAAGCATACGCAGCTCAGGATTTTTGAGAACATAGCTGACAACATCAGATACTCCGATCTTAGCAGCAACATGAAGTATATTTTGGTCATCACGGCTGAGCATCTCCCAAGGATCCGGGCACAAAGAGAGAAGCTCTTCAATAACAGCAACATGACCTCCAATAGCAGCCATATGAATCGGAAAGAGACCGCCATTGTTTTCCCTTTGAACGAGATCAAAAGGACAATCTCTTAACAAACAGCGAACACCTTCAAGATAACCAACAGATGCAGCCAGGTGAAGCGCCGTCCTCCCTTCTTCATCTCTGAAATTAATGAACCTTAGCGCCTTGTGCAATATGCATTCCAAGATATTACCTGTTTCGGTCCTGGCGGCAGCACTTAGAATCGCCGCACGAATAGGTGATTTTCCTTTCATAATTTCATCTCCAGTCTCTTCTGTAATCTCATTTTGATCCAACATACTTTTGACACATTTTAGAGACCCGGCTTCAGCAGCCAGATACAAAGGAGACTCATTTTCCTTGTTTAACCAGAAAGAAACTTTAGGATCTAATCCAATCAAAAGATCAGCCAATTCCATGTGATCATTTGTCAAGGCCTCGTGCAAAGCAGTGTTTCCTTTCTCATTTGTAAGCCTGACCAACCGAGATCTATTATAATCAGCCCCTGTCAATATCCCTTCATCATCACTTCTACAACCCCGGATGAGAATTGTTGCAGTGAAAAGATCTCCAGCTTTTGCAGCAACATGTAGAGCGGTATCTCCTTTTGAATTAACCATTTCGAGAATTGACGTACCGATTTTCAGCTCATCAAGGATAAGCTGCACAGTCTCTTTGCCGCCACAGCCTGCTGCAACATGGAGCAATGTACTCTTTAAAGGGCTAATAGTTTGATAAATGAAGCGCGGAGCTAGCTCCTCGAGGGTTTCATTTCTCTCACAAAAGAAGTTCAAAATGCCATGAACATCATCTTTCTTTGCATAGTTGTACAATTTCACCATGTCCTTGTACTCGGAAACTGACAATGGAGGGCGTTCCGGGTTTGAGGTTGAATTTGAATTCGGAGATGCATTGAATCGAACTGATCTTGCTGTTAAACTCCTAATCCGTTCCTTTCTTGATGCATATTGCCTCAAGACGTGGTCCATCTGCTCCTGCTCCACATTTAATGCAACATCACCTTCCGCCATGTCTGTTAGAATTATGTTCATTCTTCTAGATATCAATCTCAATTAAATAGAAACTTAGAAGTGTAAAGGGAAAAAAGAATAATAAAAAATTTGTTGGAACAAAAATATTCTCCCAGCAAAGTTCCATCAGAATTCTTCTTTAAACGGCCTTCTACACTTATCAGAATCTTTCTTTGGCTGCAGAGTTATTTTGCAATATTTATATTCTTCTTTCTTCAAAACTGTAAAGCTAAAAAAAAGAAAAAAAAGAAAAAAAAATCTATTCTTCTATATTTAATGCAACATCACCTTCCGCCATGTCTGTTAGAATTATGTTCATTCTTCTAGATATCAATCTCAATTAAATAGAAACTTAGAAGTGTAAAGGGAAAAAAGAAAAATAAAAAATTTGTTGGAACAAAAATATTCTCCCAGCAAAATTTCATCAGAATTCTTCTTTAAACGGCCTTCCACACTTATCAGGATCTTTCTTTGGCTGCATAGTTATTTTGCAATATTTATATTCTTCTTTCTTCAAAACTGTAAAGCTAAAAAAAAGAAAAAAAAGAATAAAATCTATTCTTCTATATTTAACTTGGGGATTTAACAGACTTCTATCCACCAACCCTTAGATTCTTGATTTAATGCTGTTCAACAGTAATACCATTTTCACAAAAAAAAAAAAAAAAGTGTGGATCTTATATACATAAAACAATTTCTCAATTTTCAGATTCCATTAACTCAAATTTTTAGAATGTGGTTACTTGACCAAAGGTTTGATCGAAGATTATAGGGTTCAGGGGACAATAGAGTTTCAAACTGGGGTTCACAAAATGAGTTCGAGTGTATTTATTATTGAAGATTAGAAAAAGAGTTATCAAATTTGGGTTAGCTTTGCTTCTTTGTCTGCTTATATAGTTGAAAATTTATAACTCAAATTATTGTATACATAATATTTAATATGCAAACTTTTCGATACAAACTGGTATAAGTAGTGTAAAAATTAAATAGTTGTGTAATACCAATTTATATATGAAAGTTTATGACGCACGCCAGTTTTGACTTGTGAGTTTGTGAGCCTGCCACCGCCCGTTTTGACTTGTGATCAATATATAGTTCATAGCTCCAACTCGGTCAAATCACTGGGCTTCATCAATCAGAAAAACTTAACACAGCAGACGTTTATTTGAAATTGTTAACAGATATGGTGTTCAAATTGAAGGCTAGAGAGGATATACTTGCGGCTTTAAGGGCTAGATCAACTCGACAAGCCAATGTTCCTGTCAATGTGCAATTGCCTACGCCAGCCCTTGAAGATGATGGAGCAAACAACTACGAGGACGTGCTGAAAATTTTCATAGATACAAAGGAAAATGATCCTGTTGCCCTGTTGCTCTTTTTTTTTTTTTTTTTGGGTAAACTCGGTAATTGTATAAAGAATAAAGAATAATATACACAATCCTAAATCTTGGACAGGACCTCTTTTTTTTTTTTTTTTTGGGTAAACTCGGTAATTGTATATAAAGAATAAAGAATAATATATACAATCCTAACTCTTGGACAGGACCAAGAGGCGCTATACAAACAAAAAGCAAAAGGAAAGAACATCTATCCTTATGCTCAAAGTAAGCAACCTGACCTGACAAGCACAAAAAAAACCATCCAGGCTATTGCAAAATAGACAACTAGACCCTATACAGTAGCAGCAAAAACAGACAAGAAAACAACAAAAACACAGCTGGCCCACACTCACTACCATACCTCCTCTGCTTTCGTGATGACCAAAGGGAACCTCTACTGGAGCTAGCTGCAAGGTTTATTTACAGAAGTATTAGACCCTTGAAAGAGACATTGCTTCACGTGGCTGCGAGATTTGACTCCGAAGACATTGTAGTTGGGGTTAGGAACGTTTAGCGGAATCGTTTGGTTGTCCGGATTTTAAAACCTCCTCTCCAATTGTGCCATTATGATTGAGGTAATAATGATTTAATGCGAATAACACGTATATATATATCACAAACATGGAATACAAAATAAGAGTGAGAAAGAAAAATTACCTCATTTGCTATTTCTTTCTCCTTGTTGAATCCTCTCAAAATACTTCAAGTGTGGTACCCCTAGATCGATACACAGAGGATCTCTCGCTGATGGGAATTAACCCACTACAATAGAATTAAGAACAACTTCTTCCTTGAGATGACAGAGAATATCGGTGTCTAGGGTTTTCTTATAATTTTTCTCTTATCAAATAATGAACCCTAAGCCTCCTTTAAATGACTACCAAAATTGGATTAGTAGGCAATCATTGGAATATTTTATTCCAGTTTAAGTTATTCTCTGATGGGATAACTAATAACTAAACATAGAGCCATTTAAGTGCTAGCCCAATTTGGGTCCATGTTCCCACTTGAAATAAATTGAAATTTTGGGTATGTTGTTATAACAACTAAAGTTATAGTTGTTAATATGATTTTTTCTGCAACCTAAATGTTAGCCACTAAATATTGTTTATTAAAAATGATATATGCTACTAAGAGTAATGCTACACATACATCATTTTCATACAATATTTTCTATACAACATTATGTGGCAAGATATGATTGGTTAATTTAAAGTTAAAATTAAACTTTCACCCAATCGCATCTTGTTACATAATGTTGTATGAGAAATATTGTATGAGATGATGTATGTGTAGTATTATTCATACTACTAATAACCAAAATCAATCAGTTACAAAAAGTTTGGATATAAAAAATTGGCCGAACGACATGCACCCACCCATAGTTTTCCATAAAGACATCTTGATACCCAAAAAGTTTACAAATGATAATTACATACCTTTCGTCCAAATCAGTTAGTAAAACTCGTTTAAATAAGGATAATATAGTAATTTTATATGTGACAAAAAAAGAAGGCATTCTGCTTGACCACGTGTCCATTTTCTCTCTATAATATCAATTTTACAAAAATCTTCCTCCTCAATTTCAATTATTTTATTTTTATAATTAATTTTAATTAAAATTCCATCTTCATCTTCTTCGTCTCTCGTCAAAACCAGGACAGCAACAAAACCTCAAACAAGTGATGTGCATTCAATGCCAAAACCGATCAAAAATCCCCATAAATCAAACAAAAACACAGAAAAAACACTCCAAATTAATCTCCAACAATCAATTTCCAATTAGAAAATTCGAAAAACACCGATCAATGCCAATTCAACAAACAACAAAAACCCTAGGAATTCAATCGGCGGTGAAAGGTGAGCAAACGGCGACGGGAAAAATGGGGTTTTGGAGAGGGCACACCGAAAAGAAGATTGGCGGGGACAGGAAAGGTTTCCGATGATGGGGGCTTCCGGAAAATGGTTGGAGAAATGCGATAGCTTTGCAAAACCCAAATAGTGAAGCGGCCGCGATTGGGAAGTGATGACGAGGATGGGGGGATGGTTATCCCAAAATTAGCCCCGATTTCACCACACCCACACCCACAAACAAAAACTCAAAACAAAACGAAAAAAACCAAAACCAAAACTCTAAAAAGACCCCCTTTTTTTTGCCCTTTTATGAGAGAGATGAAGAAGATAAAGACGGGAAGAGATAAAGGAGAAAGGCATTCGATCTGGCCATCTTCTAGTCCATGTTCCGGTGCCGGGTTCTTTTGCTAGTGACGGGAGGAAAAACATGGAGAAGAAAGGAAAGAGAGAAGGGAGAGGATAAGAGAGAGCAGGCGAGAAGAAAGGAAGGCGAGAAGAAAGGAAAGAGAGAAGGGAGAGGATAAGAGAGAGCAGGCGAGAAGAAAGGAAAGAGAGAAGGGAGAGGATAAGAGAGAGCAGGCGAGAAGAAGAAGAAGGTGATTTGCCTAGATTTTTTAATGTTTTCTTAATGCAAATCTTTTTTTAACTTTTTAATTTTTTTTATGCACAAACACTTAAAAAGTCAAAATTACCCTACAAAGATGATAGAATACCAATAATGTCATTTTAGTTAACGGATTTTAGTAACGGATTTGGACGGAAGGTGCGTGTTTGTCGTTTCAAAACCTTTTGGGTATCACTTTGTCTTTACAACAAACTCTGGGTAGGTGTAAGTCGTTCTCCCTAAAAAATTTGACAATGACAACTACAACATTAGTTGCAAATTTTTTTTTGGCAGCTACTAAAATATTAGTTGCTATTGATGGTCTACAAAACATGAAAGTTACAAATGGTGACTAAAACTGGTTGTTACAAATAACTAGTCAAATAATAAATGCCTATGTTTTTAGAAACAATTACTAAAAGCCCATCCTATATAAACCCAAACTTAAAAGCAAATCTCTAATACCCCAATTTCCCTATTCTTACCCGAGTCCTCTTCTTCTCCTCACACTCCTCTGTATCCAATTTCCCTCTTCACTTTACCATCTCCTTGATTCTACTTTTGCCGCCTACATTACTCCATTGAAAGTAACTTCTTTTGATTTTTATGTTAAAGCTCATTCTTTTATAGATGGTATTTCAATTTTATTATTTGATTTTGAATCCGTTTCTTTACAACATTTGCTTTAATTTGTTTAAGCATCTATTGTTTGTGATGTTTCTAAATGGGTAGCTTTAACTTTGTAATGGGTGATCTTACTTTTATCTTCTCCTTCATCTGACATTGCAATACCTATTATAATTGTAATGAGTGCTTTAAGTTCATTTATTGTTGCTGATAAACGAATGGTGTTTGATAATATCTATTTATTTTCTCAATTAGGTATTTAAGTTTTCTGTTTTATGGATACTCGTTCGATACAGTTTCATATTCATCGATATCTCCAACTAAGGTTTACATTTTTATTCACCTTCTTGTTCTTTATATCTTCGATTTTATTTTCTATACATTTATTTCTGTGTATCTTCTGTTTTTTTTTTTAAACTGTTTTGTGTGTTTGTTCTTTTGATCTTATTTTCATTTGGGTTTTGATTTGAGTGTGTTTCAACTCTTTCAAGCTTTAATCGGTTTTCTTTGTTTCTTGACTCTTTTTTTAAATAATTGTTCTTTTTGTAATATGTTTTGCTAATAATGTTAGATTTGTTTGGGTTTTGCCTGATTAAGTGGCTGTTTTGGGTGGTTAATCTCGTGTCATTGGTCATTGCTTTTGAATGTTGTTTGTGCTAGTGGTAGGATTATTTGATTGATTTTGCACTAACATTCCAACCTCTGTTGGTTTCGGTTGAATTTCATATGTGATTGAAAATGAAGTAATATCTACCTAGTTCTTTCAAATGGGTTTTCATAAATGCCATAATAATATTTGAGTTTGCTAACATCATTTTATTGCTAGAAGGTCACAATGGATAGAAGATGGATTTGGTTGTCTAAAAGGTACGAAAAGCTGCACAGAGAAACCTTTGGGATGTACAAGAGATCGATAATACAATTGAAGAAGAGGAGTTTGTTGTTCCTGTACAAGAAGATGAGCTTGATAGTGCACATTTCAATAGAAATGATGTTGATTCAGACTTGGTTGATGCAATTATTACACATGTCGGAGCGGAAGTAGGGGGAAGATGGTGTAGATGTTTATGTTGAAGAAGAGGATGAGACATTGATTGTTTATTATACTGATAATGAAGACGAATTAATTAGTGATTTTGATACCAACTTCTGATTATATGAATGTATGCTTATATTTAGCCTTTGCTGATTATATGTTTGCTTAACCCTAGTTAATGATCTGATTTTGTTAGATTGAATGTATATAGTGTGTTAAATTTAACATGATGTTGTTTATCTTATGTTGACTTTTGCAGATTGCGAAGGTATTTAAAATTTGTCATCTACACTAAAAACCCAACCTTGTTAGTGATTTTACTAATTTTTTATTTTTATTTTTGTTATCAATGACATTATAAACTGTTAAGGCATAGCAACTTGGGGATTCGATCAGTCTAATACAATTATATCACAACACTCGTTGGAGCGACAAGAAATGGTGGATATGTAACACCCCACTTGAGGTATGTAGCTTATTTGCATTGTTTGAATCTTTATTGTTTTGCTCTTAATTGAGTTGGTATATCGTTCATATTGTTTGGTTGGTCTTTGGTTGAATGGATATTGTGAGTTGTTTGAGTGGTTGCCCTGAAATTTATAAAGACTTAGCGAATTCCTGTTTTTCAGACTTCGCCGGGGCGAAGAATAATCTTCGCCACGGCGATGAAGTCCTGCAACTTGCGGGTAGGTTCTGAAAGTTTTCGCTAGGGCGAAGAAAGATTCTTCACCGCGGCGAAGGGTGTAACAAAATGTTTATTATGTTCTAGAGAATTCTTTCTTTGGGGCATAATGACCATTCTACCCCTAATTGGCAGGAAAAGTGGGGAGTAAAATGCAAGGAAATTTCATGGAGAATAGGTTAGTGTGGGGGTGTGAGTGAAATGATTTAAAGGACAAGGATGGAATTCCTAAGGAAGAGCAAGGGTAAAATGGGAATGAATGAAGATAAGTTGAGCTAAAAAGGGGTTAAGTTTAGTAAACCTTTCATTCATCCTTATTCCACCGTCTCTTCCATTCTCCATTTCCTCTCAATTCTTCCTTCAAGCTTTCAAGGATTTTTGAGTGGTTTTTAATTGGATCTTGGTAGAGAATTGATCTAAGGCATCCTAAGGTAAAGATTTTTGCTTAGATGTGAAGTTTTACATATATGTGTACATTGAAAGCTTATGATTTGATTGTGTAAAGTTGTAGAGGAGGGGCAAGCATTTAAAGGAAAGGAAAGTGCAAGTGTGATCTCTCCATTACAAGGTAAGTAAATCTCAACCCAAGTTGAGACTTATGAACTCTCTCTTGAGTAGAGATTGAATAGAAAGTATGTATGTATGCATGATATATGTTATTGTGTGGCGAACTTGGGTTGAGATGAGTAGTTATTATACTTCAATTGAGAAGTGTGATGTATGATGAGAATGTAGTTTGTGATGAAATTGGAGGAGATTGAGAAATCTCTTTGGAAGTGTTATGTTATGGCAGGAATTATAGCTTGGTGAGGGAGTTTTCTCCCATTTTGGATGGTTCAGGAGAGGGATAGAAATGTAGATGAAGTAAAGTATATGTATGCACAATAGTTGTTTGATGAAATGCCTAAGAGAAGTAGGAGCATGAGTTGTGAACCTTAATTTTTGCAACATTGCATATTGGCATTTCCTAAGTGCATTAATGAGCATGAACCATCCATATGCATTAATTGTGCATTTAAAAGTAGCTTAAGAAAGAGTAGAGAACTTTGTGAATAAACTACTCTAAGCATTAAGTTACACTAGGGTAGAGAACTGTGTGAATGAGCTACTCTAATAGTAGAAAGAATGAGAAGAGTATTAAAAGCGGGATGGTGCTTTGTGATCTCCATCCGATAGTTGTGACAAGCGGGATGGTGTTTTGTGATCTCCACCCGATAGTTGTGAAAAGCGGGATGGTGCTTTGTGATCTCCACCCGATAGTTGTTAAAAGTGGGATGGTGCTGTGTGAACTCCACCCGGTCATGCCTCCGCTAAGATGAGGCCGTGACATATAGCAGAAGCTAAGAAAAAGAGTTGGGTGAAAGAGGAAATAAGACGATGAGTGTAAGGAAAGAATTAGAGTGAGTTACGGGGACAGTCGAATAGAGGATTTACTTACTGAGCATTATTTTGTGCTCACGTTGTTTTTTCTTTGTGATTGAAGGATCTAGGTGAGAACGCGGTTGGATGGACGTTGACAAGTGAAGAGCAATAGTTACATTGTCCACTGTTTTAATATCATTTTGTAAAAGATATTCTGTTTTGTATAAATAATGTTTAGATGTAATAAAAGAAAATTTTGGGCCCATTTACTTTTACTACTATACATATATTCTACTGTATATATCTTTACAAGTATCCTAGTATAAAGCAGTTATTACATTTTCGCCTTTTTATGTAACGGCCCCATACAGGTGGCCGGCCATGATCACACAGCATGGCAGGATATCTCTCCCCCCCTTAAGGAGATTTCTTTCGCCTCCCTCACCACTCGAGCCCAAGACCAAGAGCTAGCCTGATGGTACTCACCATGCTTCACAATTGACTATAGCCCCTTAGTCTTGGGTTCGAGTGGTGAGGGAGGCGAAAGAAATCTCCTTAAGGGGGGGAGAGATATCCTGCCATGCTGTGTGATCATGGCCAGCCACCTGTGTGGGGCCGTTACAGGATAAATGAACAAGCAAGAGAGCTATATGTAAGTTCATTATGTCTGAATTATCTAATTAATGTTGCATCAAATTTCTTGGGCAAGAGACTCCTCCATTCAATGCTTATTTGTGTAGTAAACAATGTTTTGACGTAAACATAAATTATATATATTTAATAAGAAATATAATCATAGCACTCACTGGGTAGCATGCATGGATGAATGTTGATATATAGTTCTCTATATGATAGATAAATCACAGACTAATTATGAGGTAATTATATACTCATATAACATTAGACACATTTGATTGTTAGAAAACAACTTGACAATGCTAAATAATTGAAAACTTTGTCTGTTTTAGAGTGTTCTATATAGCCAAAAAAAAGAAAAAAAAAAAAAAAAAACTCAGCTGAATCATGATTAATTTACCTATAAATTTCATTCATGAGATATTGGTGAATGACATGCGTATCGGTGGAGATCTGAAATAGAAAGTGAATCCAATATAGTAGACATATTTTCTTATTAATTTCTTATTGATGTTGATGTTGAAGAAGAGGATGAGACATTATGCATATAATTCATGTAAACTCTGAATATTTAAGTAACTATTGTATAAGTTTTGGCATGTTAAACCTCAACTATTGACTGCACCATAGAGAATGGATGAGATGCACGTGAGGTGTTCATACTATATCCATTCAATAAATGGTGTTAAATGTTATTATATTGTATCTATTGAACCCCAAATTCTTGTTGGACTTATTGTTTATGGTATGAATTGATGGCAAGAGAAAATGATTGAGATGCAAGAGGAAACCCAGGCGAGGGAAGTGAAACTTCTGAAGTTGAAATATGTGAGGAAGTGCTTGGTAAAGCTTCTGGCTTCAACCAAAATTTTGCATTCTCGGTGACTCAGCAACAAGGTACAATAGAAGCAGTAGAGCTAAGGCCCACAGTTCAACAACAACAAAAAAGGATTAAAGATTTGGAGGAGCATCTCATACGATGTGAAAGAATTGAAAAATAAAGTAAAATTGCTGGAATAACAACATCAAAAAAATATTTGAGATGATGACACACATGACTATAGCAGCTGCACATGCACAAGTAACTATTGCCACTCCAGATCCACAACCAACTCTATCTCCAATTGATGATGAGTCATCATCATCTGCATCAGCTATTTCTAGAACTCCAACTGGTAACATTTGAGATGTTACCATTGGTGGTTAGTTTTTTTTGTTGTGTAGGCAGTATATATTCTAACATGGGGGTAGGACAGGTGTTTTTTTTTTTTTTTTTGGGACTTTTTGGGATTGCTTTTGCATATATTTAGATGGTGTACATGGGGTGGGCATTTTGTAAGTTTGAGTAATGCAACTATGGATATATATTGATGAAAATGATGGGTGCATGCTTTTGTTTTGGTTATGCACACATGATAGTGCATTTTTGGATTTTTATTGCTCATGTTGCAAAAAAATCCATGTATGGACTATTGACTTTATGCAATGAAGATAATTGATGTTATTGATCCACATTTTTGTATTGTGTCTCTCTTATTTTGTTGATGTTTAATGTGTTCACGAGGTGAATTACAAGGAGCAGCATGAATACCCTTAAATGCAATCCTATTTGCCTCTAAAGTTTTAGTCATAGAAATAATAAACAATTCTAGACTGATCAATTATTACTGACTAAAAAAATTAGTTTCCAAATCTCATATATTATGGGCAACTATACCACTTAGATGTAGAAAAATCCAATTTCCTAACCAAATGATTAGTTGAGAAATCAAAGAAAGCAAATTGGCCAAACACTTTTAGCAACCAAAATTGAGCTACTTTGCCATTGATAATTTAGTCATTAAAACACACTTCTGCAACTAATGTAATGGTGGTGGAAAGGAAATTACCATATTTCGGTTCAACATTCATCGACTAAATTTTTTGGCAATTAACACTAAAGTTTTAGTCACTAAAAGAGGCATTTTGCAACTAAAAAAGTTGTTGCGAAACGCTTTTACCAAATTACCCTTAAGCATTCGACGTCTATTTTTTTGGGAATTACTATCCATTTTTTAATCACTAAAAGCTAAATTTTGCGACTTAATCAATAGTTGCGATTTGATTTTACCAAATTACCCTTATTCATTCATGTATAATTTTGGGGACTATTTTTCGAGGCAATTAGTAACTAAATTGTTGGTTGTTGAAGACAAAGTTTTGGCGTCTGACCATGTTTTTAGTCGCAGAGACTTTCTCGGACAACGATTTTCAACTAGTTGCAACCAAGGAATTTTAGAAGCAATAAACAATCAGCGTCTAAATTTGACTATTTGCATCTATTTTTATAGACGCCAAATGCCATTTTTCTTGTAGCGTAATTATTTAGACTTAATTTTTTTAAATTAATTAATCAACAATTAATTAATTTATCCAATTACAAAAATACCCTTTTAACCAATTCTACTAATTAGTCAATTAGGACATATACAACTTATTAAATATAGATGACAAAAGTAGCATATAATAATCGTCATTTTGTTAATGATAAAACATTAAAAAATTCATATATAAATGTTGGTTTTAAGCACATATACTAACAAACTCCCATTTGCATTAAAACCAATTGCTATGGTATTCAATACCCACTTTCTTAAGATGGCGATCTAATTGTAACTGTCACTACAACATTATACATTTCTAGTCATAGCGTTCATTGTAGCTAAAACTATGAATTCACATAGCTAAATGTTTTAGCTACAAATGCAATATTTTGTAACTTATCGTAGCTAAAAGTGACGCAGCTAAAAGTTAACCATGTAACTTGGTGCTTACATAACTAACAGTTTATATTTTTTGCTATGAATGAAATTAATATATAACTAAAAACTTAAATGTTTTTATCATAATAATAATAAGCTCGTAGCAAAAGTCTTGCCTTTATAGCCATGAGAAATAGTTAGTATAGTTATGTTGGCATTTTAACTACACAAATATAAATTTATAGCTAAAAGTTGAAAATTCTTGCTACAAAAATAATATTCATGACAAATATATTAATATTTTAACTACGTTACTACTAAATTCGTAACTAAATAAAAAGATCATTTGTCACCTATATAGTGAATTCGTAGCTAAGTATTAAATTATTTCTTATGAACATACAAAAATCATTTCTATATATAAAAAGATATTACTATAGACATAGTGATTTAATAGCTAAATATTAAAATTACTTGTTATGAATACTTTTGATTTGTAGCTAAATATTATAACTATTTGTTATGGAACAAATAATTTATATTAAGAATTTATAATTTATTGCTTCGATTAAAATTAATTGTGACAAATGTTGCTATGATTAACAAATTTAATAATAATTAAAATTTTATAACAATTTTTTTTATATTAAATAGATAATATGACATCATAAAAAATTCTAACATAAAAAATAAAACATTAATAAGGTCATTTTCAAGGAAATAATTGTCCTACTCATAAAATCTTTCATCCTAGTAATTTAAAATGTTAACTAACTTTTTAACAAAATATGAATGCTTCAATGTCATTTCTACCAACACCAAAACTTCTTTTATTAACCTCATTGTGGTTCCCAACAACCAAAATGAGAACACCACCACTACTGTTTCATTTGTATGTATAACAACCACATCATCCTGCTTCTTTAACGAGAGCTCATGCTTGTTACTATAGATTTCCAAACAAAACACAGATATGTTAGCATCATTCAACATCAATTTATTATAAGGAAATTAACAAGCTGCAAGCACGTAGTAACCTTTCCATTTTGGCCATGGCTTCCTTAAGCAGCTTGAACTGCACAGCACAAACAGGATCTTGAGTCAGATTATCACCATCTAATTAATTTCTCTGTTTCATCATTTCTCACGAACTGCATAGCATAAAAATGAATACTTAGTTTGACTGTTTGATTGAGTGCAGAGAATAAAAGTGGAATGCAAATTGCATAATAATTATGTTTAATGATATACATCTAAGACCAACAAAAAGTCAATACTTCTTGCGAAGCTTCACAAGTTCAACCATGGATGCAAAGTCTCCATCCATACTAAACAAGCTGCAGAAAGAAGAGAATTAAGCATATCATCAGAAAATATGCCAGAAGTTAAAAAAATAAGGATTTTCAGCAATAAAAACATAAAAAAGTAAACAAATAACACAACATATAAACACAGTGAGACCAGCAATCTGCCAAACATATGGTATATTACCAAAGCACCTAACAAATATTTCCAAAAGACTAACTGTGAACCACAGAGTAGCGAGGTTTCATAGACAAGATGCAAAATATCCAAGGTATAACACATTCATAAATGGAGTCCTTCAATCCCAAGTTCTCCAAAGAAATGTATCCACTCTCCAGGAGCTAGAGTGGTCTTCTCTACGATAATTGAATTTAGACTATACCACATTTTCCTTTTAGAACCCTAAACAAGTCCCTTGATGTAAATTCACATCTTGTACATGCCAAAGTTTCCATTTCTTAAGTCATGTCTACATAAATTAATTTTGGTATAGAGGAGTTAGTAGGAGTTGGCAAAATTAATTTTGTTAGAGACATTTGCAAGAGCCTATCTTCTGTGCAAGTTCTAATTGGACTACACTAGCAGATAAAGTTACTTACTCCATTTATTTGATGTCACTACACTTGTTAAAATTGTGGTAGCTCCATAGTCCATATTCAACATGACAACAAAATCTTCTGAATAAACGAAACTCCCATAAGACAACACAAACTTTAACAGCCTTTTTATCTTTTAGTACAACTCTAAGAACTGAAAACACAGTGTATGATTCCAAGGATTAGAGAGATTGCCGCAACCACTTGAAAAACAATGGCCACAGGGGAGGTAAAATTAGGCAAATGAGAAAGACACAATCTGGGCCACCAGCTTCATCTACAACTGTTCAGATTTTGGTAAATATCATGATAAAACTAAACATTAACAAAAACATAAAGGGAATCCAATAAAAAAAAAAAAAAAATTAACATACCCAAATCATCAAATTATCAAAAACAACCCTAGATCTCATCAAATAAAATCCAACCCATCAAATCAATACAATTCAAAATCTCCAAATACAACCTTAAACTCACCGAAATGAAACTGATGACCACATTGAAGCTTCGCCCACGATCGATCCCCATTATCGGTGATCAAATCAAGGCAAATCGAGCACGAAAGGGAGCCAAAACCTTTACCACAACTATTACACTCACCTCCGTCGCTGACTGCATCATCAACCGCCACATCGTCGTTGTCATTAGCCCCTAATCCCACAATTAACCAAAATCCCCAAATTTGAAAACCCTAATTCAACGAAATAAAAAAATCACCACTACCACGACCCGAGGATGAGAAAAATAGATAAATAAATGTTGCAGTACACGGAACCAGAAGGTAGTTTGACAAGAAATGAAGAGAGAAAGATGGTGGAACAAAATGGGTGAGACATGCGTGAGAAAGAAGATAATGAGTAGAAGAGAGGTGGAGAAAAAAAATCCTAGGAATTAGGGATTTAGGGTAATTTATTTATTTATTTTTATTTTACACGGTACCGCGGGAAATTCTTAAACAATAATGCTTTACTTACGTTTTATTAATCATTTTATTGACGTGTGTAAATATAAAGTATAATACTTGTATTATCTGCATGGTACCGGTACTATGTTTTATATTTACAATTGTTAGTAAGATCGTGAGTAAACATAACATTACTCATTTTTAAAACTCACTAAATTTGAAATTGATTATAAAATAATCAAATTGATAGTAGAATTTGAAAAGCAACCTTTTGCAGCTTTTGAAGATAAGATTATTTTTAAAAACTCATTTTGAAAATAAGAATGAGAAATAAAGTCCTTTGTAAGATATCAAATTATAGAGTAATCTTATTAAAAACCAAATTAAACAAATAAATTAATTTAATCATTTTTTTACATTATAAAAATTGGATTGCACTACAGCAATAACTGTCGGAGTCGACAATGATTGTCCAACTCTGACAAGCAACTACCGGATTCTAATTTGACGTTTGAGTGCAGGTAGAGGAAATATATTCATTAGCCACTTGCGCTCAAACACCACATTAACTTCTAGCAAAACCATTCAGCTTACATAGATTGACGTATTCCAATCCTAACAACACCAACTGTGTTGTTGGATGTGCCCTTCAATGGTCGCCGAAAGTTGACTGTCGATGTCAATGGAGATTACTATTGTGTATACCAATTTTTTTTAAGTTTTATTTCTATAAAAATCTTTATATATAAAATGAATTAAATAGATTTTTTAAAATTATCCAACTACTTTTTATAGTTATAAATGTGTCTAAGAATGAATATATACTGTTTGATCATTATACATATGAAAATCTAATTTACTAAACACGTATATAGTATGTAGCTTTTGAAACTCACGATAATTTTAAAAATTAAATTTGACAAACACATTTCTATTTATTTTAAAAGTTTGGTATAAACTGATTAAACTTATGGCTACAATAATCCCAAACTAGCGCTTAAAATGACATATTTTACCCAATAAAATATATGTATAATCATAAAATATATTTTAGTATATATTTAATAAATATTAAAATTTATTTAAAAAAACAAAAGAAAATAAGGGTGGCCGACAACCAACTGTCAAAATTCGACAATAAACTATAAAAATCAAGCAATCATTCTCAAACACATCGGTATCATAGCCAGTCCTCTAAAGATTGGCATGAGCTAATCTATCGGAATCTGGTGGTTTCATCGGATTCTAACAAGTCATTTGGCCACAAATGGCGCCTGAATGTTTTGCCACCTTTTGTAGCCAAATAGCTTGTTGTAATCTTTTTATAAATCAGATTATTTCCTAATCATCTTCAAACTTGATCAGTTTTAAAAGCTAATTATTAAATATTTTTATTGTTGAGCTTAAAACTTAATTATTATTTTTAAGCTACAGTAATCTCAAACACATTCTTACTTTTTTCAACTTAATTACAATTTTATCATTTTAAATATTATTAAATAGGACATAATTTTTTATATATATATAATTTACAGCTAAATATTATAATTATTTGCAATGAAACAAATAATTTATATTAAGAATTTATAATTTATTGCTTCAATTAAAATTAATTGTAACAAATATTGCTATAATTAATGAATTTAATAATAATTACAAATTTATACCAACATTTTTATATTAAATAGATAATATGGCGTTATAAAAAAATTATAATATAAAAAATAAAACATTAATAAAGTCATTATCAACAAAATAATTGTCTGCTCATAAAATCTTTCATCCTAGTAATTTAAAATATTATCAACTAATTTTTTCACAAAATACGAATGCTTCAATATCATTACTACCAGCCTCAATTTAAATAGTATTAAATAAGCTGTCGATGTTCCAATTGTTGCTATTGCCATCTCCCGTCGTTGACATTTATGACTCCACCATTCTTAATTTCTTCTTCTTACTTTATTCTTTTACAATAGTCTTGTGTCATTGTAGTAAAAATTTTATTAAAAGTATTAAACCAAACACATAAACAATGAAAAAGTTTTTAAGAAGGTAATTTTATAGTATTTTATATGATTTAGTTTATATCATATCTCCTATAATTTTAACCGCATTTTATATGATTTAATTTGTTTTTTCTTTTTTCTTGCATTTTCTATATATAATTAACAATAAACAAATGTTGTCATTCTCAAATATTAATTAGTATTATTAACTCTATCATCATCATCATCATCTAAAACATATTCCATATATACAAATTTGTAACATTACTAATTTTTATAATATCTCATATCTCATACCTAAAATCATCTATAATTCATAAAGTCTTAGTTTTAAATTATCATAGGAAAGACAAAAACCTCATAGATCCTTTGAAATAAAATTTTATTTTACAAAAACCCACACTCTTAGCTCCCTAAAGAGCTTTTTTAAGTTAGCTATTTGTTTAAGGTTCCAATTTACTGTTGACTTTAGCGGTGTGATTAACATTATGTTTGACTATAACTATTTAATTCATAAGTAATAAAAATAAATTACAATACCTATAGCTACATACCATAAGGATTGTAGCAAATTAATTTTTACATTCTTTATTTGCTACAAAGTCAAATAATTTATAGCCAATAAACATATACTAGCTATATATTTAAACCAGTAGCTCATAGTGATGCTATAATATTGTTATTACCATGAAAAAATTTGTATAGCTATAGCTACAAATTTCAATATTTTATAGCTAATGCATAAATAATAGTTATAGAGTTAAACTCATAGCTAATAATGATACTATATGCCATGTAAATAAAATATCTATAGCTAAATACATTAATTAGCTATAATGTTTTACTATAGCTAATACATTGTAGCTAAATGACTAGTTATTGCCACAATTTTAATAAATTAAAGCAAGAGATGAATATTAGCTTCGAGGAAGGAAGTCTTATCACTAAAATTATTTCAATTAGCTATAAATATTGACATTTGTAGCTGTAACTATGTATTTGCTACAATTTTCGTTTTTGTAGCTAATTTTCGTAGTTATATGTCTATAACGTTGTAGTGTGTGTCATAGGCTTTCTGAGTGGGTCAGTTACATTGTCTGTTGATGGTTCTTTTGCATGATGATTTGACCATCTCCAACATACTCTTTGATTATATGATATTTTTGCTGAATATGCTTAGCTCTCTGGTGAGACCTTGGTTCCTTGGCTTGTCTTATAACCCCATTGTTGTCGCAGTACAAAGGTAATGCGCTCTCAATTGTTGGAACCACACCAAGTTCTGTCACAAATTTCTTGATCCACATCGCTTCCTTTGTGGCCTCTGAAGCAGCAATATACTCAGCTTCTGTGGTGGAATCCGTAGTTGTAGCTTGTTTAGAACTCTTCCAACTAACTATTCCTCTATTACAAAGAAAAATGAATTTCGATGTAAATTTTCTATCATCGAAGTCTAATTGGAAATCAAAGTCTGTATACCTGTCAATTTTCAATTTAGAACTACCGTATGTCAAAATTAGATCCTTCGTTCTAGTCTAGTAATTAAGGATATTTTCTACTACTATCCAATGTTCTTATTTAGGGTCAAACTGATATCTGCCTGCAACGTTTATAGCATAAACTATATCAAATTGCTGATGCATATGGTATTTTGCTCATGCGTTCTCTATGCTCGGGCTACTTGGGGCTCATTGATCCAGATAAATGAATCCCATGCCTAAAGAGTAGACAACCTCTCTTAGAATCTTGCATGCTAAATCTCTTTAACACCTTTTCTATGTACAAGCTTTGAAATAATCCTATCATTCTTTTTGCTTTATCTCTATAGATGCGAATTCCAAGGACATATTCTTCCAAATCTTTCATGGAGAATTTATTTGATAACCAAACTTTGGCTGATGTCATTAAACCAATGTCATTTCCAAGAAGTATAATGTCATCAACATATAATGCTAGGAGTATGATTGCACTCCCAGTAACCTTTTTATAAACACATGGTTCGTCTATGTTTTTGATAAAATCAAACTTTTTGATTGCCTCATCAAAACGACTGTTCCAACTTCTAGAGGCTCACTTGAGTCCATAGATGGACTTTTATAGTTTGCATACCTTGTGACTTTTGTCACTAGATATAAAACCTCCTGGTTTTCTCATATAGATATCTTCATCAAGATATCCATTAAGAAATGCAGTTTTAATATCTATCTGCCAAATCTCGTAATCACAAATGCAGCTATTGCCAACAAAATCCTGATTGATTTTAACATGGCTACTGGAAAAAAAGTTTCCTCATAGTCAATTCCTTGCTTCTGAGTATAACCTTTTGCCATTAATCTAGCCTTGTAGGTTTCTACTTGGCCATCCTTACCAATTTTTCTCTTGTAAACCCATTTACACTCAATAGGAACAATTCCTTCAGGTGCTTCGACTAGCAACCAAACTTGGTTAGAATGCATTGAATCAATCTCTAATTTCATGGCTTCAAGCCATTCTAGAATTGATGTCTGACATCGCTTCCTCATAAGTTCTAGGATCATCATCATGATCAACCTCCCAATCAATAAGGATTCACTATCCTTTTGATTAAGCAAGTTTTATCTCTCTGGAAGACAAGATGCTCTAGTAGACTACGCAAAATTTTTGCTTTGGAAGGTTGAGTTGGTTCCTCTATAGGTTGTTCCTCTCGGGGTTGGTCGTTTTCTTGCTCAGAAGATTATTCTTCTAGCTCTTTTTTCCTTCGTACACCTCCTTCTTGAATGAACTCTTCTTCAAGAAAAATCGTATGTCTACTGATTGAAACTCTATGATTAGAAAGAAAATAAAAGAAATATCCCATGGAATCTTTTGGATATCCTATAAAACGACTTTTCTCATTTCTCGTTTCCAATTTTTCTATTAAGATTTTCTTCACAAATGTAGGACAACCCAAATCCTTAGACAGTTAAGGTTAGGTTGTTTGTCATGCCATATCTCATATGGTGTTTTGGAAACATATTTGGTAGGAACCGTATTTAGGACGTATAAAGCGATTTGGACTGCATACCCCGACATTAACAATGGTAAGTCTGTATAACTTATCATTGATCGTGCCATGTCTAACAAGGTACGATTTCTTCTCTTAGATACACCATTTTGATGCAACATATATGGAGGTGTCAATTGTGATATAATACCATAACTTTTGAGATAGTCTTGGAAATCAATAATTAGCTATTCTCCTCCACGATCTCATTGTAGAACTTTAATATCTTTTCCTGTTTGTTTTTCTACTCTAGCTTTGAATTCAAACTTGTACTTCATCAAGTACAAATAACCATATCTCAAATAATCATGATAAAAGTTACGAAGTATTGAAAACCTCCCCTTTCCATTATACTAAATGGCCCTCATACATTAGAATGTATTAATTCTAACAAATCTTGAGCTCTTTCACTTTGTCCAACAAAGGGTGATTTGGTCATTTTGCCTAGAAGACAAGATTCATAAGTTGGGTAGGGCTATGAGCCCAATGATGCTATTAAGCCATCATTTCCCAACTTTGTAATTCTTCTGTCCCTTATATGACCTAATCTTATGTGCCAAAGATGCTTAGAACTAATGTTATCTCTTGGTCCTTTATGGTATTTATTTCGTTGTTATTATTATCACACATTTGTAGAACATATAAGCCATTTGTATTTAAAGTGGTGCCAACAATTTTATTTTGAAATAAATTGTGAAACTGTTTTTAACAAAATGAAATTGATAATTTCATTGAGCCAAAACAAGAATTGAAACAATGTTTCTTATTGCACCAGACAAATACAAAATGTTATTCAAAACTAAGCTATGTTTCGAAGGAGGTTGTAGATGATGTGTTCCAATAACTTCCGCAGGAACACTTGCTCCATTCCTAACTCTTAAGATCACTTCATCTTTGTTGAGTAATCTTTTACTCCTTAGAATCTCCAAAGATGTACATATGTGAGATGTAGTTGTAGAATCTAATATCCATGTGTGAAAATCTGAACTAAGATTTAATTCAGTTTCAATAACAAGTAAGGGAATAATACATTTCGAAGATTTAGGCTTGCTAGGTATTTTGTGCAATGAGTAATACTAGCCTTACAAAGAGGCATACAAAAAGTCATACAAAAAGTCAAATCCAGCTCTTGAAAGAAGAGAAAAATAGAGAGAGAAAGAGGTAATCATGAATTTCAAGGACTGGATTTAACTCTTTGTATGGTTCTTTGTATGCCTCTTTGTTAGACTAGTATTACTCTTTGTGCAATTCCTCTTCCAATGTCCAACTTTTCCACAATGGAAGCATTGGCCTTTGCATTTTTCTCTTTGGGCTTGGGCTTAGATATACCTCCTTTAGGCTTTGTCTTGGAGATAGGCTTTTTGCCTTTCTTTTTCTTGTTTATGTTCTGAATAGGACCAGAAATAGCAAGGAATAGTCTCCCCGTTTCATCGTCTTTTCAAATTATTTCAACGAGCCAATAAGTTCTGAAAGCATTACCATATATAGACATCACCAATTTGTTCATGTTGAAATTGGTGATATAAGACTTGAAGTTTGGCAGGAGGGATTGAAGGATGAGATTAACTTGGATCCTATATTCCAAGTAAAGATCAAATCTTCCAGTTACTTCATTATAACTAACAGTTAAGTTGCTCTCATCATGTCAGATGAGAGCTCTCATCATAACTCTTGTAGGTGATTCATTATGTCGGATGAAGAATTCATCTCTCATATTGTTCCAACGGCTGTGAGCTCAAAGAAGCTTTTATATAGCTTCTTACTTTGGGCTCATCCTCTTCCCATTTCTTATGGGTCTGTCTCTCTTCAAGAGTAGCTTCATCATCCAAAGGCGCTGGTGGTTCATTATCCAACACATAGCTAATGTGTTTGGAATCAAGAGCCACCCTCAATTTCTGATGCCAGTCGAGAAAATTTGGGCCAGTGCATCTATCCATTTCTACGATGGTTGGCAATGGATTCATTTTGTGTTTAGATATCGTGTAATTTACAAAAGACAAAAATCTATTTTCGTGTTTTAATATATAAACCTTTTATATTGATTTAGTTAATCATTTACACTCCCACTAATTTTATTTGAATTCCATACTCGCATTATGGAAAAATGGAAACCTACATTTGGTAAGTTTCTATTAAGTGATCGATTTCTTGTTGAGCATAATATACCTCACCTAACAATTATTGACATGCTATATTCAACAAGTGGAAAAACTTTTTTCCATTATATCTCATATAAGATTTGATCATTTTCTTACCTCTAGCTTACTAACACCTCACCAAACAGTTATTAGTGTTTTTGGCTTGTTAAGTCAAACCTAACACTCTTCTCAAACAGCTCAACCAGTTAGGTCTCTCACCTAACAATTATTGGGACACTATCCTAGAAGGCTATTATATTGAACAGATCTAGTAACCTATGATGCACGGAGGGTCCGTCACCTAACAGTTATTGGAATTACCAACGGTGCATCAGGAAGATTACTGGACCATGTCAGAAGGCTTAGACTTAATATACTTTAGGGAGATTTTTAATAAACATTTTACTATGGAAAATGCTACAGCTACCGATTGGTGTGTACTGATTTTATGCACCGAATGACGTGACAAAATCTTGGCCGTTGATTAATATTAACTGATAATAAATAAACGGTCAGGATTGTGCCACGTCATTCATGCACAAAATCGATGTACACACCGATCGATGCTATAACATTACTCTTTTACTATATAGGATTTTGTGTGTGTGTGTGTGTGTGTGTGTATCTCATACATATCATAGAGGTAATTTATTAGCACATTTTTTAGGACTATCTTCTTTATATATAACATGTGGCCCTAGCCGTGGGATCTTAATATTTTATTAAATTTTAATTAAAAAATGTTCTTAGGTTTAAGATCATTTCTTATGATCGATGAGAAAAGAAAATTCCTAGGAGAAATTTGGGGGTCGAGATGAGCTCTTAAGTCCCAGTCTCCTTAGGCTCTTATCACCGTGGTGACAGAATTCTCTTTAATTAGTTCTTTATTCAAAATTATTGTAGGCTTTCATGGATAGTTCAATCCTAAACTAATCTTGAAACTTTAAAACGATTTAGTTTTGTCCATTAAATTTTGAATTTAGTAATCTTCGTCCATTTATTGTTTATTTAAACATATTAGATAAATTTTTAATGGATTAAGATTATTCAAAATTTAATCTTATTTAAATTTTAACCTTTAAAATTAAATCTTTTGAACCTTATCATCATCTAATCTTATTACAAAATTGTATCCCTTTAAAAAATTATTATTATTTAATCACAATAGCACTTATCAAATACAAGATAATAATCTAATTCAAAAGTTTAAAAAAATGAATTTGATAATCAATGATTTTTCAATCCCATCTAATCCCAATTAATTAGGGATTGTATTCTATCATAAACAATAAATAGTAATAAATAATAAATATAAGCAGAATCCTAATTTCATACAAATCTAATCTTCATGAAATCAATTCTAGTTAATTTTAACCATTTAGAATTAGAATCTATATCAAAATCTGATCATTGGAAATTATATTTTTGACTCCCTTGTAATTTTCATAAAATTTACACCTTAAAATTTCAAGTTCTGGAAATTTTCCAAAAACCCCAAAACTTTCAATTTTGTTAAACAGCCCCCTGGACGAATTTACAAGATAGATTTCCAGGGGCTGCGTGTTTTGGCCAAAAATCAACCTTCCCAATATCGGATTGAACCTAACTTTTGCAGAACCATTCATCAACATGTTAGAAACAGTCAGGCAAAAATTCTCCCAAAAATAATAACATTAGGGGCATCAATTAACCAAAACACAAAACATCGTTACATAGGATCCCAAAACGTCATTAAACCTTTATTAGCATTAAAACGTCATAACCAATGGCTCTGATGCCACTGTTGGGGTACTTTGTGAGGATTCAACAAGGAGAAAGAAAAAGCAAAGGAGTTGGTAATTTTTCTTACTCACTTTTATTTTGTATTTCATGTTTTTGATACAAATATATATGCATGTGTTATTTGTATTAAGTCGTTATTGTCTTGATCATAATAGCACAATTGGGGAAGAAGTTTTAAAATTTGGGTAACCGAGCTCTTAAATTTTGAATAATCTCTGTTGGGGTTTGGAAAGTTTAGCAGAAGCAGCCGGTGGCGCAAATTTTAAAACTTCCTCCCCCAATTGTGCCATTATGATCAAGGTACTAACAAGAGTGAGTAAGTAATATATATATATATATATATATATATATATATATCAAAAACATGAAATACAAAACAAGAGTGAGTAAGAAAAATTACTGTCTCCTTTGCTATTTTTTTTCCTTGATGAATTCTCACAAGGTACCACAACCTCTAGATCGAGTGATAGGAATTAACCCACTACAATGGAATCAAGAACAACTTTTTCCTTGGGATAGTAGAGAATATCGGTGGTCAGGGTTTTCCTATAATTTTTCTCTTATCAAATAATAAACCCTAAGCCTCCTTTAAATAGCCACCAAAATTGGATTAGTAGGCAATCACTAGAATATTGATTCCAGTTTAAATTATTCTTTGATAGATTAATTAATAATTGAACATAGGCCCATTTCAGTGCTAGCCCAATTTGGGTCCAAGTTTAATTATTAAACTCATTATAAAGCTTCCTTATTTGGACTTACTTTTTTGAAAATTAAAAAAAAAATTAATTAATCAACAATTAATTAATTTAACTAATTTATCCAATTACAAAAATACCCTTTTAACCAATTCTACTAATTAGTCTGTTAGGACTTCTGGAAACTTTAATATCCATAATTAACTCTTAACGAGAAATCCCTGATTCCTATCAAGCTTAAAAATACTTAAATTCTGTGATATTTCTAGGTTCATGTATTGATTGGTAGTAAGGTAAATGTCAACCTCTGATTTCCATCTTCCTTACATACCATGATTGACACATAGCAGTATATCATGGCCTCCAATCAATGAATGAAGTAGGATCTTCTGTGATATTTCTAGGTTCATGTATTGATTGGTAGTAAGGTAAATGTCAACTTCTGATTTCCATCTTCCTTACATACCATGATTGACACATAGCAGTATATCATGGCCTCCAATCAATGAATGAAGTAGGATCATTTGAACTTGTAAAATTGAGCATTTCAGTCATGTCACCTCATTCCCTCTAATGTTATGTTCCGATCAAGTGTAGACCATGGTATAGTCAAATCCCTAACTTGATCACATAATTTGGATCATCTTAAAATGTGGAATTGTATTTCTATGAAACTATTCATAAAACACAAATGCTTTGGCCAAAGACTTCCTCCACATTCTTCGATCCCTTTGAACACTCAAGTTCGTAATATCCGAGCCATCAGAGATTCCTTATTGAATACGTATATGACTCCATACACATGATTAACTCATGACCAACAAGCACTACACACTAAATATAAACAATCTAGTGATAACGTACTGAAGAACCACGAGCACCCATGCACAAGACCTTATCGCATCTAAGGTCTAGAGATAAAGTAACACTAATGCATATAACGATGATCATTGACTGAAGATATTATACCCATGTGATCAATCGTCCAACAGTCATGTTTGATGCTTCATTCTATAATAAATCATCTCATTACTCGTGCCCTTATAATATGAGTCTCATCACCCAACCATCAACATCTCATGCTAATCAATGGCGGCACATAGTAAAGTTGATCTTGTGATAATATTGTCGTCGATTATTATCACATCTGATCAGGAACACACTTAAGAGTGAGTCACATGAAAGAATCCTAATACTCATATTCTCAAACATTTTGAAAATACAGTTCTTGCCAAACTAAGCTCAAGGATATACCCAACTTAATTAAATATAGATGACACAAAGTAGCATAAAATAATCGTCACTTTATTAATGATAAAACATTACAAAGTTTATATATAAATGTTGCCCTAAACCTTACATCTATTATTGGTTTTAAGGCACATACACGACAATTGTAAGGTTGAATATTGACAGACCTGATCGGTCCATCAATTCTCGCATGAAAAAACTCGCAAGGAGATACCGCTGTGCATGTTGCCGCTAAAGCTGGAAATGTTTTAACTGCAAACAATCTCATCTTGAAGAGGGATCCTAATTTATCATCTCAAAATAATAATGTTTTTACATTAAGAGACCTTGATTTACTGATGATTAAGAATGAGGAGATAACACTGCGTTGCCCGGAGCCTTGATGTATGGTCACATGGAGGTGGCTAAAGCTTTAATTGAAGCAGATAGTCAAGTTTCATTCTGTCTAAACAAGGAAAACAAGTCTCCTTTGTATCGTTGAATCATCTCATTGAATTAAAATGATATTTTATAACTCATAGTATATATGTGCATGCATCATCTCATTGAATTAAAATGATATTTTATAGCTCATATTATATATGTGCATGATAAGTCTTGATAAAATTCTATTAGGATTTCTTTTGATGTCTTGATTAAACTTCATTAGATATGGATTTTTTCTTTTCGCAAATTAATGCAAGATATCATTGAATGTATCTTGGAGGAGTCAAGGTTCATCAAGGTAAAAGATGAAAAACAGAGAACGGCGCTTCACCTGGCTGCATCCGCTGGTGATCTTGAGGTTGTTAGCTACTTAATAGAAAAATTTGATTCTGCTCTTGTTGAAAGGGATAGCAGTGGCTTCTTACCAATTCATATGGCAGCTATTGAGGGCCAGGTTGCGGTTATTGAGGAGCTTCTCTCCTCTTACCCACATCCTGAGCTGATGCTCACCGCTAATCTCCAAAATTTGCTTCATGTTGCTGCCAAGAGTGGAAAATTAAATGTTTTGAGCTACGTTTTCAGAAATCATGACCTGGAGATGCTTAAAAACCAGAGGGATAAGGGCGGGAATACACGCTTGCATTTGGCCACCATCAACTGGCATGGGATGAGAGAGGGGACCTGACGTTATTAAACAATGAAAGATTGACAACTCTCGATGCTGCTGAGCATCACATTCGTATAGATACAGTGGCCTCATTCCGGAAGGTACGCGATTGGGGAAGATAAATAATTGAAGATAACTAAGACAGACATATCATTTCAAAGATGGGTTTAATTCAAAATGCACGTTTATAACTGTTAAACAATCCAAAGAAAATAATAAAAAGAGGAGGCTAGGGTTTCATTGATGTTGCATAATTCAATTGAATACAAAAAGTATGATTTAACATAAATACAAAGATATATATATAGGCTAAACAAAGGAAATAATGAAAAGACAAATCTACCCTTAATACACAATAAAACAAAATAACCCATATTTCTTAACATCTCCCCTCAAACTCACGATGCGGCGGCTACAAGCATCGAGTTTGCCAACTAAGAAAACGCGAGAAATAGAATGCGACTTGGTAAAGAAATTTGCAATCTGCAAAGAAGAAGAAACAAAGGGCAAGGTAATGGTGCCATGCTTGAGATGGTGACGAGTAAGGTGACAATCGATCTCAATGTGCTTAGTTCGTTCATGAAAAACCGAGTTGTGAGCAATCTGAATAGAACTCTGGTTGTCACAATACATAGGAGTGGGATGAGAAAAAGAAACACCCATATCTGCAAGTAACCAACGTAACCAAACAATCTCTTTGGTAGTAGATGCCATAGCACGATATTCTGCTTCGGTTGAAGATTGAGAAACAATGGATTGTTTCTTGCTCTTCCAAGAAATAAGAGAATCACCCAAAAAAATACAGAAACCAATAACAGACTTGCGATCTGTGGGGTCACTGCCATGATCAGCATCAGAGTATGCACGCAGCTCCAAGGAAGAGGTGGATGGAAGTAAAAGACTGTACCCTGAAGATACCGCAAAATACGAAGAACAGCTACCCAATGAACTGTAGTAGGAGAAGCAACAAACTGGCTAACAACATGAACAGCATATGCAATATCTGGACGAGTAATAGTGAGATATACCAAACTCCCCACAATAGTACGGTATAAAGTAGGATCTGACAAAGGTAAACCATCAGAAGAAGAATATTTTGCATTAACCTCAATCGGAGTATCGACAGTCTTATTATCAGTAAGTCTAGCCCGTTCAAGAATATCTGCAACATATTTCGACTGAGAGAGAAGATAACCTCTAGGTGAGTAGGCTACCTCAATACCCAAGAAATATCGTAGAGAACCCAAATCCTTCGTTTCAAAGCTTGAGCTAACTTTGTCTTCAAAGCGAAATACCATCAATATCATCACCAATAATAATCATGTCATCAACATATAAAGACAGAATGATCGACTGCATCGTGCACTTAACAAAAAGAAGCGAATCATGACTACTAGAAGCAAATCCAAGGGAAGAGATCACAATAGAAAATTTCCCAAACCAAGCACGAGGTGCTTGTTTAAGACCATATAACGCTTTCTTCAGCTTGCAAACATACCCAGAATCATGTGAAACACCAGGAGGGGGCGCCATATAAACTTCTTCTTGAAGATCTTCATTCAAGAATGCATTTTTTAACATCAAGTTGAGAGATATGCCACGAGATGAAGCTACCGCAATAAGAGTACGAATAGTAGTCATTTTTGCAATAGGAGCAAATGTCTCCTCATAATCCATACCATCTTGTTGAGAGTACCCTTTTGCAACCAACCTAGCTTTGTATCGCTCAATAGATCCATCAATTAGTCTTGATCTTATACACCCAACGACAACCAACAACGTCTTACCGGGAGGTAGATGAACCAAATCCCAAGTACTGTCTTATGCAAAGCGAAAGTTCCTCATCCATAGCTTCTTTGCCAAAGAGGATCAAGAATTGCCTCTTTATAGGAAGAGGGCTCGAGAGACAATGAATAGAAGCTAAAAAAGGAAGCAAAAGATGAAGAATAACAAGAATAAGCAAAATCTGGTAACTTTGTGGACTTACGAATGCGTATGGATTGACGTAGAGGTGGATCCACAATCTCAGACGAAGCTTGAGTGACCATAGGAGAAGGGAGCTTCGGGTGTCTTTGGAGAGTAAAGTGTCGTACTGCAGAATGATCGTACTAGGAACTGAGATGATAAACTATCGAATCCTCGAAAAAGGATCTATACGAATTAGATCGATCTAGTCAAGGTATGAGTAGTGGATGGAATAGAAAAGAAAGGTATATGCTCAAGAAAAACAACATGACGAGACACATAAAGTTTCTGAGTTATTGGATCAAAACAACGATACCCCTTTTTACCTTCACCATAACCAAGAAAGACACAAATAACAGATCGAGAGGACAACTTGCTGCGTTCTACATGAGGACGAAGAACAAAACAAGTACAACCAAAAAACTTTAAAGGAAGAATAATCGGGGGCATACCCATACAACTTTTCGAAAGGAGAAAAAACCTGAAATATGAGAAGATGGAATTGTATTAATCAAACCTACAGCGGTAAGAACGACTTCACCCCAAAACACACTAGGAAGCAGAGGAAGACAATAAGAGAGAGCAGGTTTCAACAATGTGCCTATGTTTTCTTTCACCACACCATTTTGCTCGGGAGTATCGTACCACGAGGTTTGGTGAAGCAGTTCCATCTAATGCAAGCAACTCACAAAATTTATTAGAAGTGTATTCCCCACCCAAATCACACCTAAAACATTTGATAATAGCAGAATGTTGAGTTTTGACAAGAGCTCGAAAGGTGTATATATCTCAAAAAAATTCAGAACGATGTTTCATTAAATAAACCCAACAATACGAGTATGATCATCAATAAAAGAAACATAATATTGAGACCCTCCTTTTGTGGCAACAGGAGAAGGTCCCCATACATCGAATGAATCAAATCAAATGGAGAAGAAGAAAGAAATACTTGATTAAAAGGTAAAGTGAAAATTTTGCCGGTTTACATCCACTACAATCGAAATATCACAAGTTTGCAAATTTCCTAAAGCCCCTGTGGATGCCAAAAATCTCAAACGAGAAGGCGAAACATGACCTAACGAGAATGCCATAAATAAAAAACTAGAAGAAGAAGGACTCAAACGAAAAGAAGACAAATCAACGCCCTATGCAGGCAACATCAACACTAGTAGCGGCATCAACGGCACTTTTAACTCATCCAAAATATATAGTCCCCCTTCCTACGGCTGTCCCAATCAACCTCGAGGCGTAGATCCTGCACATAACAAGAAGAAGAGGAAAAGGTGACTAAATTACCAGAATCACATAACTGACCAACGAAGCAAGATTTAATGTAAGTTTTGGAATATGATAAACATTAGAGAGAGACAAGTGAGGTGTGACAACGAACCAACACTGCTAAAGGCATAGGAGTGCCATCGGCGGTCATGACAGGGAATAGAAGGCGAAGGGGACACGAAACAAAAGATGAAGAATGCGGAGACATATGATGTGAAGCACCAGAATCCAAAACCCATACAGAATGTGACATACCTGAAGAACTATAAGGTAACTGACCTACGGAAGAAGAAGCAGACATAGCTTGTGGCTGTAATGAGAGAAACTTGAAATTGCTCGGCCCAGTACTAGGATCGGTGAAAGGACTGATAAAACTCTGCTGCAGTATTAGGCGTGGTGGTTTGTAACCACGAGGTGGTCTATGAGCATTAGATTGTGTGGTTGCTAGGCTTCCAAGCTTGAGATTCTTCTTGCGATTGATTCTCTGTCCTCAACTTAGGACAGAGCCTTCCAATGACCTTTTTGCTTACGAAGCGCACTCGTCGAAGGCAACCCTTGTGTAAGGTTTATTGATTGTTAAAGGAGGAGGCGGAAGAGTGCTAACACAGAAGGATTAGAAGTCGAAGCAGAAATAATTCCCTTTTCAGAATGAGACTTAAGACGTATTTCTTCAGCCAATAACTCAGCGACAAGCGAGTCAACGAAGGCATTGGAGAACGATGCAAAATTGAACCTCTAAGTCCTTCAAAATCACTACGAAGTGCCGTTAAAAACTGTACCAACCGTTGCTGGCTCCCTATGAGCAATATAGGCACCACATGCTTTTAATTCGCAGATTCTGTAAGAGCCAATTGATCCCAAAGATCTGTCATAGCGAGAATAAAACTCATGAACACTCATATTCTTCTCTTTGAAGAGCTCGTATGTCATTCTCCAATTGATCTTGCTTTGCAAAATTTGGTGAGTAAATAACCTTTGTAGATGATCCCAAACCTCTTTTGCTATCTCATACTTCGCTAACTGTGTACCTATGGAATGCCCAACAGAATTATTAATCCAAGTAATAATTTTGGCATTGTTTGCTTCCCAGGCATCTATCAAAGCATCATAACCCTCCTCAATATTCTTAGGTTTCACAGAAGTTCCACTAACATATCCCCACATCTTTTTACCCTTAAGAAAATTTCTCATCACATAACTCCAATACGAATAATTCTTGTCATCTAACCTCACACTTACAGACTGAAGCGAATCGTCTCTTTCAGTAGCCATATTAAAAAAAACAAAGAAACCAGAATGCAAAAGAAAGGAAAACGAAATACCGATTGCAAATTGAATGAATACCAACGAAATATCGATTGCAAAACCCTGACGAATACACTCTCCAAAAAGTTGGATCCGCGCAAGCTGTGTTTAAGATTAAGCCTCGTCCCATGAAACTTTGCTCTGATACCATGTTAAACAATCCAAAGAAAATAATAAAAAGAGGAGGCTAGGGTTTCATTGATGTTGCATAATTCAATTGAATACAAAAAGTATGATTTAACCTAAATACAAAGATATATATATAGGCTAAACAAAGGAAATAATGAAAAGACAAATCTACCCTTAATAAACAATAAAACAAAATAACCCATATTTCTTAACAATAACTTCTAAAAATATTGTAATACAACTTAGATTCTTGAATCGGTTTAGTGTTTGTTGTTATTCTAAATTTTCTGGCCATATTGCGGCTAAGGACACGGGCAGCATTGAAAGCATCTGAAGCCCCACGAACTCCATCTCTAAAGATCCTTAATGCCTATAGACAATCAACATATCCGGAACCACCAACTAGTCCATGTCCAGATAACCTTAATGCCTGCGGACAATCAACGCATCGGGAACCGCCAACTCCATCTCCACAGACCCTTAAAGCTGGGAGACAGTCAATACATTCATTGCCAAGTAACATGGACTACTCTAAGGACAGAATCAACACTCTTCTGCTAGTTTCAACCCTTGTGATCACAGTAACTTTTGCAACAGGTTTTACAGTGCCTGGTGGCTACAATGACGCAGACCCAGAAAAGGGAATGGCAATCATGTTAGGACACTGGGTATTCTACTTATTTATTTTCTGTGATACGATAGGTTTGTACTGCTCTGCTATAGCTACCGTCATCCTTTTCTGGGCACAGTTAGGTGATCCCTATCTGATGGTAAAAGCCGTTGATTGGGCTTTGTCATTTTTGGGAATTGCTCTATTCATGATGATCTTGGCATTCCAGGCTGGCGTATACCTTGTAGTGAGCAAACTCATTTGGCTTGCCATTGCTATTCTAGTCATAAGCGCAATGTGTCTTATGATTCTCTTGGTCGTCTTCACTCCTCTTGTCCTCCCTTTATGGTTTAGTAACCCCTTTCTACACCGTATAGAATACTATCCCTTCCAGCTTCTACTAGCACTGTCAGGGGATTAAACTACTGTCATTATAAAGTAACTTGCTTTCTGCATGTGTACTGGTCATTATGTGTACTAATCCAAATCTTATGTTCTATGTCTCTATTTTTTCTTAGATGAATTTGAAATAGTGTGCTTATCAGAATCTTTCTTTAGCTGCATAGTTGATATGCAGTATTTATAATATTCTTTTTTCAAAACTGTAAAGCTAAAAAGAAAGAATCAAATCTATTCTTGTATTATTGTGTTAATAAACTTGGGGATTCAAGAGACTTCTATCTACTAACCCTTATTCAGATTTTTGATTTAATGCTGTTCAACGGTAGTACCATTTCAAAAAAAAAAAAAAAAAAAAGAGATGTGGATACTGGGTCCTATATGCATAAAACAATCTCTCAATTTTCAGATTCCACTAACTCAATTTTTTGAATGTGGTTACTTGACCAAAGGTTTGATTAAAGATTATAGGAGACATTTGGTTCAGGAATGTTAGATTACTGGGAATGTTGGATTACTGAAAAGATAGATTACCTTGAAAGATTACTGTGAATCTTTAAGAAAATGTGTTTGGTTAGTTGGTGGATATGTTATATTAATATGGTTGGTTATGGGGAATAAATTGGTGGGTATGTTATTTAAATTACTAAATTGTCCCCTTTACAAATATTAATATAATATTATTTTTATTATTAATTTTTGAATAATTTTTTTTAACCCCCAATATTTCAGATTTAGTTAAAACACCCCTGCTTATATAAAACTTTAATTTATTACGAAATCACCCCTGGCTCACTGCCACCTGTGAACCACCGCAGGATGTCCCCGAAAGTCCCCGTGAGTACGTCACCATGACCAAGAGGCTCCGCTTATGGCCGTTTTTGGCCATATTGATGGCCAAAAAGCGGCCATATCGGGCCGATCCTGGGAAATGGCCGATCTATTCGCCATTGCTCGGCCAGTCCGGACCGATCCGGCCGTTAACGGCTTATTCCGGCCAGATCTGGTCCGGAGACGGCCGATAATGGCTAGGGATTTGGCCGTTAACGGCCAGATCCCTCGATCTGGCCGTTTTCGGCCATCAATATGGCCGGAAACGGCCATATCGAAGCCTCCCGGAGCCTCCCAAAGAATTTTCTTCTTTTTTAGGGACTCCGGCGATTTTTCTAGCTGGTTGTCCAGTGGTGGTTGGCTCGTGTGGCTGGTGGTGGGTGGTAGGTGGTGGTGGCTTGGTGGCTTGGTAGGTGGTAGGTCTGTAAATTATTTTAAATATAAGGGCATTATTGTCCAAAATTTTAATTAAATAAGGGTAAAATTGAAATAGGATATTAATGTAAATTTGTTTTAAAGTAAGGGTATTATTGTCCAAAACTTTTATTAATAAGGGATAAAATTGTAATAAAAAAAGATAACCTTGGTAATCTCAGAAAACCTAAGAAAATGGAGGTAATCAGATTACCTCTTATATTACCAATAGTACCACTATTGGTATTTGAAGATTACTGGTATTTTAGATTATTTGACAACCAAACATGATAATCAAGTAATATAAGATGACATTACCCAGTAATCTCACTTAACCCCAACCAAACAGATTATTTGACAACCAAACATGATAATCAAGTAATATAAGATGACATTACCCAGTAATCTCACTTAACCCCAACCAAACGCCTCCATAGGTTTAAGGCTTAAGGGACAATACAGTTTCAAACCAGGGTTCAATGAAGTGAGTTCGAGTGTATTTTTTTATTTTTTGGATAATTGAGGTATCTGAAGCTCAGTACAGGTCTACTTACAAACTGAACCCATCTAATCCTCAAGGAGAATGCAGGAACCTACCACCACAACTCTCCAAGTAATATGTGGATGCGTGCTGATTAGGATTCGAACCCGGAATCTTTAGTAAAGTTGAAAGCAATTACGCCTCTTACCATCGGGCTGCCCATCGGTGGGTCAGTTCGATTGTATTTATTATTAAAGATTAGTAGAAGAGTCATTAAATTTGGGTTAGTTTTGCTTCTTCATCTACTTACATATTTGGAAACTTAAAAGACATCCAATAAGTTTTGTCAGGTTCTACTAAAACCTCCTATAATTTGAAGAAATCCTACCTTAATAAGAGAATTAAACTCAACCAAACCACCGAACTAGTTTGGTTTGATAAATTTGGAGTCAAGAGTTTATTATTGTATATATAATATCAAATATGCAAATAATTTGATACAACATGATATGCTCGATAAACATATATAAACAGTGTAATAATGAAAGAGTTATGCGATATCAATTTATGTATGAGAATTTATATACTAAAATTGTACATGTAGCATCACTTTTCCATTAATTATTTTTTTTATTAATTTGAATCAAATTTGTCCAAAATTAATGAATTAATAATTGTCAAATATAATATTGGTGGCTTCTCCAAACACACCTCTATCAATTTCCCTTTCTAATCAGTATTTTTATTCATCATTTCTGCTATGATATCAAATCCCCAGTTTTTAAGCTCTGCACCAACTCTTTCTTTGTTTTCCTCTTGTTTATTTATTTATTACTTTTCTTTAATTTTTTTGCAATGTTGTGATTTGTGAACAGATATTAAAAATAGTTGTTATTAGTGAATTTGATTACAACATATATATTAATGAATTTTATCTTACTTTTTATTAATCAATTCATTAGCACAGTGAATTATTTTGAAATTACATATGTTTTCACGAAAGATAACTGCTGGAATATAAAAGAATTTTTTTTTTTGTAGCAATAAAAATACCCTTTACTGTTTGATATTAAATTATCAATTTGTCCTTAATTTAATAATTTTTTTCTCCTCTCTTTCTTTTTCTTCCCTTTACTTATTCCCTTTCCTCTCTCAATTGCATCCTGCCGCTTCTTTTTTTTTTTGTCTTCCCCTTCCTTTTTGTTCTTCCCTCAGTCTTCTTTCTTTTTCTTTCCTTCTTTCTTCTTCCTCGCTTTTCTTCTCTTTCCTCTCTCAATCGCACCATGCCGCTTTCTCTCTTCCCCATTCTCTTTTCTTTTCTTCCTTCTTTTTCTCTCTTTCTTTTCCTTTTCTTCTCTTCTTATCTTTCCTCTCTCTGGCGGTGGCTGCTGCTGCTTCCTTTTTTTTTTCTCTCAAATCCGAGTTGACCGAGAGAAAACTTGATTCTTTGATTTTTTTTTTTTTTGATATGATTTTTCTTGATTTATGATTGTTGTGTGTTGCGGTGATTGTATGTTTTGCTCACGGTAACTTTGAAGTTCGCTGGACCGGCCAAATCGCGAACCAATACCACGACCACGGCTGATTCCGGTGGCCAAAACCCCACCCCTCACCACCCCTAGCCTCACCGTCACCCCTTTAACAAAACCCCCAGCATTCCGATGTCTGGTCGTTCGTCGAAAGCGGTCCACCGCCCTTTTGGTTGTTGCGCGAGACAATCATGATTGAGAGTCAGTTAAGAGTTTTTTTTTTTTGGAGTTGTTTTGGCAGGATTTTGATTGTATCTGGAGTCCTTTGTTGTTGTGGATTGATAGTACAAATTTCATTGCCGCCAGCCACCAATCCACCTACCTTTGAATTGAAACACGCCCACCAATTCTTTGATTTTTTAATTTTTGATACATAATATTAATTGACCATTATACCCTTATATATAATAAACTTTTGACCGTCCTATCTTTCTTCTCCAATTTGGGTGGGAAAAAGTTGTTTACTGTTTTTTAAATTATAGAGAGATTTTTGTTATTACATCAAAGCTCGGGCGTAATGTCTTTTAACTGTATTTTATACAAAATTTGAAGTCGACAGATAGCTCTCCTGGATCCCGGCTTTATATACTTTAGAAAGAACTCATCTCCCATAAGAATTCGTTCGCGGATATGGGAGCCATTTTTTATTTGAAAACTTACGGGAGGAGAGAGCAGGCCGGGAGTAGGGAGCTGGACCGCAAGCTCAGGGAATTAGAGAGAAAGCGAAAAATTCAGAGTTTAAGGGAAAGGTCAACTCGAATCAACCAAACTGTGGCATCCACCTCAAACTCGGAAATCAGCTTGACATTGTCCAGTTTAGCCATTGAATATCGTTTGACAAAAATCTATGAGACACAGGTGAAGTACAGAGCTGCCAAGGAAGATGATGTTGATCTCATCCTCAACTTCTTTTTTCGGAGTGATGAAACTGTGGAGGAGCTTGCTTCAAGCTTCCTATATGAAACTGTTGAGTCCAGCAATACATTGCTCCATGTGGCCGCGAGTTTTGACAGCACGGCGACTGTGGGCTTGATTGCCGATTATCTGATCAGTCTACCGATTCTCGATAGGAAGAACTCGAAAGGAGACACTGCTCTGCATGTTGCTGCAAAAGCTGGACATTTATCCACTGTGACAGCTGTCATTTATCCACAGGTTGAGTCTTCATTTTTAACTTCAAGTGATGATGGGTTGGGAAGGGTTACGTTCAGAGAGGATGATTACAATTTACCGTTTTCATTTCGGCTACAGAACGAAGAAGGAATCACTGCTTTGCGCCCGGCTGATTATGATAGATCTTGTTTCTTGGGCTAACGAATGAAGACGGAAACACTGCTTTGCAAGAGGCCTTGATAAATGGCCATACAGCCGTTGCTCAAGCGTTAATTGAAGCAGATCCTTAAGTTTCTTTCAACCTAAACAATGAAAGTAAGACTCCTTTGTGTCTGGCTGCTGAAGCTGGTTCCTTAATATGTCTCGAATCTATGTTGGAGTCAACTGAAGCAGTGAACACAGAAGAAAGACTGAAAGGAAAATCACCTATTAATGCTGCCATTCTTAGTGCTACTGCCAGTGAAATAACGGCGACCGGTAATGACCTGGATTCCTATGAACATTGTAACTCTCTATTGATGTGGTTAAACTTCTAATGACAAGGATTATTTATTTATTTTTGGGAAATGCAAGATATCTTGATATTAGTATTGGGGAAGGAGCCAAAGTTCATCCATGGAAGAGACCAAGAAGAAAGGACGGTGCGTCACCTGGCTGCATCTGTTGGTTATCTTGAGGCTGTTGACTACTTGTTAACATACTTTTCTTTTATTGTTGTTCAGAGGGACAACAGAGGCGCCTTTCCGATTCATATGGCGGCTATTGAAGGCCATGTTTCTGTTATTCAGAAGCTTCTTCCTTATTGCCCAGATCCTTGGAAGATGCTCGACAGTAATGACAAAAATATGCTTCATTTTTCGGCTGGGGGTGGAGCATTTAATGTTGTCAGGTATGTTCTCAGAATTCCTGAGCTGAAGATGCTTATAAACCAGAGGGATAAGGATGGAAATACGCCCTTGCATTTGGCCACCATCAACTGGCATCCCAAGATTGTTAGTGCTTTGACATGGGATGAGAGAGTGGACCTGACATTGGTAAATAATGCAAGACAGACAGCTATTGATGTTGCTGAGAATCACATGGAAAGAAACAGGGTAGCCTCTTTTCGGAAGGTATGCAATTGAGATTGATTGATTAATTTTCAATTACCAAACTATAAGCTTTTGAACCTGGAAACTTGCCATACAAACTTGCCATCTTGCAGCGATTAACATGGGTGGCATTAGAAGCAGCCGGAGCAGCCCGATCTCCTCCAATGATTATGAATGCTTATAAAAAGTCAACAGATTCGAAGCCAGTTGAAATGGACTACTACAAGGACAAAGTCAACACTCTTTTGCTGGTTTCAACCTTCGTGGTCACAGCAACATATGCAGCTGGATTCACAATGCCCGGTGGCTTTAAAAATTCTGACCCAGACGAAGGCACGGCAACCTTGTTAGGACGCAATGTGTTTGGAATATTTATTTTCTGCGACACTATAGCTATGTACTGCTCCATTTTAGCTGCAGTCACTCTTCTCTGGGGACAGATGGGTGATGCCTATGATCTGGTGCTAATGGTCGTCCGATTTGCGCTGCCATTGATGGGGATTTCTCTGATTATGATGAACTTAGCATTCATTGCTGGTATATACCTTGTGGTGAGCAAACTTAGTTGGCTTGGCATTGCTGTTCTAGTCCTGGGAGCATTGTTTCTAGTGGTTCTCTCATTGCTCTTCTTTCCTCTTTTCCTCCCTATCTGGTCTCGAAACTGCATTCTACGCCGCATGTTTCATCATCCCTTTCAACGTCTGATAGAACTCACTGGGAGTTATTAGTTATGCGATTCGGTACCTTTTTCTTAATATGAATTTCTATCCTCTGTAAGGCAGTAAATCTTTTGATACACGATCAATTGTCAAGGACTAAATTCATCATTTTACAATATCATCTACTTCATGTTTTCTAAAGTATAGTTTATGGTGTATATAAAAATGGAATATGGCAGTGTGTTTTCATTTTTATTTTTATTTTTAGCCTTTTTTTTAATCTGAAGTTTGAATAGATTTGATAGATATTTTTATTAGATATTAGAGAACTTAAGCTCCAATCATTTCTTTTATGTCATCAAAGAGCTGAGAGAAGACTGTTGGTTTTTCAAATAACTGACACAGCAAATTAGAATTTGCAGAGAAACAAACACTCTTGTATTCAAACTAACTGAAACAGAAATACAAATCTGCTTAATAAAATACAACTCTAATTCTCCTTTTTATAGACATGTAAAGGGATAAGACTTCATAACTTACATAACTTGAATAACTTATTAAGATAAAACCGTAAAACTAAACATCAGTTTATTTTAGTTTATCAGTTTTAACTCAACTGAAAAACAAAATCTGATCGCATAACTTCCTCAGCGCAGATTGCCCTAAACTGATCGAAACACAGCATACTTCACATGATGCTCGCCGCGGCTACCATTTATTTTGCCGCAGCGAAATCCTTCTTCACGTTTTTAGAGTAGCACTTTTAGGCATATCAACGACAAAGACATGCCTCCATGACTACATTACAACTCCAGAATTTTAGAACCAACTTCCTCCAGGGCATTTGGTAGGCAGAGGATTCCCACATAACAAGGGATTGCCCTCAAAAATGGATGGATCATTGAATTGTGGCAGTGAAGGGATTCTTCCAACCAAGTTGTTGTAAGATAAGTTCATCTGGGTTAGAGATTTCAGGGTTGACAAGCTTTCAGGAATTGGCCCTGAAAGATGGTTATGTGATAAGTTCAACATTCTCAGAGCTGAAAGCCTTGCAATCTCTTCTGGAATTCTTCCTGTTATATTATTCCAGGAAAGGTCGATGGTGTTGACACTCACAATAATGCTACTGTACTCTGGATCTCTTCCTTTCATCACAACATATATCAGCCGTTCGAATACTTCAGTGTTGTTTCCAAAGACCAAGCCAGATAGGTTTCCAATACACCTGGGAATATCCCCTGAAAACATGTTGTGAGAAAGGTCCAGGATGTGAAGATTCCGAAGATTGCAAAAACCTTGAGGAATATTTCCACTGAACAAGTTTGATCGAAGGCGAAGCATAAAGAAAGAGGAGAACTTTTCTATCCACAAGGGTAGATTTCCAGAAAATCTGTTTCCTCCCAGATCAATGCTTGTCAGTCCTGTGCAATTTTGCAAGGAAGAAGGGATTTCCCCATCAAGATTATTATTGTTCAACATCAGCACACTAAGGGAAGCTAAGGAGCCAAATGAACTTGGAATGCTGCCAGTTAATGTGTTGTTTGACATATCAATCCCCCATAACATTCGAGATTTGTGCCAACAGTTGGGGAATTCACCATACAACTTATTGCTCCGAAGGGAGAGAACTTGCAGATCCTCTAGTTCACACATTGATGAGGGGACTTTTCCGTCAAGACGATTCCAGGAAAGATACAGTCTTTGCAGCCTTGGCACTAGGCTGCCAATATTTTCAGGCAAAGATCCTGAAAATAAGTTGTCCTGAAGAGAGATCTCAGATGCATTTGTGGACCAAACCGGGAAAGGGCCCTCAAAATGATTAGAACCCAAATCAAGGGCCCTTAAATTTGGAAATTCCAAATGGTGTGGCAGCTTTCCCTGGATCTGGTTATTTGATAAAATCAAATAGGTGATTTGAGAAGATAGCTTTGAAAACCAGTCCCCTGGAATAGTGTCCGAGATTCCAGCATTTCTAAGGCTAACAGAGGCAAGTTCACTTTGAACTTGAAGCCATACAGGAAAGAAAGGACCCACCAGGCAGTTGTCAAAGTGAATAAATTTGAGCCTGAAAGGAGGAACCCACTTGTAGGAAACATTGAAAACCAAGTACCTGGTTGGTTCTGTTGTGATTCTGACATATTCTAATCTTCCAAGCTTCATCATATGTGCTTCGCTTAAGATTCCTGTCCAGGAATTCTCCATCAGGTCGGCATGAACGAGCTCAGAGAGTTGGCCGAAACTTTGAGGAATCGTGCCATTCATCCTGTTGTAGGAGAGGTCCAATGTTTTCAATGATGACAAGCTTCCTATAGATGATGGAATTGAACCCCAGAAAGAGTTGCCAAAAAGGAATAGAAATTTCAGATTCTTAAGATTTCCTAATGATTCGGGCAATTCTCCTTCCAGTGAATTAGAACCTAGATCAAGAACTACTAAGTTGTTTGGCCTGTTTGAGAAACCACCCAACAACTCCTGAATCTCACCGTTCAAATTGTTTGCGGAAAGATCTAAACTCTTCAGCCTGGAAAGATTTCCAAAGAAACTTGGAATTTCGCCTCCAAGGTCCAGATTGTTAGACAAATCAAGGACTTCAAGAAGTTTCAGGTTTGCAAACTCACCAGGAATGGGACCATTAAAGAAATTCCATCTAAGATAGAGCTTGGAAAGGCTTGTAAGGTTGAATAACCATTCAGGGATTTCAGAATTGAAAGAATTTTCTGACAAATCAAGAACTGAAAGTGAAGTGAAGTTAATGAATGGCAATGAAAGTGGAACCTGAAGTTTACACCAATGCAGACGTAGCTCCACCAGGGCAGAAAGTTTATTTAATGCTTGCAGCCAATCAGTTCCAGCACTATCCAGTTTCACAAATCCTAAGTTAAGGTACTTCAAGGAAATGAGACCTGAAATCCAGTTTAGATTCTCAGCGCGCGACTCTGGTGGACGAGTACTGCTGTATGAATCTGCATAGAGATCAAGGTACTTCAAACTTGACAAATTTCCAAGCTGAGGAGGAATCTTTCCACCAAATGATGAAAATGACAGATTGAAATAGATCAAGTTCTTAAACTGACCAAAGAACTCAGGAATTTGGGTTCCTTCAAAGTCATTCATGCTCAAGTCCAAGCACTTTAAATGTTCCAGTTGCAACAAAGCAGGATTGATTTTTCCACCCAAACAAGACCTCTTATAAACCGTTGGATCACCTACTCCACCATTAATTAACTGATACGGATTCCTGAGGTTGAGATTGGTGACACGACCAGTTCGGTTGCTGCATTCGATGCCACTCCATTTGCAGCATTCTTCACCTGTCCAAGAAGAAAGCCTGCCAGAAGGATCAGTGAGGGTTGTTTTGAAGGAGAGAAGCCCCTCTCTCTCGGAGTCTAGGCATAAGATACTGATATTTGCATCACTGAAACATAGCTTAATGATATCTAGACAGAAAAGTGCTGCGAAATACAACAGAAAAACTGGCAAAATGGGAAGATGAGTTGAGCTGAAAGCAACGCTGACACCCATTTATGCCTTCTGAATTCTGACTGTTTTTGTTTACAAAAAACACTATTGCACCCAAAATAAACTCACAAAAGTTCGGACTATACCAATAATAGCTACTTCCGAGTTCTGACTAACTGTTAAAAGACAAATTCGCGATGCTATGAAGTCAAAAGTTTTGAAATTATATATTTCACCAATTAATTGAACGGTGATTAATGAGAAGAATCATGATATTAGTATTCGAAAATTTTCATATATATTTGAGAACAGATATAGTATAGACTCAGGAGAAAGTCCAAATTCATATGTCTATAAAAGAGAGAAGATAAGAACGGTGGGAAAGAGATTGTGTGCTGTGTCCATTAACCTGGTGGAAATGCCCACTCATAGAAGTGGAGTAAAGACTTTGAGTCACGGAATAATAATTCTGACACCATTTTGAGATGCACTAGCTAAAGGGATAATATAATTTACAGTGCAAAACCTAACAATTCTATACTAAAATCTAAAATTTGTATAGTTGCAAAGCCATTATGCAAACTATAATCATTATGATGTTTTCTTTATGTTGATTAGTTTCGCCACATTACTAAAAGTGATTATTTTATAAAAATTATATAATTTCAAAAATAGAAGAGAAGATACATTAATGAGTTTGAAGAAGTATTCATATATTCTTTTTGTATAGAAGACGTGCAAATAACCATTCAATAAAAACATCTCATGTCAACGTAAATTCATTACTTGGGATGGTTATTGATGGATTGTAGGATGGGTTTTTTTTTTTTTTTTTTCTGGAAACAAGAAAGTTCTCAATCTATGAATTTAAAGGAATAAGATTAGGAAGATTAGCTAAACAAATGTTCAGTTTATACAACATAAATGATTAAATTTGATTTAACTTTGCTTCTTTATGGAACAATTTTTTTCAAAAATTTCATAAAACATCCTATAAATTTTACATATTATAGTGTAATCCCCTACAATTTTCAAAATCCTCAATATTTTAAGGTTCTTTTTTTTAAAATCTTTCACATAATGTGCCAAAATAAACCCACTGATAAACAAGGCCATAACTCTGGTCTGGAAAATCATGAGGGCCCAGGTAATTATATATACAGAGATATACCAAATAATCAATAAATTAATTTCCTGAACAGTAATGCTAGGCTTACCGACTCATCCACAGATTTTACATACTGACTTGAGTTAAATTTTCAGATTTGGGTTGTTGGGTAGTGAGTCGGTATATAAAAATCAGTATTTGGGTTGGTAAATATAGTATTATTCTTTCCTGAAAGTATACTAGAACTTGCAGATTCTTTAAGATTTCCTGGCGATTATTACTGTAAATTCTTTATTAGTCAAACCAAGAACGTTAGAAGTTTATAAGTTTACAAACTCACCGAGAAACCATTAAAGAAACTCACCAAGAATACGCTAATAAAATTTTTAATTGGTTTATACAAGATGAATAATTAATTTGACTTGACTTTGTTTCTTTTATGGACTTAAAATTTTTCAAAATTTCATAAAATTATTTTATAAATTTATTCTGATTATATTCTTAATCCCAACAATTGTTAAAAATCCATCCTTCCTTGACATTTTAAGGTTTTTTTTTTGAAAAAAGAAGAAGAATTTTTTCACATAATGTACCAAAAACAAACCTAGCAATGTGCTTCAAATCCATTTATTAAGCCCATTTCGGCCCATCAGGGAGTTCATCTACTGGAAAATCGTAGGGCCTAAGTCATTTCATTAGCTAAAATTATAATTTAGAAAAATGACATAATCTTTTAATTAACTTAAATTGAAATATAAATTATTATTCGTGATTGTTTTGCAATCCAATGAATATGAGAGAGAATATAGAGGTAGGTATTTGTTTGTCACATCAGTAACGCCTACATTATTAGATTGTATTGAATTCATAATTGAAAATTTGTGCAAAAAATTTAAATCAAATTTTAACGTTAAAGAATACCATCCCTTTAGAAAATAATATATAAAAACTTAAATGATTTTGTATACGAGCTTTTAAAGTTTAAAGTTTGTTGACTTGACTTGATTGATTGTTGGGGATTTGATTGATTAGTTTTTGAATTAAGATTTCCATTTTATGCTTATGTTTATGTTTATGTTTATGTTTTATTTGCTTTTGAGATTAGAATTTTATATGAATTTAGCAAGACTCTTTTTTGAGTCTTGTTTTGAAAAAGGTTCTCTGTTTTCCCCTGTTTCTACTTTTGCAGTTGTTTTATAGCATTTTGTAGGCAACAAAATTGTCACTTTTTCTCATTGTAGAAACCCTTTTAGTCTTCAATTGGGAAAGACTTAAAATCAAATTATCTCATGAGTGATTAACGATGTTTCAATTTCAAGTATATTGAGTGATTTGGGCTAGAGCACATGAGGCATGAAAGTTTTTGTTGTTTAATCTAGTGTTGATTGGTTTTCTTTTTCCCCTTTCTTGCACTCTTAAGAGTGCTAATTTGCCTTGAAGGTATGGAACGGTCAACAGGCCAGAGCAGCGGCGGTTTTAGTTGCGGATAACATAGATGAACCTCTTATCACCATGGATTGTTCTTAGGAGAGCACTGATGCAGATGGATATGTAGAGAAAATTGGAATCCCCTCGGCGCTGATAGAGCGCTCCTTTGGTGAGAGCTTGAAGCAGGCTTTGAAAAAAGGAGAAGAAGATGTTGTGATAAAATTGGACTGGAGAGAGTCAATGCCCCATCCTGACCAGAGAGTTGAGTATGAATTATGGAAAAACAGCAACAACGAGTGTGGAACTCGCTGCGATGAGCAGATGAACTTTGTGAAAAGTTTCGAGGGCCATGCTCAAATCCTGGAGAAGGGAGGCTACACTTTGTTTATACCACACTACATTACCTGATATTGTCCTCAAGCTTTTATTCTCAACAGTCAATGCAAGTCTCAGTGCATAAACCACGGAAGATATTGCGCTCCGGATCCAGAACAGGATTTTGGAGAAGGGTATCAAGGGAACGATGTGGTTTTCGAGAACTAGAGGCAGCTTTGCGTGCACAGAGTCGCCAACGCAAGCAACCATTCCCGTGTTTGGTGAGATTATGTGGCTGATTTTCATATCAAATGCTCCATGAAGAAGAAGAAGTACAGCAAAGAGTACGGCCATATCTATCCTTTTCCGACCAAATCTGTGATGGATCTGGCTGGAAAAAGCCAGATCAGTGAAATTTCAGCCATTTATGGTCAGAATTTAGGCCGTTGTACAGATTCCGGCTATCACTGACAGTGGTTGTTGGAATCTGACAAGTTGGGTTGATGAGGGTGTTTTTGTTAATTTTTAAACTTTTTTTTCAGAGGGTATTTAGTGAAATTAATAACCTTATGGGGTCTAAAAGTAATTAAAAAAATAGGGTAATATTTCTGGAATAATGTGCCAAACATTATTTGGAGAATAGGATTGGGAATATGGATAAAAATAGGGAGCCAAACGCACCCTAAGTGCTGAAACTGAGGAGGAACTCCAGGTAATTCAACTTCTCAGAAAAACAAAATGTTTTATGTGGCTCAATTTAGAGAACTCCTGGCAGCATCAAATTAACTTGTTGTTTCTTCTGTTTTATTTTTGAAATTTAGGTTGGTCGAGGATCTCCTGGCGATGTCGCCATCTTGCCAACATTGGTCATCAATAATGTTCAATATCAGGGTTTGTAATTTATCAATCATCATTTTTGTAAACTTTTGGGATTGTATTTGTCATTTTTATGAATAAACCCTAAAGTGTAAATAAGGTTCCGATTCTAAGCTTTTAGACTCCATACGTTTACAAGTCATAAAACACTTGTAAGCATGAGTGGACAAAGAATTACAAGTCCTAAAACACTTGCTAATTCGGTTGAATCAAAGAGTTTCATTCCAAGTCCTAAAACACTTGGATTGTGGAGTGTGGAAAGCAATGGAGGAAATTCGGCCCAAGCAAGTTCCAAGGGGAGAGAGAGCCCCAGCACTTCGACCCAAACCATTCCAAGTCCAAGCCCAACAAAGGAAGCTTAAGCCCACCAAGAGAGAAGCCCAAGTGTTGAAGTGAACACATTCGGCCCAATTCTCATTCCAAAGGGGAAAGCCCACTTGAACCCTTATTGGATCCATTTGCAAGATCTTCAAGGCCCATTTGCGGATGTTTTTCCTAGTGAATTACCAAGGGGTTTGCCACCACTTAGGGGAATAGAACATCATATTGATTTGCATCCCGGTGCCCCTCTTCCCAATAGGCCAGCATATAGGTGTAATCCCAAAGAATCAAGAGAGCTTCAAAGACAAGTTGAGGAGTTGATTTCCATGGGATTTGTGAGGGAGAGCATGAGTCCTTGTTCAGTTCCAGCCTTGCTTATGCCAAAGAAGGATGGCACTTATCGGATGTGTATTGATAGTCGGGTCATCAATCGGATAACTATCAAATATAGGTATCCCATACCACGGTTAGATGACATGTTGGATGAGCTTCATGGTGCAACCATCTTCTCAAAAATTGATCTAAGAAATGGTTACCATCAGATTAGAATAAGAGGGGGAGATGAATGGAAAACGGCATTCAAGACCAAGGGAAGATTGTATGAATGGATGGTGATGCCTTTCGACCTTTCCAATGCACCAAGCACCTTCATGAGGTTAATGAATGAGGTACTCAAACCTTTCATTGGAAAATTTGTGGTTGTATATTTTGATGATATATTGATATATAGTACTTGTAAGGATAGTCATGTAGAACACTTTAGCTTAGTGCTTGAATTGTTGAGGCAAAAAAAAATTGTATGCTAAGCTTGAAAAATGTGAGCTATTTATGAGACAATTGGTGTTCTTGGGTTATGTAGTTTTGGGAGAAGGAATTAAGGTAAATCAATCCAAGGTAGAATCCATTCATAATTGGCCTAAACCTAGTTCAATTACGGAGATTAGGAGTTTTCATGGTTTAGCCTCTTTCTATCGTAGATTTGTCCCTAATTTTAATTCCATTATGGCTCCCATAACTGAATGTTTGAAGAAGGGATCTTTTGAGTGGACTAAGGCAGCAAATGATGCTTTTAATTTGATTAAAAAGAAGTTGTGTGAAGCTCCCATCCTTGCCCTACCAGATTTCAACCAAGTGTTTGAAGTAGAATGCGATGCAAGTGGTGTTGGCATTGGGGCAGTTTTGAATCAATCCAAAAGACCAATAGCATACTTTAGTGAGAAGCTTAGTGATTCAAGGAGGAAGTATAGCACTTATGATAAGGAGTTTTATGCTATAGTGAGAGCACTTGACCATTGGAGTCACTACCTTCGGCTGAAACAATTTGTCCTCTATTCGGATCACCAAGCTTTGAGGTTCATCAATGGGCAGCGCAAACTCAACACAAGACATGCTGAATGGGTTGAGTTCATCCAATCCTTTTCGTTTGTGCTGAATTACAAACAAGGATCACACAATGTTGTAGCCGATGCACTCTCTAGAAGGTATGTCTTACTCTCTTTACTTGATTCTAGAGTTCTAGGTTTTGAATTAATGAAGTTGTGTTATGAGGAAGATTAATTAATGAAGTTGTGTTATGAGGAAGATTTGGAGATGAAAACATGCATAACTAAATGTGGGAAACCTGGTTTTGAAAATTATATTATGCACGATGGGTACTTGTTCAAGGATAGAAGATTATGTGTCCCTAAGGGTAGTTTTAGGGAACTAATTATGAGGGAAGCACATAATGGCGGGTTGGCAGGCCATTTTGGGATTACTAAGACTTTAGAAACCATCAAAGAATATTTTTATTGGCCTAAAATGTTAGGGGATGTTCAAGCTCTCATTAGAAGGTGTGGATCATGTCAAAGAGCTAAGAGTCAATTCAAGGCCAGACTATACCTACCCTTACCCATAGCCGAGCACCCTTGGGAGGACCTTAGCATGGATTTTGTGGTTGCATTGCCTAGGACCCAAAGAGGAAAAGATTCCATCATGGTAGTGGTTGATAGGTTCTCAAAAATGGCCAATTTCATATCATGCCATACCACACATGATGCCTCCAAAATTGCCGAATTGTTCTTTAGAGAAGTGGTAAGACTTCATGGCATTCCGAGGACCATTGTCTCGGATAGGGATACAAAATTCTTGAGTCATTTTTGGAGAAGTTTATGGGGTAGACTAGGGACAAAATTAATGTTTAGCACCTCACACCACCCTCAAACCGATGGTCAAACCGAAGTGGTGAATAAAGTGTTGGGTAATGTCCTAAGGAGTTTAGTGAGTAAGCATTTAAAGGATTGGGATTTGCAATTGGCACATGCTGAATTTACCTACAATAGGTGTGAAACCCCGTTTTTAATCCTAATACATATTAAATATTCTGTGTGATTTTATTTTTATGGAAGGGGATTTCTGTTAGTTTTTAAAAGTTTTATTGGGAATGAAATTGCAAGATAAGGAAGCTGCTGGGTTTGCATGTAACAAGGGGCAAAACCTGGAGGTTTATTCGAAAGAAATGCTGATGTGGTAGGGGTTTAGCAGGATTACCTGTAACCTAGGGGCAGAAGCATAAATTTAGAAAGATTAAAGATATAAAAAAGAAAGAAAAGGGGCTGATTTTGGCCCAAATGAAGAAGGAGACGAGAGCAGAGGGAGAAAGCGGGAGCAGAGCAGAAAAAGAAAAGTTTAAAAAAAACAAGGGAGGCTGATTTTCGCCCAGATGAAGAAAAGAAGAAAACGGAGAAGAGAGGGGAATGGGTGCGGCTGAAAAATGGTAGAGTGAGAGAAAAGAGTGGAGGAGAGTGCAGGGAGCTTCGGTTGCTAGAATTGTGAGTGGATCTAAACTATTTTCCTTAAAAACTTAAGCTTATGCCCTTGCATGTTGATTTCCTTTTACTACCGTCCATTTGCTTTTGCGAAAATCCTTACAAGCATGATGTTTGTAAGTGGAATAGTAGAACTTTGCATAAAATCATGTTTTTAGTGAAATGATTTCTATGTTTGTGCATAAATGCCTTACCTTCAAATTTGTTTAAGCTTTGATATGGTTATATTCCTCTTCTGTAAACTATCTTTGGCATGCATGTGAATGATTTTATATATAATGAAATTTGGAAATAAGTGTGGACATGCATGTATAATAATTATGCCTATACCAGATGTTGTTGAATGGAAAGCAGAATTTGTGTTTCCGCCTGTTTGATTTGGTTGATGATTGAGAATTCCAGCTAATTTTGGTAGGGCTGGTTTGTTTGGAAATTAATTGGTGGCAGTAATGGTTGGAATGAAGGGTATGGAAATTATGGATTTCATATATTGATTAATTTTCACAAGCATATGTGCATTTTTATGCATATTCACAATGTTTGTGATAGAACAGAAATTATGGGAAGCAGTATGTTGGATATGGTGGCTGAATTGTGTTGTTGACTGAAATTGGAGATTTAATGCAATAGGTTTTATACGGGTAGAGCATATATGTTGATCCTAAAGAACCAAGAGTTATTAAAGTATGTTTTTGGTTATAAAAAGTTATGCTGTGAAATTCTGACAGTCCGAACTTCTGAAAATTTTATATATGTTTCGGGTTTGCAAATGAAGCTAAATTTCAGGTATTTTGTTTTAGACTTATTAGATATTGGTTGACAATTGATTTCATCCCAAAATTCGAAGTATTGGATTTTTTAATGAATTTTGAATTCTGCTATGAAATTCTGGAATTTCATGTTTTCTGTAGAGCATGCATTTTTCAGAACTGAAATAATGCACTTATACTTATCCAAATTGAGTGATTTTAAATTCTGGTGAATCCTATATGTGTCTAGTTTAATTCTGGAGAGTTTCATGAGGTTTAGATTAAGGGCTGAATTGTTATGAACTTTACAATTCAGTAACCTCAATTCTGGATACAGTTGGCAGATTTAAATGGGTTTGAAAGAAAATTGTATTTTAAATAGTTATTGATTCTGAAGTGACTTGAAAATATTACTAGATCAACATATATTTGTCTTGAATGCCCCATTGAAATTATAGCTTGATTTGGTGAGTGGATTAAACCAAATCTTCTTCCAAAAGCTTAAATCCATGTTTGCATGTTAACTTATGATTTTATTTTAAATGTTTGATGAAGTTTCGTATATAGAATTTATATGTATTCACGCTATATGAATAAAATTTTGAGAGTAGAGAACTTGTTGAATTGTATACGGGTTGAGGTTCGTCATCTTGGTAGATGGTTTCTTGGTAAAAAGAAAAAGAGAAGGGGTGCATTCTGTCAGTTTTTGAAAGTATGTTTTAAAACTTGCATTCTACCCCCATTTGGCATGGAATTTCATACGATTTGGCATGATTTACTTTTATATGAAATGTGGTATATATCTTATGATTAGTGATGGACATATGCTATGGAAATGTGATGTTGAAAGTAATTTTTAATCTGGGTTAAACTGTCAGTTTTAAAACATGTTTGGAAACTTTCAGTTTCACCCTTGGATGTGATTTTTTAATATTATGTCATATATGCATGATTTATAAGCACATATGTGGTATGTTCTTGACTTATATATGTTACTTGAGATTAACATGAGATGCATGATTAAATGAGAGTTTAGTGATTTTGATAAATATACTAAATGAGAAACGAAAAAGGGTTGATTTGTCAATTTTGGGGCATGTTCATAAATCTATATTTTCCCCCCTTGGGCATAAATATCATATTTTTCAAGCAAACTATGCATTTTTCATGAAGAAAAGCATGTTAGACTATATATAAGAGTAAAAGTGGTTTTCAAACCACCCTACGAAGTACCCATTTTTCAGAGATCGATTATTGGCTGCTGCCCGGCGATGCGAGATTCCGCCAAGGGTATGACATTTCAGATTTTTGCTCTGCCATGCGTATGAGATTTTATTGGCTCTGCTGGCGTTGAGTGGTCCGCCGTAAGCAGTTTGGTGGCTCTGCCGTGCGATGATAGATCTTGCCGGGTATGAGTTTTATTTTAGGCTCTGCAGGGCGTTGAGTGGTCCGCTAGGTAAGATAGTTTCAGTGGCTCTGCCCGTGCGATGATAGATCTTGCCGGGTATGACAGATTTTATTGGCTCGGCCTGGGCGTTGAGTGGTCCGCCAGGTATGATAGTTTCAGTGGCTCCGCCTGCGCGATGACAGATCTTGCCGGGTATGACAGGTACATCCCTTGCTCTGCCTGTGTGTGGGACGCCCACCAGGTAAGACAGATTTCCCCGAGGGTACTAGTTGCGGTGAGAGTTTTCTGTTATTAACATCGAATCAGTTTTAGAATGTTCAAAAATCACATTCAGTTTTTAGTATCTGCTACGAGCGATAGCCTCAAAATGGGTTTTAAGAATGTTAAGAGAGCCTTCAATATTAGCCACAGTTTTAAAATAAGATATCAGCTTATAGTTTTCAGTATTAGTGAAAGCTACAGTATCCAGTTTAAATTTCAGTTATCAGCATAAAGTTTACAGTATTCCAAAATCAGTTATCAGTGCATAGCTTCAGAAAAATCAGTCTTCAATTTTAAATCATCACAATAGTTATAAATTTAGTTACCAGATTTTGTTTTGAGAGTCATGAGTGTTCATTGAATGATGGTTTGGATGTTTGTAGCATGACTAGTAGAGTTATTATTTTCATACTCATATGCATTATTGAGCGATGACATAGATGGTTGCAGCATGACTTATAGGAAATATTGTTCCCAGAAGCATAAGCCCTTACAGTTATGTTTTAAGTTTCCAGAAAAAGAATTTTAAGCATTCAATGATGAGCTATAATTCAGAATTTGTTTTCAGCTTAAATGATGAGATTACAGTACTTAGAACAATTTTAGAAAACGAGTTATACATGCATACAGGAATGATTTAGTTACTTCCATAACACGTTCACAGAATCATGTTGTTTTCAGGATTTCATAAGAACTATTGCATGCCATGACTATTGTTGAAGAATGTTTTGCAAACTCTCCCCAATCCCTCACTCACTGAGTATTTCAGCTCACCCCTTTTTAGACCATTTTTCCCAGGTTCACAGGAAGAGTCGTGCTAAGGAGTGATTCCTCTCGAGGTTGGGCCCTTACGTCATCGACTCATCATGTGTGTAAAAATGTCATGCTTGTTACCGCTACCGAATTATGTTTTATCCTTATGTTTATCTCCTGTGTTGATTATAAAAGATATGAATATCTGATACCAAAATTTTCCCTAACTCTTTCCTTTTGTAAAACGAAAGATGATGCATGTCTTTTTTTTGAGATGTTGGAAATGGAAATACTATGATGTTATTCAGGAAAAGTATGTCTTTAAACAGGTTTCACAGTTTTTCTACATGACACGTCTCGGGTATCCGAGTCTTGTGGGAGCGCCCAGATCCTACGAGATGAGGAAATTCGGGACGGGTTGTGTCAATAGGACTCCTAGTTCTACTACGGGTCACACTCCTTTTAAGGTGTTGTATGGAGTAAACCCACTTATCCCTTTTGATCTCACTTCCCTACCCCTTGATTTTGAGCCAAGTGCGAATGCTAATGAGAAGTTGAAACAAATGAAGGAACTCCATGAAACCGTGAGAGCTCAAATAGAAAAATCAAATGAGAAGATCAAGAATAAGGCAAACAAGCATAGAAAACCTAAGCTTTTCCAACCAGGGGATTTAGTTTGGATTCACTTGAGAAATGAGAGGTTTCCAAGTAAGAGGGAGAGTAAATTAGCTCCTAAGGCTGATGGGCCTTTTGAGATTGTTGAAAGTGTAAATGATAATGCTTATAAGGTGGAGTTGCCTAGTGAGTATGGGGGAGTCTCGGCCACCTTCAATGTGGAGGATCTAAGCCCATACTTAGAGGACGATTTGGATTTGAGGGCAAATCCTTCTCAACCCGAGGAGGATGATACATTTACAAGTCCTAAAACACTTGTAAACATGAGTGGACAAAGAATTACAAGTCCTAAAACACTTGCTAATTCGGTTGAATCAAAGAGTTTCATTCTAAGTCCTAAAACACTTGATTGTGGAGTATGGAAAGCAATGGAGGAAATTCGGCCCAAGCAAGTTCCAAGGGGAGAGAGAGCCCAAGCACTTTGGCCCAAACCATTCCAAGTCCAAGCCCACCAAGAGAGAAGCCCAAGTGTTGAAGTGAACCCATTCGGCCCAATTCTCATTCCAAAGGGGAAAGCCCACTTGAACCCTTATTGGATCCATTTGCAAGATCTTCAAGGCCTAATCTCTTACACCCTTATTAGTAAACTTGATTAGGATCATTGATCAAGTGTTGAGCTAATAAAGTAAGTTTTTTCAACTAATGGGATGGTTAAAGACTTGAACCCTAGAATTAGGGAATCATGTCCCTTTTTGCATTAAATGGGTATGGCCTTATTTTTTAATGGAAGGCTTGTAATTATTTTGTGTAATATTTATTTTTTTTCATTTTCTTGTAATGTATTTATTGATTACTCTTTTAACCTTGTAATTGCCTATATAAAGGCAACTATTCTCCTTGTAATGTGGTTCATGAAATATCAAAAACTTGGTTTAACCATTGAGAGAACTTTGTGTTCTTGTTGTGATTTCTTTATCTAAGTCTTGGCAAGGAGATTTGGTGGTGAATCAATTCAAGTTGGTGGAGAATTCCTTTATGCTTGAAGTGTTCATTCTTGTCTTAACTCAAAATTGTAAGTAAGTGTGATATTGCCTCCCTAGTGTTTTTGGCTAAATCTAAGCTTGAGTTTAGGGCATATTTTGTTGTGTTTTGTTGTTGCAAATTGGTTGGAATTGGATCAAGATTGGTTCTGCTTCCAAACCCAGGAACAATCCAGTTCTGGTTCCATGGGATTTGGGCGGATACCTAGACCCGCCCACCCTTAGTTTTGGTAGAACTTGAGACTAATGAGTGCCTTAAAAGGAATGACGATTGTTGGCAGGACACCAAGGCGAACGTCACTGCTTGCAAGGTACACCATATAAATTTTACAAGCAACATAGATATTATATAGTTCCTTACGAATTGTCAAAGTAAAAAAAAAAAAAAAAAAAAGGTTTGATAGATATGCAACTTGACAACCACACAATAACAAAGCGTCAGGCGAAGCACAAACTTTACGACGATTCGTGCCTCTAAGATCAATACCCTAATCTATTTTTATGCTAAGCGATTTTTGCAGAAGCAAATTCTAAAGCAACTTATGCGACAAAAATACTTTCGAATTTATAGGAATAGATCGATGTAACACGAACCACACAGATTTTCTTCATCCTCTACCGTGCCTCTTTTGGGCAAACTTGTGAGTTATACGTATACAGACTTATTATTCATAGGACCATTTCTTTTTCCACTTTGTAGATGCACAGGTTAAGCTCTAAATATAGGTTCAAAGAATACCGTAATCAACACAAATAAGAAGGGCCAGGTGAGTGATGCGTTATATGTAAAAATCAGATGCTGCTTTGCCTTGTTATATATTTAAATATTTCCAAGAAATTAAATGTTGTTCTTACGACTAGCTTTAACAAAAAAACTCATATGTCATGTAACCAGAGATTTGATTAAGAGGTAACTCTATGATTTACAGACAATATAATTTAGTACTTCAGCCAATGTCCCTTCCGAGTTATACTTCGTTCTGAAGTGTTTCTCACCTTACAGTTCAATTAATAGAAAATGGTATCTCATAGATAAGATCCTGGAAACTCTCTTATGAATTTTCAAAGTAAAAAAAATGCAAATTAAGTTTGATATTATCTTAAATTTGTTCATAACAATTAACAAGCAAGATGGATATAATATAGTTCATATTATTAGCATTTCTAGTTCATTAAATGTAGAGGCTTAGGGAAGTTAATTAGTTGAATATCTTTATGAAAGAGAGTACAATAAATGGCAAATCCATATCAAAAAATCCAAATTATTTATGTTGAATGATGGCTTGAAACAGTACCGTATTGACACTTAAGTGGAACGACGTCGCTTTGCTCCAAACTGACAGAATCAATCCTGAGCGTTGATGATAAAGGGAGATCCAACGGGTGACATTTAACCCTAATGTTCTCATATAAAAGCAGAATGTTTTGGCAGTTGAAGCAGCACAGTGATTAGTCTTTCGTTTTTCGATTACTCTCTCTTCTTCGGTAAAACACCATTGTTAAACCTTTAGGGTTTCTACAGTTGGGTTGAGTGTTTCCTGTAACTTGAGTGTTGAGTGACTGATTAGGTCATTTCTGGGTGTATTGTATACACCTGTTCTTAGGGGTTCAAGGGTATAATCTCTAGGGTTGGGTTACGGGTTGAAGAAGGGGTTTATTTCAGTGACTTGTGTTGCTTATTGTGTAATCTGTAAACTTGACAGTTTAGTGCAGCGAGCTCGTGTGATTCTCGAGTTCAACGTGGACTTAGCTTGCTCAATCTTAGAGCAAGTGAACCACGGTAAATCTGTTGGTATTGTGTTTGTTTCTTGATCTTGTTTTTGTTGTTTGTGTTGGTTGATTCTATCTTTGCGTAGTTTTAACAGTGGTATCAGAGCTATCTTTTAGAAGATTAGGGTTTCGTGTTGTGAAATTAGGGTTTCGCGAAATTAGGGTTTCGTGAAATTAGGGTTTCTGAAATTTGGGGCCCCTTTTCTAATCTGCAGGTAAAGGTATATAGGCCGGAAACCAAGAATACCTTAAAAATCGCTTAGGCAAAGAATTGGCGAATTCTGGTGTAACAAATCAAAGATTCTTTGTTGCTTTATTTTCTTTATTTCTTATTATAACTGTGCAAAGGTATATAGGTTGGAAACCAGTAACAGCCTTAAAAACTGCTTGGCAGCAATTGGCAAATTCTGGTGTAACAAAGCCACGTACCTTCAAAGATTCCTTGTTGCTCTACTTTCTTTATTTCTTATTATAACTGTGTAAAGGTATATAGGCTGGAAACCAAGAATACCTTGAAAAACCTTCCCCGCTTGCGAGGGTTGGCGAATTACACTCGGTATAACAACGCCCCGTACTCAAAGATTCCTTGTTGTTTTACCTATACTGTATTCTTTCATTATATTGTAATGAGTACCACTCGTATGGAGATCTCCCAATATGATGGGAAGATCGATTTTGGGAGTTGGAAGAAAAAGATGAAAGCACTACTGTCTCACAACAAGGTGGCCATTGCACTGGAAGGGGACTCCAAGAAATGGCCAGAGGAGAAGTTGAAAAAGAAAGAGGAGATCAATGAGGAGGCATATAATCTGATAATCATGAACTTGTCTGACAGCGTCCTCCGGAAGGTAGATGGGATTGAATCACCAATTGAACTCTGGGGTAAACTCACTACCTTGTATGCTTTGCAATCGGCCCCCAACCTAGCTTTTCTAAAGGGGGCTCTATTCTCTTATAAAATGGATAGTGCTAAGAGTATAGAGGAAAACTTAGATGAGTTTCTGAAAATGACTTTGGTTCTAAAAGGGACAGATCAAGCCTTAGGAGAAACTAGCCTAGCTATGATCCTATTGAATTCCCTGACTGAAGACTACCAAGTAGTCAAGAATGCCTTACAGTACTCTGGTACTGTACCAAACCTCGACCTAATAACAGCAGGACTTAGGGCTAGAGAACTAGAACTGAAAACTCAGAAGAGAAATGGCACTAATCTGTTTGTTAAGAGTAGACCTGAACCTAGTCACACTGGGAAAGGAAATCAGAACAATCAGGGGGCTAGAAATAAGAAAAAATGGAAGGGCAGTAACAAGAATAGAGGTGAATCCAGGAAATGCTTCTTTTGTAATAAAACAGGGCATATTAAAAAGAACTGTTTTGAGTGGATTAAAAAGGCAAAAGCAAGGGAATACTGAGAATAACCTAGCTACTACTAGAAACCTAGTAGAGGAGCCTGAAGTCCTTACTGTGTCAATGAATGACACTGGTGAAGAGTGGGTGCTGGATTCAGGCTGTTCCTTCCACATGAGCCCTAGGAGAGATTGGTTCCAGGACTTTGAAAGTGTTGAAAATGAAACTGTGTATATGGGAAACAATAATGCTTGCAGAGTAAAAGGGGTTGGTAATGTGACCCTAAGGGTTAACACAGGAAAAGTGGTAAGATTAACTAGGGTCAGATACATACCTGATCTTAAAAGAAACTTAATTTCCCTAGGCACCTTAGATGAATCAGGATGTTGTTACAAAGCAGAACATGGATGCTTGAACATATATAGGGGTAACAACCTTATTCTGACAGGAGAGAAAAGAAATGGCCTCTATATCCTTTGTGGAAATTGTCCCCAAAACTGTTTTAACTCTGTGGTTACTTCCACTAACTTGTCCAATACAGAAAAGTGGCACCTTAGGTTAGGCCACATGAGTCAAAGGGGCATGGACATTCGAAGAATAAAGGGCGCTTTGGGAAGGACAAGACTACTTCCCTTGATTTCTGTGAGAATTGTGTTCTAGGGAAACAGCATAGAAATACCTTCACCAGAGGAACTCACCTAGCAACCAGTCCTCTTGAATACATCCACTCTGACCTGTGGGGGCCTGGGAAAGTAAAGTCTCATGGAGGAAATAATTACTTCATGTCTTTGGTGGATGACTATAGCCGCAAGGTCTAGGTATACTTGTTGAAAACAAAAGATCAGGCACTAGCCAGGTTTAAGGATTGGAAAACCCTAGTAGAAAATCAAATGGGAAAGAGGGTGAAGGTCCTCAGAACAGACAATGGGCTAGAATTCTACAATCAAGATTTTGACAAGTTTTGTAGTGACCAAGGGGTCTTAAGACATAGAATAGTGACATATACCCCACAACAGAATGGAGTGGCAGAACGTATGAATAGAACCCTCCTGGATAAGGTTAGGTGCCTGTTAATAACCTCCAATCTCCCCACCTCATTCTGGGAGAAGCCCTTTCAACAATAGCCATCTCGATAAATAGAATCCACCGCTATCAATTTAAAGAGCCCCGAGGAAATGTGGGACAGGAAGAGTCCCAACCCTAAACCACCTGAGAGTTTTTGGGTGTCCAGCCTATGCTCACACCACAGGAGGCAAACTGGAACCAAGGTCTACTAAGTGTATATTCCTGGGGTATCAAGAAGGGACCAAAGGTTATAGACTCTGGGAAAGAGATACTCCAGGGGTCAAAATCATTGTGAGCAGAGATGTCATATTCAATGAGGGAGTTTTTCCTTGTAAGGAAACCAGAACAGAAGGCTGACGTGTCAAGAACAGATGATCCCTTTACCCAATCTGAAGTTACACCAATTGAGGTGGAGCTACCTATCCAAACTCAAACCACCAAGAAACTGGAGTCACACGAACATGGAGAAGTAACTGGACAACCTTATCCAGAGCATGAGGATGAGATAGAAACAGTAGATGATACTGAGACCCTACCTGACCACTTGCAAGACTACCAACTTGCAAGAGACAGAACCAGGAGACAGGTAAGGGCACCCATGAGATACTCCTATGCTAACCTAATATACACTGCTCTTCTTGCAGGTACTGAAGTACAAAGAAGAGAACCAGAAACCTATGAGAAGGCCCTGCAGACAAAAGAAAGGGACCACCTGGAAGGCGCAATGGAAGCGAAATGAAGTCCTTGGAGGTGAACGAACACCCGGAAGCTTGTACCAAAGCCCAAGGATCAGAAACTTGTACAATGCAAGTGGCTCTTCAAACTAAAGGAAGGTATCACTGAGAAGGATCCCCTCAGGTATAAGGCTAGACTTGTAGCAAAGGGGTTCACCCAAAGAGAGGGAATTGACTTCAACGAAGTCTTTTCCCCAGTAGTTAAGTACAAGACCATAAGACTTATGCTGTCCATTGTAGCCCATCAGGACCTAGAGCTTGAACAACTTGATGTCACAACTGCTTTCCTCCATGGAGATCTTGAGGAAGAGATCTACATGTGCCAACCTCTAGGGTTCATTGATAACAAGGCCCCCAACCATGTCTGCCTACTGCTGAAATCCTTATATGGTCTAAAGCAATCCCCTAGACAATGGTATAAGAGGTTTGACACCTTTATAGTAAGTATAGGATTCACTAGGAGTAGATATGACAGCTGTTTCTACTTTGCTGTTTTAGATGAAATGCCTATTTACTTACTGTTGTATGTAGATGACATGTTACTAATAAGTAAATCAAAACCTCTGATTGGTGAGTTAAAGAAGAATGCTGAATTCGAAATGAAAGACCTAGGGGGATGCTAGAAAGATTTTAGGAATGCAAATTGAGAAAGCAGTAAGTGTAAACTGAAAATCCACCAGTACTCATATCTGCATAAGTTAGTAGAAAAGTTTGGAATGTCAGGGTCCAAAACAATCTCTTTGCCTTTAGCAAACCATTTCACCTTAAGCAAGACCCAATGCCTTAATACTGATGCTGAGTCAATTAGAATGGAGACCATTCCCTATGCTAATGTGATTGGATCCACGATGTATGCTATGATCAAGACTAGACCCGATCTATCATTTGTGATATCCTTCTTGAGTAGATTTATGTCCAATCTGGTATGGAACATTGGGACACCACAAGTGGGTACTCAAATATGTCAGTGGGTCAGTGAATGTGGGACTGGAATATTATAAAAGGTCTGCCTCACTTGAGTTGGATGGTTTTGTAGACTCTGATTTTGCAGGTGACAGGGACACCAGGAAGTCAACCACTGCGTATTACTTCACCTTGGGAGGCAACTGCATTAGCTGGAAGTCCCAATTACAGCCTATAGTTGCACTATCAACAACCGAGGCTGAATATGTGGCTGTAGCTGATGTATTCAAAGAGGCAATATGGCTCAAAGGGATACTAAGTGAGGCAAAGCTGACTGAGCTGAAACCAACCATATTTTCAGACAGTCAAAGCGCAATACACCTGAGCAAAAATCCAGTATACCATGAGCGAACCAAACACATTGATGTTCGCTATCATTTTGTTAGAGAGCTGATCACTAGTGGGGAGATAGTACTAAACAAGGTTCCCACGGAACATAACCCAGCAGACATGGGTACGAAGATTGTTACCATTGCAAAGTTCAAGCATTGCTTGAACTTACTGTCCATTCAGTAAGCAACTGCAACAAAAGAACAATGAAGGACTCACTGAAGGCAAGCTGCACTAAGCACAGGGGCTATTGTTCAACCCATCAAGGTGGAGATTGTTGAATGATGGCTTGAAACGGTACCGTATTGACACTTAAGTGGAACGACGTCGCTTTGCTCCAAACTGACAGAATCAATCCTGAGCGTTGATGATAAAGGGAGATCCAACGGGTGACATTTAACCCTAATGTTCTCATATAAAAGCAGAATGTTTTGGCAGTTGAAGCAGCACAGTTGATTAGTCTTTCGTTTTTCGATTACTCTCTCTTCTTCGGTAAAACACCATTGTTAAACCTTTAGGGTTTCTACAGTTGGGTTGAGTGTTTCCTGTAACTTGAGTGTTGAGTGACTGATTAGGTCATTTCTGGGTGTATTGTATACACTGTTCTTAGGGGTTCAAGGGTATAATCTCTAGGGTTGGGTTACGGGTTGAAGAAGGGGTTTATTTCAGTGACTTGTGTTGCTTATTGTGTAATCTGTAAACTTGACAGTTTAGTGCAGCGAGCTCGTGTGATTCTCGAGTTCAACGTGGACGTAGCTTGCTCAATCTTAGAGCAAGTGAACCACGGTAAATCTGTTGGTATTGTGTTTGTTTCTTGATCTTGTTTTTGTTGTTTGTGTTGGTTGATTCTATCTTTGCGTAGTTTTAACAATTTACATCCTAAATAACAAGAGTGTTATAAAGTAGACCAACAATAAAGAAACTTACAAGGGGTGCAAGAACTTCATTGCCGTAAATCCAATAGCTGCTCCGATGACTCGTGGTAAGTTTTTCACACAACCAAGTCTCACCTGTACTTTGAAACGGTTACAGGGATTGTCGAGGCGCGCTCTCAGAGGCTTTAAAATGCCGGCGTAACAGTCATCACTTTGTGGGATTTGTCGGCCAAGTTTGTTAAACATGTCCACTATTACACCATTGGCCCCGACAGAATTTTTAATAATTTTTCGTCGAACAAGCAAATTCACATCCTCTTCAGAGCGGATAAAAAAGTTCATCAGTGTGATATAACTGCATATGAAAGTTTCTGATGGATAGTGACATTGCTCCAATGCCATCACATTTCGGATCAAGCATTCTGTTTCTTCAGTTATTTTAATGCATGTGATTCGCAGTTCAGCTCTTTTCAATACTATTTCAACCGGAGATTTTGTGTCAAGACGCCTAAACTTCACTCCTAACTCTTGCAACTTGACTGCATTGGGTAAATCTATGCGTCTTTTTGACTCCACTAGTGGATGAATTTCGGACATGTCTATTACGTGAAAGTTCTCCCGGGTACGCAAACTTTCCGTGGTGGCTCCTTTTGATTTTGATTTGCCTTTTCCAGCTATTAAAGCGTGTCTATACAAATCGGTGAAATGTTTAACCTTGATCTCTCTTATATTTTGCAGGAAACGGAGGACAAAAAATTTACAAGAAAGTTTACGAAAGTGAGGATTCGATAATGTTGGAAGGGGAGGAATTAACTCATCATCTCGGTCACTGGCAGTGGAGGCTCCATCTGGGTTAGCCTCGATCTCTTCGTTATTGTTGTCTATACCCAAAGAATTAAGTGTCGGCAAAACCAACTGCTCATCTGTATCACTAGTGGAGTCTCCATCTGCGTAAATTGCGGAGGCTTCAGATTCGTTACTGGTGGTGGATTCATATGTGACATCGGTGGCCCCTTCTGGGTAACTTGCGGAGGCTTCATATTCGATACCGGGGGCTCCATCTGTGTTACTGGTGGGGCTCCATCTGGGTAACCTGCGGAGGCTTCATATTCGATACCGGTGGCTCCATCTGTGTTACTGGTGGTGCCTTCATATGTGACATCGGTGGCTCCATCAGGATAACTTGCGGAGGCTTCATATTCGTTACCGGTGGCTCCATCTGGGTTACTGGTGGTGGTTTCATATGCGACATAGGTGGCTCCATCTGGGTTACTGGCCGGGGCATCATATGCGATATCGATGGCTCCATCTGGTAGACTGGTAATGGCTTCATTTGCGATATCGATGGCTCCATCCGGGTTACGGGCGGTGACCTCATATGCGATGTCGATGGCTCCATCCGGGTTACTGGCTGTGGCCTCATGTGTAATGTCGATGGCTCCATCTGGGTTACTGGGGGTGGCCTCATCTGTGATATCGATGGTAACTTCGTATGTGGTATCGATGGTGACTCCGTCTGGGTTACTGGTGGTGGCTCCATCTGTGTTACTTGTGGTAGCTCCATCAGCGTTACTGATGGTCGCTCCTTCTGCGTTACTAGCGTAGGCTTCTGGTGGTGGCTCCTGCTGCGTTACTAGTGTAGGCTTCTTGTGTGGCGCAGGCTCCATCTCGGGTGGTTGGAGAGAGGCTAAGTTAAATAATTCCTCCAGGACGAAAAATGGAATTTGATTTTCAAGTAATAAGAAGTCCCTTGTTATAGCTCTCAGCCATAACTTATTTAACAAAAAATCATCACCTTGATCCCCACGCTCATATCTCAAGAAAAGTTCAATGATGAACACAGCATCATACAAAATCATTTCTACAAACTTGGCCCTGGGAAACGTCAAGGGTTCTGAGTAATAATGGCGGATTTTCTGTTCATTGTTTTCGACAAAATTCTTGAGTTCCTCCCATTTATGGTCAGCCAATCGTTGAATAAATTTCTCTTTGTATCTTCTTTTCTCTTTTTCCATGTTAGCCAAATCTTCTTTACCATGATGAAAAGGACCTATTGAAATTATTTGAGGAGTGTAAGCTTCCTCATTTATTCTTCGAAGATTTTTAGGAACCCTGGTAATACAACACTCAGCTGGTACGGGCTCAAAGCTGGATTCCTCAATTTCCTCAATTTCGATTACTGACTCATTACAGAAAGATGTACTAGCAGGTGAACAATGGTTTCCCATATCTTCAGTTACTTCCTGATATATAATATTCAATCAATATATTTCTTTAAACTAAAATATTTCTTTAAATAAAAAATTTCATTTATGATATTTACTATTTTTTACATTGTTAGTATGCACTATGCACCGATAAAACAAATGCTAAAATTATTCGTATTCTAACTATTCCTCTCTGAGGTTATCCCAGTGGCATTCGAACTCACAATATTGAGATTGCATCTTGTGTTATCATCACTCACAGAATTAATATATTAACATATCAAACAGATAACATAATCCAATTATATAATAAAAATGAAAGAACAAACACTCATACATAAAAATAAAATAAAGCAAAGAAGAAAAATTAAGAACCTGATCAATATTTCGGGCTCAGTAAATAGGTGTATAGTCGAGAACACAAGCTTATAAATCCTCCTTTACTTACACAATATTGCATATATAGTACTATAATTTGAAGTAGTGGATTCTTTGCCTCTATGACAAGATTTCTTTATTCTGTTTAGTAAGATTTAGCAAAAGCCAATTGAGGAAATTGTTCTAAGAATCTTTCAGATTAGTTATGTTATTTTTCCAAAAAAAAAAAAAAGAATCAAAATCTTCTAATGGATTTGGAAAATATTAATACTCCTTATCAATAAAAAGATAAAGCAAAAACATGTATAGTTAAGTTTCAAAACTATCTTTTATGGGCGTTGATTATTGATAGATGATAATGGATAATTATTCATGAACTATAGTGATGGATGGATGTAAGAGAAAAATTGACAAATATGTTATGATAGATGTCATCATATTATTGCATGGTCTCACCACTTTAGTCAACTGAGTTGGCGAGACTGTCCCACTCCCAGATAAGTATTTCTAATTCATCATGATGAAATTAAAAACAATAATTTTGGGTTAACAGAAGCAATGCAGCTCAGGTGAACTCCTTAGGAAACAAAAAATTAGGTTTAGAGAATTGATAAATTATAATAAAAGAGGTCCAGTTTTATGTTTTCTTTCTATTTGCATCGAGGATTTCTAAAGCGATTTAAAAAAAAAAAAAAAGCAATTCACTCTAAGGTAGGGACAGGCTCGATTTCTTCTTCTTCTTCTTCTTTTTTTTTTTTTTTTTTTTTTAATGAGTCAGTGTTGTAAAATAAAATAAAATAACCAAAATAATATATATAAATTTAAAAGACATATTTATAGTATATACTTTCATCATATAAATTTATAATTATTTAATGCATTAAACAAAGGTGTTAAGATAATATAAGTGTTCTTAATTATTATAATTATCTTTATCCATTTGTTCAAAGAAGTTGTAGATATATCATTTAGCTATTAATTTCTTCTCTAATTTAATATACCTTTTAAAATGTTCGTAAACGTATTAACTAATAATAAATCAAATATAATATACACATATTGGTTATGTATGAAAATTAACTATTATAACAAATTTTAAAGAGTTTAAATGTGAACGTGACATGAAAGAAACTAGTAAGTAATGGAAAGCTAATCCACAACACGAAGAAACTTTACTTATTATAAACGCAAAGGAATAAACAACATGAAGAGAGTACGATCAGCAGCCCCCACTCGCCTCGATGTAGGCCAATCCTTGCTGTGAGGTATGGTGTAAACAGATCACTATAGAATTCTAAAAGAAGGAATCCTCAACATGTAGGCCAATCAATGGTGTAACCATCACCATTCCTGGACACCATATGATGGCAATGGCGACAACTGTAGCTTTACTAAAGAATTAATTGATTCTTTATATGAAGTTTTTAAAGAATTATTTGATTATCATTATTAAGTTTGTAACGCACTGCTTTTCTTTAGAAGCTTGGAATCAATTAAAGATTGAAAGTACATTTCAGTTTTGTCAAGCAAAGTTTGTTCCTTGCCTCTCCATCAAAGTGAAACTAAAACTGATTTTTATGTTTAATTTCTTCTTTTAAGAAACTTGGAATTTCGCCTCCAGGGTTCAAATTGTTAGACAAATCAAGGACTTCAAGAACTTTCAGGTTTGCAAACTCACCAGGAATGGGACCATTAAAGAAATTCCATCTGAGATACAGCTTGGAAAGGCTAGTAAGGTTGAAAAACTATTCGGTGATTTCAGAATTAAAAGAATTTTCTGACAAATCAAGAACTGAATGTGAAGTGAAGTGAATGAATGGCAATGAAAGTGGAACCTAAAGTTCACGCCAATGCAAACGTAGCTCCACCAGGGCAGAAAGTTCATTTACTGCTTGCAGCCAATCAGTTCCGGCACTATATTCAGTTTCACAAATCCTAAGTTAAGGTACTTCAAGGAAGTGAGACCTGAAATCCAGTTCGGTGCGCGACTCCGGTGGAGGAGTACTGCTGTATGAATCTGCATAGAGATCAAGGTACTTCAAACCTGGCAAATTCCAAGCTGATGAGGAATCTTTCCACCAAATGATGAAAATGACAGATTGAGATAGATCAAGTTCTTAAACGGACCAATGAACTCAAGAATTCAAGTTCCTTCTATTGGGATATTGCGCCCAGTTTCGTAATTGTTCTTATGTAAAATTGTATAAATTTAGGAAAACTATTTAATAAATAATACAATTATAGATAGAATAGAATTATAAGGGTTCAATTAGAAATTGAAATATGAATCCTATTAGAAATAAGATGTCTCATATACCACCTATAAATATAGGGATGAGAATCAATTCAAGGTGGTGAGAGAATGTGAGAATATAAGGTATTTGATGTAAGAGATATAAAACACCATGAATTGGGGGTGAGCCTGCTCTAGGTATTGGGGTGAGCCTGGAAGCTTTGTTAATTATGTACCTCATGAAATTATAATGGATTTCTCTAGGTACTAGGGTCAGCCTGGAAGTTCTGTTAATTATATATCTCATGAAACTATAATAGATTTCTCTCATCTTTTATGTAGGCTGGTTATGTCAAATCACGTAAATATCGTTTCTTTGTGTGGTGTGAGTGATTTTATTCCTATGTTATTCATCTTAAATGTATGTTTTCTGTTACACAATCTCCTAACATCGTCAGGGTGTGTTTAGTTTATAAAATGTTGTATTACTAGGAATGTTATATTAATGGAAAGTTAGATTACCTTGAAGATTACTAGAAATGTTTAGGGAAATGTGTTAGGTTGTTTGGAATTAATATGTTTGGTTGGGAGGAATAAATTGGTAGGTATGTTATATAATTTACTAAATTGCCGTACTTTTAAATATTCATATAATATTATTTTCTTAATCATTTCTTTTAACCTCCTACATTTCAGATTTAGCTAAAACAACCGAGCAACCAAAAAAATTTAAGACTTAGCAAAAACACCCTCACCTACCCTAGCCAGCTACCACCGCCTTGACCCGACCTGACCATTGCGACCATTGAGCCGATGTAATGCTGACATAAGCAGGCTAGATTTCGCCTTTTTTTGCCAAATCCATCATGGATCTAGCCAAAAATGGCTAGAATTATAGCCAGAATTGGCCTTCGTTAATGGCCAGAACTTTGGTCATTAGTTCTAGTCATCTGGTTGTTAACGACGACCAAAGATTTAGCTATCTAGTTGTTAACGACAACCAAAGATTTGGTTGTCGTTAACAGCTAGAAGTTATAGATTTGGTCGAAAAAGCCAGAATAGATCTGGCCGTTTTTCAACCAGATCGACACACGACTAACCATTTCTAGCCGGTCATGCACTTTTCAGACACCTACTAGTGATGGTGGCCGACGGCCGATGATCTGGCCACCACCCTTGGGTAATTTTTTTAAAGTCCAAGGGTATTATGTCCTAAATTTTTTTTATGAAATGATAAAATCATCCATGAATATATTTGTAAATTGTTTTCAAATTGAGGGTATTATTGTCCAAAAATTTTAATAGTTAAGGGTAAAATTGTAACAAAAATAAGATTACCAATAATCTTAAAATATCTTAGAAAATAAAGGTAATCAAATTATCTGCTATATTACCAATAGTAATTACTATTGGTTTTAGAGGTTTACGAGAATCTTATATTACTTAACAACCAAACGTAGTAATTAAATAATATAAGATGATATTACCTCGGTCATAGGAGATTTCTCCCAACCAAACAAACCCTCAAAGGTAATCAAAATAAGATTACCAATAATCTTAAAATATTTTAGAAAATAAAGTTAATCAAATTATCTGCTATATTACTAATAGTAATTACTATTGGTTTTGGAGGTTTACCGGAATCTTATATTACTTAACAACCAAACGTAGTAATTAAGTAATATAAGATGACATTACCTCGGTCATAGGAGATTTCTCCCAACCAAACAAACCCTCAAAGTCATTCATGCTCAACTCCAAGTACTTTCAATGCTCCAATTAGAACAAAATAGGATTGGTTTTTTCACCCAGAAGACCTCTTATAAACTGTTGGATCACCTACTCCACCATTGATTAACTGAACAGATTCATGAGGTTGAGTTTGGTGGTGTGACCGGTTCAGTTGCTGCATTCAATGTCACTCCATTTGCAGCATTCTTCACCTGTCCAAGAAGAAAACCTCCAAAAGGGTCCATGAGAGTTGTTTTGAAGGAGAGAAGCCTCTCCTTCTCGAAGTCTAGGCATAAGATACTGATATTTGCATCACTAAAACATAGCTTAATGGTATCTAGACAGGAAAATGCAGCGAAAACAAGAGAAAAACTGGCAAAATGGGAAGATGAGTTGATAACATTGACACCTATTTATGTCTTCTGAATTCTGACATGTTTTGTTTACAAACAAGGCTATTGCACCAAAATAAACTCACAAAAGTTTGGACTGTACCAATAATAGCTACTTTCGACTAACTGTTAAAAGACAAATTCATGATGTTGTGAAGTGAAAAGTTTGACTAAAATGATGTATTTCAACAATTAACTTAAGGGTGATTAATATAATTTCTTAATTATGTTAATTGCGGATCACACAATATTTTGTTTGACATAATCTTTATAATATTCTAAAATCATATACCTGACATAATTAAAAGATTATATAATATTTACATAATTATAAAATATTTACAAAGGAAATCTTAACAAAGAACAGTAGACTAGGGCGGAGTTAAAAAGGTTTATTTGCTGTGTCAGAAGAAGATATATAGAGTCCCTATTTTTGTACCTTCATTCGATTCCGACCAAAGGACACAACAGGCCGAAAACAAACCTAGCAATGCGTTTCAAATCCCTTTATTAAGTCCATTTTCGGCCCATCACGGAGTTCATCTTTGGGCCCAAACGAGAAACAAAGCATCAACTCTGGAAATTCATTTTACTTGGTTAAAATTATAGTTTAGAAAAATGACGGCATCTTTTAATTTAGAATTTTGATTCAAATTGAAAACACAAATTATCATCCTTAAATTTTTTACAATCCAATGAATATGAAAAAAAAATTAAAGATAGTTATTTTGTTTATCACCTCAGCAACCCTTACACCATTACTTGTATTGAATTTACAACTGAAAATTTGTGCAAAAAAATTTAAATCAAAATTGAAGTTAAAAGATCTTATTCCATTAGAAAAATAAATGAATTTTCATACGGAGCTTTACTCAACAACATTATTCTATTGTATATTTGCTTAAAGCAAACAAGCTTTTTAATTTTTTTCAATTTATCTCGAATAAGACGATTCGAGATTGAATAACTCAAAATAAAAAATAAAAAAATTGAAAAAAAAATCATATAATAAAAGTAGTTAACTCACTACCAAAAAGAAATACATAATCTCTTTAAGACCCATGACAAAATCTAAAAAGTCGAATTAGAAACTGCAAAAAAGAATTAGAAAGAATTTTTGATATTTCATCTGAAGAAGTTCAAATTTCCTCTAAAAAGTCTGTAATCGAACTTTTTTCACTGTTTTTTTGTAGCTATTCGTGAAACATATCGCACGCTCTTTTTGTCGTTATTGCGTGTGTAATTTTCTCAAAAAGAGGATCATATAAATCTCTTAGTACGAAGACTTGTATGTTCATAAACCACTATTACAAGTAAAAGAGACAGAAAAAAAAAAGGAAGAAAGTTTATAATTAATACAAAATTAGAGGTTACTTAGGGGAGTAAAATTATTTTGGGGTAAAATAGAGAAATCCAAAACAAGAAAAATGAATACTTTGGATTATAGATGAGATATTTTAAAGGACATGTCACAATTAAAGCTTTGTATACACAACCAGTTAACCACTAGAAATTAAAGTCAACTTTGGCCAAGTCAACTATGATGTAATGTATATTTTATTAAGAAAATCAGCAATCCAACCTATAAAATATTTATTTAAGATTCTACTAATTATTTATTTAAAAAAATCCCACTTTTATTAATATATTTTAAACAATTTTATATACAAAATAAAATATAATAAAAGAAGGAAAAGGTGATAATCAATTAATTACCAAGTAGATGTAATTTGTTGTAATATTGTTGACTTTTATTAAAAGTTAATTAATTATTAATAGACCAATTTAATAAACACTCAACTTGTCTTCTAGCTACTCATTTTTTTATTTTTAACTTTTGATAACCACAACTCATCTATTTTGATACTCTACAAGTCTAATAGACGAAAGTAATTACACAAATATAGTAAATACATCTTCTGCAATTCGAATACAATACTCTATATATAACTAACCCTATTAATTAAAGGGTTTGTCGTCTGATCACAAGGGACAGGTTATTGTGACTTATTTTATGCGGAATGTATAATAAAAAAAAAACAAATAAAAAAAAAACAAAAATTTCGGCACAATAAATCTCATTATCTTAAATAGTTATTAGTGATAATGATTTTATTATCTTTATGATGTTAAATAATCAAATCCATAAAAAATAATATTTTTGTTGTTTCGATCAAATTAAGTATAGAAAATGGATAAATAAATAGTAATTGTAATCAATATGTAAAAAGAATGGATCAAAAGGCCAAGCAAATAATGGAAGTGGTTGAGGTTGACCAGTGAAGTATTAAATGCATAATTTATTAATCTAACTAAAACTTTATTAATTAGATATCTTATTAAAATATATTAATTTAAGGGTTAATACCATTTACATCCCCTGTTACTCACGAAATTACCTGGACCCTCAATTATCAGAAACTACTGAGACCCCCTCTATTAATTTTTCTAGTTAAATTTAGCAGGAACAAAGGCAAAAAAGAGTTTTCAATCAAACTGAACACAAAAGTTTAGTAAAAAGCTGAACTTCAAAATTTATATGTCAGAGGTAAAAAAATATTTTAACTTTATAATAAAAGCTAAATCTTAAAATAAAAATTCAAGTTAATTATAAAAATTAGTAAAAAATAATAAAATTAAGATAAATCACAACCGTTGGATTTGGGCATAGACACATATCTAAAAAAATCATCTAACCTACAAACCCTAATCATTCACAATCGTCTCATTTAAAACCAAAAATAGAAAAAAAAATGTACTATAGAAAATTGAAGAAGCATCGCCCATCGTTGGTGAGGCAATCACAGCTTGACTTCTAGACAAGCCAAATTGTTGCCTAGGCCACGTGGCCTAATGGTGTCTAAAAAAGACAAATGTTGAATCGTGCTTGGTTGTCAACGATGTTTGGCCAATTTGGATCGAAGCTTTGTCAGTGGCGTGTCAACTGACCTATTGGCTGCAATTTGGTTCCGAGGAATCACAATAGTCTCGTCCGCAACAAACTCACCCACCACCATCCACAATCGCAACTCACTTAAACCCTTAACCAATCCTACTCTCACGTCCAGTTTCTTAACCACTGAATCTATATCAACTAGGTTTTTTTCGTTTTTTATTTTGTTTGTTCTTTTTTCATATAAATATATGACTATGATCTTGTGGGATTGTGTATGTAATCGGGAAGTTAAAATATTGATGAGTACAATGTTAAAAAAATTGGAAAAAAAGTTGAAGTTACTTTGTTGTATCAAGATTTTGATTAATTTTGTTGATTATTTGAGGAGAACAATGTTAAAAATTGGGAAGAAGGTGGGATTACTTTCTTTTCTGTTTTTGTTGACTAGAGGTGTCCGGTCAGTTTGTGCGCATCTCAACTAGTCCCCTAAAGCCTTGAAGTGAATGATTAACTAGGTAAATCCTCTTAGTGGCCACCTCTATTAGTGTCTAGGAGGACTTGAACTTAGGAATCCATGTTGGACCATTTTATTCTTTTACCATCAGGCTACTCAGTGGTGGTTAAGGTATGATTACTTTGCGGTATCGAGATTTTTGATTATTTTTATGAGAATATGTATTAAAGTTCAAATAGTTGGAGCTAGTGGAAGTCTGGAAGAATTTTGTTGTAGATTTGTTCTTAAATTTAAGATTTTGTATAATTTTTATAATTAATATATTATCTTTTTTAATTATTTTCTGGTTTTATTAATTTTGTATATGTTTGTTTGTTTTATTGATATTGAATATTCTTAATAGATTTAATATTTTAACGTTTCTATCAAGATTAAGGGCAATTCAGATATTTAACAGGTCAAACACAGTCAAGATCTAACTTAACAGTCAAAATAGACGGTAGGGGGTCTCTCTGATAGTTTATGATAATTTAAGGGCTAAAAAATATTGTGAGTTAAAGGGTGCAAATGGTATCTGATTTTTTAAATTATTTATCCCCAGGAAAGATTTTATGCAATTTCTTAGTACAAGCCATTTTATTGTGATTCGTTTTCTGAATTTCTAATCCATCATTAATCTATAATTAAAATAATTTATGAAGAAAATAATTAAATCATGTGATAAGGAAATTATAAATTATAGATATCAAATCACAAAAATCTCAAATTATGCATTTAATATATTAAAGATAAATTTTAAATAAATTATAATTTTCAATAGCGAATATATTCTATATACGAATAATAATATATCAAAGAAAATAAAATAGACCAGATCAAAGTCATACTAACAATAGTAATAACAATTTCTTCGATATAATGAGGTGGGAGTGATTTATAGACTTGTAATATTAGATAATAAACTTGTGGCATTTATTGGAAGACTTGGAATATTAAACTTTTTTGAACTTTTAAATTTTCTATATGTCATTTTCAACTTGAATTAGATAATGATATTTGATAGTAATGTAACTACAGTATATACTTAAAGCATTAAATACATAATTTATTAATCTAACTAAAACTTTATTAATTACCTATCTTATTAAAATATAAGAGAAATAGATTAATTTAAGGGTTAACACCATTTACCACCCCTGTAACTCAGGATACCACCTAGTCCCCTCAATTATCAGAAACTACTGAGAGACACCCTCCGTTAATTTTTTTAGTTAAATTTAATGGGAACAAGGGCAAAAAAGAGTTTTCAATCAAGCTAAACACAAAAGTTTAGCGAAAAGCCGAACTTCAAAATTTTTATGTAAAAGGTAAAAATATTTTTACTTTTTAATAAAAGTTAAAATCTTAAAATAAAAATTCATGTAAATTATAACAATTTGTAAAAGTAAAAAGATTAAGACAAATCACAATAGTTGGATTTAGGCAAAGACACGTATCTAGAAAAATCATCTAACCTACAGACCCTAATTGTTCACAATCTTCTTATTTAAAACCAAAAACCAAAAAAATAAATTAAAAAAATGTACCGGAGAAAATTGAAGAAGCATCGCACATTGTTCATGAGCCAACACGATTTGGCATCTACACAAGCCAGATCATTGCCTAGACCGCGTGCCCTGGTGGTGTCTGACCAAGCTAGATGTCGAATCGTGCTTGGCTATTGGCAGCGTTTAGCCACTCTGGATCAAAGTCTTTGCCAGTGGCGTTTTGCCTCACCTATTGGCTGCAATTTGGTCTGAGAAATCACATAAGTCTCATCCGCAACAAGCTTCCCACCACCATCCGCAATCGTAGCTCACTCAAACCCTACACATCCATGCACCCAACCTCAACCAAGAGTAATGTTAAGTCCACAACTTAATCTCACAACTTTCTCTCATAACCCCCGACGAGGCAGCTCGTCATTGGTCAGCTCATAAAATGGATCTCGCTTACTTGTAAGAGTCTCACCTGCCCATTTGTGAGTTAACCAATAACGAGCTGTCATATCGGGGATTGTGAGAGAAGGTTATGGACCTAGCATTATTGATCAACCGATCCCACTCTCACCTCCCATTTTGTTAATCGCTGAATCTACATCAACATGTTTTTTTTTTTTTTTAGTTTTTTTCTAGTTTTTTCTAAGTTTTTATTTTGTTTGTTCTTTTTTTATATGAACATATGATTATGATCTTGTGGCATTGTGTATGTAATTGGGAAGTTAAAACATTGAGGAGAACAATGTTAAAAAATTGGGAAAACTGTGAAATTACTTTGTTGTATCAAGATTTTTGATTAATTTTATGAGAATATGTATTAAAGTTCAAATAGTTAGAGGTAGTGGAAGTCTAGAAGAATTTTGCTGTAGATTTGTTCTTGAATTTAAGATTTTTTTTTTTTTAATAATTTTTATAATTAATATATCAGTTTTTTAAATTATTTTCTGGTTTAGTTAATATTTTAATAATTTTCTATACGTTTGTTTTTTATTGATATTAAATGTTTTTAATAGATTTAATATTTTAACGTTTTTATCAAGTTTTTAATATTTACAAATTCAAAAGTGATTGATTAAGGGCAATTCAGATATTTAACAGGTCAAACACAGTCAAGATCTAATTTAACAGCCAAAATAGACGGCAGGGGGTCTTCAGCAGTTTCTGATAATTGAAGGGCCCAAGTGAACTTCTTGAGTTATAGGGAAAGTAAATTAATCCTTAATTTAATGATTTTAATCCCAATCTTATTTTTTAAATTATTTATCCCCAAGAAAGATTTTATGCAATTTTTTAGTACAAGCCATTTATTGTGATTCCTTTACTGAATTTCTAATCCATCATTAATCTATAATTAAAATAATTTATGAAAAAAATAACCAATCATGTGATAAGGATATTATAAATTATGGAAATCAAATTACAAAGATCTCCAATTATTCATATAATATATTAAACCATGTGACAAGGAAGTGTTATTGTTTTAAAGATAAAGTTTAAATAAATTATAAATTACGATACTTAATATATTATATATACGATTAATAATATATCAAAGAAAATAAAATAGACTGAATCATACTTATAATAACGATAACAATTTCTTGATATAATGAGGTGAGAGCGATATGTAGACTTGTAATATTAAACAATGATGTTGTGGCATTTAGTGGAAGACTTATAAAATTAAACTTGTTTGGACTTTTAAATTTTCTATCTATAATTTTCAAATTGAATTAGATAATGATATTTGATAGTAATGTAACTATATACTTTAAGGACTTCATCCAATGTTTTCATCAAATACTAATCCCAATGTCCCAACTAGAATATTGTCCTTTTTATATTTGTGAAAATATTTGATTTTATTTTATGAAAATAAGATTTAAAAAATGAAAACTATAAATACTTTACAAATTAAATGATTGTGTAATTTTAGAATGGTTTATTTTATTTATCCACTATGAGAGTGTTCAATATGGGCACACTTATTATTATTGAAAAATATACTATCAAAAACCCTTTAAAAATATTAATATCGCTTAACAAATATTACACGTTCAACGTAATAAAAACATGAAAAAAAAAATTTATAAATGAAGAGAGAAAATGAAAATTATTAACTAATAGTAATGAATAATACTACATTCACATATTTTTTCATATCCATCACTCTCATTTATTATATTGACACTCTTTCATTCAATTTGAGCCACTGATTTATATACATAAATTCGAATACATAATTATACGTATAACATTATTCAAAACTTCCATCATCTGTATGAAAAAAAAAAAAAAACTACACATGTCAAACACATATTCCATATTTTTCAAGACAAAAATACGTAAAACTTGAAAATATAAATTTAAACAAAACCTTTAATAATTCAAGAACAATATTACATTTACAAAGAATTTTTCTTTTATCTATTATTACGTCGAATCTTTCATAAATTTTAAACCATTAGTTTAAATTTCTTCATTTTTAAAAAATTTCTTCATTTTCACTCCTTAAAGAGAATTCACATATGCCAAAAATTTCCAAGGCACAAGTGTCATAATCTCTATTTGGTTCCAAGTTTTCCTGCAGTAAGTAGTAGTTGAGGGGTATTGGCTAGTTGTTGCCATGTACCGAGAGAAACGTTAGCTCTGCTGACTTTGTCTCGCCACCTTACTTTTCTTCTCGTCTTCTTTACGTCACACTTTTGATTTTGACTCTTCACTTTTCTATTCTAACTTAAACTTCCTTTAGCTTAAACCTTCCACAACTCTCCATCTTTAACGTCCTTTCTAAGTCTTCCCCTCAAGGCTTCGACTAAACTGACAGGAACCCGAAACAAAAACGAAAACAGAAACAGAAACAGAAACAAAAACGAAAACAGAAACAGAAACAGAAACAAAAACAAACCCAGTTGTTCTTTTTCTTTTTTCAGCCATGTTGTTGAAGAAGCTCAAAGTGTTGGTTTTGATTTTGACTGTTGGTTTGAGCTCTGTATGTGCGAGGTTTGTGGTTGAGAAGAGCAGTTTGAGTGTGTTGTCGCCTTTGAGCCTGCGTGGAAAGCGTGACGGTTCAATTGGGAACTTTGGGATTCCTGACTATGGAGGTTTTCTGGTGGGTTCTGTTGTGTATCCTGATAAAGGAACTTTTGGTTGTGCAGCTTTTGAGGGTGATAAGCCTTTCAAATCTAAGTTTCCCAGACCGACTATTCTGCTTCTTGATAGAGGAGGTGAGTTTTTCTGGGAAAGTTTTCGTGGGTTGACTTTAAAGTTTAAAGTTTGTTGACTTGACTTGATTGATTGCTGGGGATTTGATTGATTAGTTTTTGAATTCAGATTTTCATTTTGTGGTTATGTTTATCTTTACGTTTTATTTGCTTTTGAGGTTGGATTTTATATCAATTTAGTAAGACTTCTCTTTTTTAAGTCTTGTTTTGAAATAGGTGCTCTGTTTTGCCCTGTTTCTACTTTTGCAATTGCTTTATAGCATTTTGTAGGCCACATAATTGTCACTTTTTCTCATTGTAGAAACCCTTTTAGTCTTCAATTGAGAAGAACTAAAATCAAATTATTTCATGAGAGAAAAAACAAATTAGCTAATGAGAGATTAACGATGTTTCAATTTCAAGTGTCTTGACTGATTTGAGCTAGAGCAAATGAGGCATGAAAGTTTTAGTTGTTTAATCTTATGTTGATTGGTTTTCTTTTTCCCCTTTCTTGCACTCTTAGAGTGCTACTTTGCCTTGAAGGTATGGAATGGTCAACAGGCTGGAGCAGCGGCGGTTTTAGTTGCAGATAACATAGATGAACCTCTGATCACCATGGATTCTCCTGAGGAGAGCACTGATGCAGATGGGTATGTAGAGAAAATTGGAATCCCCTCGGCGCTGATAGAGCGCTCCTTTGGCGAGAGCTTGAAGCAGGCCTTGAAAAAAGGAGAAGAAGATGTTGTGATAAAATTGGACTGGAGAGAGTCAGTGCCCCATCCTGACCAGAGAGTTGAGTATGAATTATGGACAAACAGCAACGACGAGTGTGGAACTCGCTGTGATGAGCAGATGAACTTTGTGAAAAGTTTCAAGGGCCATGCTCAAATCCTGGAGAAGGGAGGCTACACTTTGTTTACACCACACTACATAACCTGGTATTGCCCTCAGGCTTTTATTCTCAGCAGTCAATGCAAGTCTCAGTGCATAAACCGCGGAAGATATTGCGCTCCTGATCCGGAACAGGATTTTGGAGAAGGGTATCAAGGGAAGGATGTGGTTTTTGAGAACTTGAGGCAGCTTTGCGTGCACAGAGTGGCCAATGAAAGCAACCGGTCCTGGGTTTGGTGGGATTATGTGACTGATTTTCATATCAGATGCTCCATGAAGGAGAAGAAGTACAGCAAAGAATGCGCTGAGGATGTCATGAAATCACTTGGTAGGACACCGATGCTTGATTAGTAGTGCTAAATTGTGGAATCTTATTGTGTTATTAATAATGATTTTAATCTTATTAACTCAGGTCTGCCCATTGAGAAGATCAAGAAATGTGTGGGGGATCCTGAAGCTGATGTGGAAAATGAAGTGTTGAAAACTGAGCAACAACGCCAGGTAATTCAACTTCTCAGAAAAACAAAAATGTTATATGTGGCTCAATTAATAGAACTCCTGGCAGCATCAAATTAACTTATTGTTTTTTCTGTTTCATTTTCTAAATTTAGATTGGTCGAGGATCTCGTGGCGATGTTACCATCTTGCCAACACTGGTCATCAATAATGTTCAATATCGAGGTTTGTAATTTATCAATCATCATTATATGTAATCCTTGCTATCCTTTTACTGTAATTTAAACAATAGACTACATCTGGATGCTGAAGCCCTTAATTTTCATTTTCTGCAGGAAAATTGGAGAGAACTGCTGTGCTCAAGGCCATATGTGCTGGATTCAAGGAGACAACTGATCCTTCAATTTGTCTAAGTTCAGGTTGTTATACCTATTTTAGACTTCTTATTCTGTATTGACTGGGATTACTTGACTTTTCAGAAATGTATTAGTTGCTTTTCTTTCCCCTTTTTGAATTTGCTTCATTTTGTTTTGGCAGATCTTGAGACTAATGAGTGCCTTGAAAGGAATGGCGGCTGTTGGCAGGACAGCAAAGCCAACATCACTGCTTGCAAGGTACACCATATAAATTTTACAAAATTCTTTTTGTCAGTAATGATTCCTGTAAACGTGGAATTTTAAGGGGAATCTGGAACTTGTTCAGGACACATTTAGGGGAAGAGTGTGCGAGTGCCCTACTGTGAAGGGTGTCCAGTACAGAGGAGATGGATATTTATCCTGTTTAGGTACAATGGTTCTAATAAGATGACAATTCTGTTTTCCTGTTGCTGTGTCAGCTATTTACTTTTACTCCTTAATTTACAGCCTATGGACCTGGAAGGTGTGAATTAAACAATGGAGGTTGCTGGTCAGATTCCAAAAATGGATTAACCTTCTCAGCCTGCTCAGTTCAGTGATGTTTTCCTTCCTCTTATGATTTTAATCTTTCTCTTATGCTATGTTATTCTTCTTTAGTAGCATACTGAAATTCATTTTATACTGAGCAGGAGTCTCAGTTAATGGGATGTCAGTGTCCAAAAGGCTTCCGTGGCAATGGTCTTACATGTGAAGGTGTATTACTTCTCCCAGTAGTATAACTTTTTCATCTTTCGAAATCCTATATCTGATATTGTTCTGTTGTGTTCTTCCTGTTTTGCCCCAGACATCAATGAATGCAAGGAGCGTTCTGCCTGTCAGTGTGATGGCTGCTCCTGTAAGAATACCTGGGGAGGATATGAGTGCAAGTGTAAAGGGGACCTTCTTTACATAAAGGAACAAGATACTTGTATTGGTAAGGCAAAGAAATTTAAAACTTCTTCCTTGATGTATTGGCTATGATCCTTTTTCATTGATCCTAAAATATTTAATTCATAGTCTAATCTTTGTCCATCCAATGTACAGAAAGAAGTGGATCAAAATTTGGATGGTTCCTCACTTTCGTGGTCCTAACAGTTGTGGTCGGCGCTGGTTTAGCTGGTTATGTATTCTACAAATACAGACTCCGGGTATGGTTAAACATGTTTTCTCTTATTTTGTCCATCAATCTTTGATTGTTTCTCTGCTTCCTAAAGACCTACTACATGCTTCTTTTTCCACTTGCAGTCTTACATGGACTCAGAGATCATGGCTATAATGTCGCAGTATATGCCACTTGACAGCCAACACAATAATGAAGCATCAAGCGAAGCACAACCTTTGCGACAAACATCAGTGTAAGGTAACCAATTCGTGCCTCTAAGATCAATACTCTAACCCATTTTTATGCTAAACGGTTGTTGCAAGTGACTAAATGTCTCATCTTGCCATCTGCAGAGGCAAATTCTAAAGCAATTTATGCGACATAATGTGAAGCCTTTTCGTATAAGAAATAGATGTAACACGAACCACACAGATTTTCTTCATCCTCTACGTACCATACCTCTTATGGGTGACCTTGTGAGTTCTATGTATTATTTACAGGACCGATTTTCTCTTTCCACTTTGTAGATACAAAGGTTGAGCTGTAAATGTAGGTTCACAGAATACGATAATCAACACAAATAAGAAGGCTAGGTGAATGATGCATTATGTGTAAAATTCAGATGATGCTTTGCCTTGTTATACAGTTAAATATTTCTAAGAAATTAAAAGTTCTTACCAATATTGTATACCCATAAGAATAAAGAAAGTTAAAGAGTGAGGAAGCTTTGTAAACGTATATACAATAAGAGCTCCCAGCTAAAATTAGTTGCAGAAAGTTTCTGATACAGCTGTGCCCTGATACGGTTCAAAATACTGTTGCAATGAGCTCTTAGAGGCATTAAAACGCCGGCTTAACAGTGGTCACTTGTTGGAAATTTCCGATGGATAATGACACTGTTCTAATGCCATAACATTTCGATTCAAACATTCCGTTTCTTCAGTTATTTGGATACATGGGATTCGCAGTTCAGCTTCATTCCATCGAAGATAATTTCAACTGCACGTTTAGTTTGGACTTTGGAGACGCCTAAACTTTATCCCTAACTCGTCCAACTTGACTGCATTAGGCAAATCTATGCGTCTTTTTGACTCTATGGCGTGAGAGTTCTTCGAAGTGACAGCTTCTGATTTGTTTTTTTGGGCTTTCCCGCCAAAGCATGTCGATACAAATCGGTGAAATGTTTAACCTTCACCGCTCTTACGTTGCGCGAGAAAGGGAGGACAAAAAACTAACAAGAAAGTTTGTGGAAGATAGGAATAATGATCCCAGCATCTTGGACATTAGCAACGGTGGCTTCATCTGTGTCACTCACTGCAGCCTCAACTGCCTTATTGGTGGCTCCATCTGGGGTGGTTGAGGAAGAAAACGCTAAATTAAACAATCCTTACAGGACAAAAGATGGTAGTTGATTTTCAAGTAAAAGTAAATCCCGCGTCATAGCCCTCAGGAAAATCTTATTTAACAAAAAATCAACTCTATCCATTCTGTAAAATCTTGGGAAGAGCTCGATGATAAACACAGCATTCATGGTTTTCGAAAAATTTAGCAAAAGCCGTTTAGGTCAAAATTGTTCTAAGAATCTTCTTAAGATTAATTAAAGCGAAAGCTTTAGTTACTACAGTGGCAAACTCAAAATTTTAAATTAAAACGTGTACATATATAGGAATGTCTTGTATACAACACTTTAGAAATGATGGATTCGAACACTCGAATGTCTTTAATTGAATCAAATTCTTGTTCTATTTTAAATAGCTTTTTATGAATAAATTTCAAAAGAACAAGTATTTAATTGGTGCAAAAAGCCTTAAATCAATAAATCTTATAATTTGGTTTGCAAGATAAGGTTGAATAGAATTTTGAGTCAAGTAAAGTTTATAAATAAAAAACTGGATAAATTTATTGATTATCGTTAAAAAAAAAGAAAAAAATATTCATAAGTAAGAAAATATGAGATATTTTAAAAATAAGATAAAATACCAGTAAAATAATATATATATATATAAAATTAAAAATTTAAAAGTTGGGGGTGGGGTGCACATGCCCCCTTCCTTTTATAATTGGGTCCGCTCCTATTTTACAATAATATTAATTAACTATATATTCTCTTTCAAAAGCAATCAATATTTTTTTAGTTAGCTGCATTTCTTTTCCAATATAATTAATCCCAGTTAAGGTAGTCTTTTGTCAAGGAAAACTTTGATAATGTTCGTACACTTCATATATAAAAAGGTAAACATATACATTACCTTTGTAATTTCTCTTGCCGAATATAGAAGTTAAATCTTTCAAAAAGAATTGGATTCGACTAAAGATTGAAAGTACCAATTTACATTTCATGTTTTTTTCAAGTAAAGTATGTTCCTTGCCTCCATCAAATCAAAGTGAAACTAAAAACCAGCATTCTGGGCGTGTGTAACCGCCTAGCCGGGTGGCCAACCTAGAAAAATAAAATTGATGAAGGTTTAATTTCTTCTTGTAAGGGGGAAAACAAATTATATAATAAGTACTGAATAAGTTGTCTATTTCCTTTCGTTTCTGTCAATTCTCTAGATTTTACTCCTTAAAACTTAATTGTATTCATGCTTATTTAGGTTACTTTTGGATTATGTTTGTTAGAAAATTTTCCTGATTGTAGACTGATATTAATTATAATTTTGTTTTAATCAAAATCAGATAAACGAGTAGTCCAAATGAGATATCCTGATGGACTCTATGTGATTGTTTTATAATTGTATAATACGTTTCATTATAATAATCTAGGTTAACGATTAATGTGGACTTGGTCTGTAATAAGCTTTAGGGTTTATTGGATATTTAATGGGAGAACCCAATAAACCATTATTAAAATTGGTTAAGTTTTATTTCCAAACGTAATATAGAACACCTTAACCTATTTGTAAGTCATCATACAGAGTGTGTTATTAGAAAAAAAGATCTGTTACTCTTATCAAGATTTAAGGAAATGACAATCATGACACAAACAAGTTTGTCTATAATTCTTGACTCTTAATTCAGTATTTTATACCTCCACATTGATTTTGAGATCCTGAAATTGATTGATTGATTGTGATTTCAATTTCGCAAATTTTCCATCAATGTTGCCTTCTTATATAAATTTGATTAATTAACAATATAGCATTGTTTTTATTTGTTTTTATATTTATATGAAACACATATTATCGAATGTATCGTTCATTATATAATTTATTTTTCTTAATACATATCCCTTCTTATAAACAATTCATTAATAAAATTCTTTTGACGATACCACATTTTTTTTCATCTTAATAAGAACTTATATACCTACGTACATTTTAATAAAAGAATTAGCCAGAGTTAGATGAAATTTTCTAGCTCTGTCCTTGACAATAACTCCTGTCAATTAAGAATTATATGTGTTTGCACTTTGCAGTAAGAGAGCAAGAGCCAGGAACTCTAGAAAAAGACAATGTCTCTTATTGCTGGGCTGTCCACCTTTGTGTGGGCTTGAACAGAAAATTGGCTTTTAAGCCCATAGCCCAAATCAATTATAACAAAAGAAAAAGTAAAGCTCTCTCTTGAAAATGAAGCAGCCAATTACCTTTCGGCAGTGAGTAAAAAGAAGAAGAGAGGTAGAATAGAGAAAGAGAGAAAGCCAGAAAAGCGAGAAAATAGGTTTGTTTTCGGCTTAAGGAGCTCACGATTCAAAGGTTAAATTCACGTTAAAAAAATTTGACGTCTTGATTTGGTGATTGTTTGTACTGTATGTGGCTTTTTCCCAAACTTCTATGCCGCCGTAATATATATATATATATATATATATATTTTTTAATAATATTATATATAGAAAGTTAAGATCTCGTAACACTATATATATATATATATATGATTTTTATGGTGCTATATTATATTTTTTATAATTAATATGATGTTGATATATTCATTTATATCTAATGTCACTTTTGTTTTTTTAATTGAAATGGAAAAATTACGATGTAAAATTAATTAAATTAAAAAACCCATTAGTATCTATAAAGTAAATAACTCAGTACAAATATTCAACTTACCAAGCTTTATTAAACCTGGACAACATCCAGGATAGAAATTAAAATTTGTATGTAAGCCAGCAGCAGGAATAGAGTTGCAACAACAGTTCCAGTACCTCTCCAAGGAGTTTTGAAATACTTACTTTTCATTGTTTTAAGTTGGCAATGGTATAATTCCAAGGATTGTGGCAATGGTCTCTTAGATTATTGAAAATATCGGGGTAACAGGAAAAACTTTGTGGATTAATTTCTTCGCAAAGTTCGTTAAACATTTCCTCAATCATTGCATTGTTGCCCACCTCATTGGAAACAATCTCTTTTCTAGTAAGCACACCCACATCTTTTTCATCTTCGATTAGAAAATCCATTCGCCCAATATAACCGCAAACGTAAGTTTGCGATGGATAATAGCACTGCTTAAAGGCCATCACATTTTAGAAGTTCTTGAGGTCTTCCCGCTTATCAAAGGTGATTCGTTGATGAAATTCTTCCTTATATCTTATTTTAAATATTTCCATTTTAGCCAACATATTTTTGGTTGTGATAATGGCCAATTTCAATTATTTGAGGAGTGTAGGCTTCTTTCATTTAATCGTCGAAGGTTATTCAGAACCTTATGAATATGAAGATGTTCCCCATCAAGTTATCTCTCCTGCTGGCCAAATCATCAACTTAATTTGTATCATTACATAATCAATGACCTTTTAAATCGGTTTTATAGGAAGACTCTGTTCTCAGTGTTAATTTTTTTTTTCTCCAGTGTTGATTTCTGTTTTTTTTTTTTTTTTAATTAATTATTATTATCTACATTTTTGAGAAGATGCAAGCTAACTTTTATTATAGTAACAATAAGAGCCGGCTCAAGGGGTAGGCAGGTGAGGCACCTGCCTAGGGCCCCAAAAACAATAAGGCCGAAAAGGGCCAAATTTTTTATAATTTTTTTTAATATATTACAAAAAAAAAAAAGTATATAATTTCTTATCTAAACCAATCCAAGGGACCTAAAAAAAAAAAAAAAAAACCAAAAATACCCAAATTTATTATTAACTTTTTACATTATTCCCACCAAAGTTTTGACGAAATTACAGTTTGTACCTCTAGTTTCATATATTTTAATTTACACCCTTAAATTAACATATTAAATTTCTTTTAACAATGAAATGCTAAAATGGTCATTTACAGTCTCAAATTACTCACTCCCAAAATTTAACATTCACATAAATTATCTCCACCCCTCTTCCGCCGCTAGCCGTTTGGAGCTGATTTCATTCGAATTTTTTCACCAAAATCAATCGGAACCATCACTTTGTTGTTTTCCAAGTGTTTTTCCAGCCTTGATAGCCCTCGATTTGGCCATTTTTTATGAATCTCGCAACCTAGCTCCACCATGTGCGACATCCATTTCTGGCCTTTTCGGCATGTACTTGGCATCATTGGCCTTCCCCAACACCACCATCTTCCTCCCCTCTGCCTTCTCACCAAGACCCCAAAACCCCTATCATACCTATCCGTTTACTTTACCAATCGCCGGCCACCGATACCTTTTGGGCTGTGACTTCTCAAGTCTTTTCCTGTCAATCTTGGCATTGGAAGTCACCATTTCACCACCCATTGCTTCTCTAACATCTGCTCTCCAAAACCCCTTACCAACTTGACCCCGTTAGCCCGTCGGTTGTCATCCACTTCTCCTAGTGATTTTGCATTTCAAAAGACAAGAAAAATAAATTTGAAATAATTTTTTTAATAAATGCTTATATTATTAGAAGGCCCCCAAATTAACGTTTGTCTAGGGTCACAAATGTTCTTAAAACAGCCCTGGTAATAATAATAATAATAATATCAATATCTTGTAAACACGCTAGCTGGCTTTCTTTAAGTTCAATAATTATATGACAATCACCTGAGCATATTTTCTCACTCTTAAGAATAGTTTATTCCATGTTAAGTGGTTATATAGTCTACATAGTACAAACATAACCTAAGGTACCCATATATAACCAGTTGGTAACATCAAAGTTATATAAATAATAAATAGAGATATAGAGGGTATATTTTATTGGATGTTGTTCAGTATATATACGTTATATTGCACCCATTTGTTTGCTTAAGGTCACTACCTCAATGTGGAGTAAGTCATTCTATTATATAACAGCACAACAAGTGTAGGCATAATAACTATATAATATAATTTGAATGATAAATGTCTAGAACAAATTTACGATACAAGGTACTAAAGATCATTACTCCCTGCCTAGGCTCATTAACCACTGGCATGATCTATTACAATGTTCCTAAATAACTTATACTATATCTCGTATAATAATCATATAATAAACACTCATAAATAACGTATATGAAATTAATTAAATTAATCTAGCTTTGGTTTTTGAGAGCACGTAATTCTAACAGAACGGAGTAAGAGAATGCTAACATACAAGAGACCAACCCAACCCCCAAAAAAAAAAACTTTTCGTTCCAAGAGCCAATTTTTTTTTTTTTTTTTTTTTACGACTTTCTCATATTTTACGATATCTTAAAGAGGGAAAAATAATAATAATAAAAATATTGATATCTTTTTCAAACTTATGTCATGGTGGACAATAAAGTTTTAAGCAAATATGTACACATATCGTTCTTCTGTATAAACATCAGCTATTTGACATATTTTGCTAAATGGCGTTTTCTCTTTGTTGTCTTGCCCATCAAACTAATTTTAATTCATGATGTATTTCTATAAGCTAACTTTACATGTGTCACAATTTCCTTATGTGGTCATAAAATGTTGTAAGACTTTGACAATGGCTCTGCAAGAAAGAGAAAAAATATATTTGTGGTCCAACAAAAAGTTGGAATTGTTTTTGTCCTTCACACGTTCAGCTATGTCAGGCTTATGCCTTTTGCATTTTTATTTCATGTGCGTTCACAATGGATGTATGCTTGTACACTTTTGTGAGACATATGCATGTTGCATTTCATTTCGTATTTTACTTCGTGTGTGCGCATACTTTTCTATTGTGCTAACATTGCATGTCTGACTTATTTTTACATAAGTTGTGTTTTTATCTTTATCAGCGGAGATATTTTTTCCCATCTACTGTGCTATCATAAGGACCACCTATAGGTTTCCTAGTATCCTCTTATGGTTCGGGGAAATAAGCTTTTTCCCTTTTTGGTTGTGGTCTCAAAAGATAGATGGAATCTTTTCCATTTTTGGACCAACATATGTCAGCCCTTGTTTGCTGGCTTAACATAACTTGCAGAGCACGAAATTTGTCTATATCAACTTCATTGTTGCTCATTTGTAAAGCTAACCTTTGACATTTTATTTGTTTGTGCTCTAAAATTTTCAGAGAGTTTTATTCCTCAAAGGTTCACCTTATGTTATTGTGCCAAACTTTCATCATCTCATATACTTGTTGAATGGCGGCTATAACCTGGTTTCATTGTTGATATTGGAACGTGACTTTGGTGTGTGAAACTTGGGTGGAGCTCAAGTGTTTGTCGGGTGTGTTCTCGATGTGAAGAGGTCCTTGGAGCAACAAGATGTTAAAGATTCAGATGGTGGTGTTTAGTGTAACTAGAACAGGGAGTTCTCTTTGCTGTAGTTAAAATCAACTTTGAACTATATTTCATAACGTTTGTTGTTTAGTGAATTTGCTTTGATCTGGACGACATTCCATGGATGTAGGCTAAGAGTAGTTTTAGCGTAACCTTGTATATGTTGGTATGCTTTACATTTACTAGTATGCTTTACATTTATTGTTTATATTGATTTATGCTTAACTTGGTAACTATTAATTAGTTTGGTAAAAACTTCCGCTGCACTTTAAAAATGGGTATCTAAACGTTAACTAGAGTTAACCAACTCTAACAAGAAATAAAAAAAGACTTTACTGATCTAACATATCGATCCATGTATGAATTTCATTTTGATCTCATGCATTGCTTTATAACTTAAAATAATCAATAGATGAACTTATAAGTCTGCTATTTTCTTTCAAGATTATAAACATCTACATCTGGGTGATTGATAAGGAAGAATCCTCTTCGGATTCTTTTCTTGATCTTAGATGATTTTATTCTGTACTTATCTTTTTTTACCTAGTTTATAGGATAATCTCAACTGCATATATTCTGTTAATATGTTTCCTTTTATATAGGACTTTCCTATTGTAAATACATTCTATATAATGAAAATGATAGCCTCAATATTTTTTGAGGGTTTCAACTGCATTATACACAAGTCTTTGAACCTCTATATGGTATCAGCCTTTTTTTTTCTATCCTTCTTCGATCCTTTCCATGGCTACTTTGTCCTTATCATCTTCACTTCTGCTGAACACGATGGTGCATATGCTCAGCATCAAATTGACCTCTTCCAATTATTTGCTATGGAGAAATTAGCTTATCCCTCTGTTGACCAGCCAAGATCTCTTTGGATTTCTGGATGGTAGTGTTCGGGCTCCTTCTCCGAAGATTACTGGCTCTAACGACACTACGCAGGTGAATCCAGCCTATACTACCTGGCTGAATACAGATCAGACTCTCTTAAGTCCTCTATATTCTTCTCTCACAGAGGAGTCTATGAGTGAAGTACTTGGTTTGAGTCATGCCCATGAGGTCTGGACCACTCTTGAAGCCTCATTCTCTCATAGATCCACGACTCGAGAACTCCAACTCAAGGACGAGCTTCATCTTATGCAGTGAGGCTCAAAATCCGTGGCTGAATTTTCTCGACTCTTCAAAGGCATCTGTGATCAACTAGCGGCTATTGGTGTAATATCCCACTTGAGGTACGTATTTAAGATTTGTCGTATTAGCTAAAAGTTTATTGTTTTAACTTAAATTGAGTTTGTATGTTGAGTTGGTTGAATTGTTGCCTTGAAATGGATTAAGTTTTGGTGAAGTTGGAAATTCAAACTTTGTCGGGGCGAAGAATAAACTTCGCCGCGGCGAGGAGGAGAAGTGGCATTCGGGTAGGTTCTGCCCAATTTCGCCGAGGCGACGCAAAATTCTTCGCCGCGGCGAAGAGCCCAAAATAAAGATTCTTGAGTTTTCTAGAGAATTCTCCTTTTGGGACACAATGACCATTCTACCCCTAATTAGTAGGAAAAGTGGGGAGTAAAATGAAAGGAAATTTAGTAGAGATTGTGTTTGTATGGGGGTGTAGTTGTAAAGAATCAAAGGATATAGATGAAATTTCCAAGAAAGGACAAGGGCAAAATGGGAAATGAAGCTTTTAATATGAACTAAAAAGAGTAAAGTGTAAAGAAAGCCCTCATTCATCTTCATTCCACCGCCTCTTCCATTGCCCTTATTCTCTCAATTTCTCCACCCAATTTTCCAAGAGTTCTAAGGGTTTTAAGAAGCTTTTTGAGTAGAAATTTCATCTAAAGCTTTCTAAGGTAAGAATTCATGCTTTAGATGTAAGTTTTCTTGTATTTATAGTGAAGTCTTATTGTGTTGTTGCTGTCCTTGTGGGTGTTTTGAGTTGTAGAGAAGAGACAAGCCAACAAAGGGAAGGAGAAGGTGCTAAGGAACCCATCTTTGCACAAGGTAAGTAAATCCAACCAAGTTGAGTTATGACTAAGCTTTGAGTAGAGACTTATAATTTATGTATGTACATGGTATACCTACTGAAAATTGAGATGAGATGTATGCTTAGTCTTAGTAGTTGGGATTGATTAAATATGAGAAGTGTTGTTGATATGTGTATTGAGAATGGAGTTTGAGATGAAGTTTGAGAGATGTTGTGTAATCCTTTTTGGGAGTGCTTTTCTTGACAGGGATTATGAGTAATTGAGGGAGTTTTTCCCCAATTTGTATGGCTAGAAAAATGAAGTTTAGTAGTAAATTTCATAGGGTGTTTATATGCACATGAGATGTTTGAGGAAATGCCTAAGTGAAATCTGCCCTGTCACTGCCGTAACCTTCTGAGTAATTTTTGAGTATCTTGCGGTTCGAACTGGGCTGAGACCAAAACAGAGAAGTTGTAGCCCTGTTTCTAAGCTTTGAAACGAGACCAGAACCGTAGTAATCCGAGGTGTATACCATAAGTTATGGCCGTTTTAGTGTGACTGGTGCAGAATGACTGTGTTGAGGAAATCTTGTAGTTGGCATTTCATTAGTGCATTAGGGAGCATGAGATGGCTCTACACCTTTGTTTATACACTTGAGAAGTAGCTTGATATTTAGTAGAGAGCTTGAGTATAAGTTCTTTAAGAGTTAAGAGAATAGAGTAGGTTGTGCGATGGGGAACCCGTGAGTAATGGGTAGAGTATTCCCGCATGTACGCCGCATTGAGAGCGCGGCATGAGTATCAGATAGAGAAGTGGTGTAGCCCGTGAGAGTGCATGCGGATGAGGGCTATACCCGAGTACCCGAGAGAGAGATTATATAACTCACATGGCCAAGGGTTCCGAATCCATGCATAACCGAGTCCGATCGGCTAGAGTGAATAGAGGTCACGTAGAGCGGGAGTGAGTCCCGGCCGTGCCCCCGGTGAGATGGGGTCGTGACATATGAAAGAGTTATGAGAAAAGAGTTTCTAAGAGAAAGAGAAAGAGGAAAAGAAAGACGTACCCAAAGAGATAATGAACGAGGAATTGTAAGGAAAGAATGAAAGAGAGAGTTACGGGGATAGCTTGAGTAGAGGATTTACTTACTGAGCATTCTTTTAGTGCTCACCCCGTTGTTTTTCCATGTTTTGCAGGACCTAGGTGAGGAACACTGTCGGATGGATGTCGGCGTGCGAGGAGGAGTGGTTCCACTGTCCCTGATGTTTTGATGACTTGTGTATACGTTATATAGTTTGTGTAAAAACGTATATGTTTGTAAAGAGTATGTATATATGTTTAATAAAAGAAAAAATTTGGGCCCAATTTCCTTATGTTATTTTATATGTATTTCTTTACAATGTTTTGAGTAGTAGTGGCTATTACATTTTTGGTATCAGAGCCGAGATTTTGGGATTTGACAGTGTGCCATTCTTCTCGCTACGACGTCCGACAGACGACTGTGTGAGTTAATTCTTTCCTTACGTTGAGTGTTCTTTTGAATTGATTAAGTATGGTTGTTTTGTAGATGAGGCGTAGTAATAGGAGGAAGGGTAAGGGTGTAATGCATGAGGGGGAATCCTCCAACCCACCAGAATTGACTCCCCCTACCCTTGATGAGATGAGGATTCGTGCTATAGTACAGCAGGTTTTAGCAGAGTCAGGGGAGAGTTATTCAGGAGAGAACCGAGACTCCCAATAGAGTACCGCCTCCAAGACAAGAGCGAGAAGGGCCGGTACCTCAACCAGTACAGACTCGAGGTGATCCGATTCAGGGGCTTGTAAATCAAAACCAGCCGCCAGCATTTAAGGGTACAAGGGACCCGCTAGAGGCAGAGGAATGGTTCAAGTCCGTAGAGCGGACGACGGCATTGTTTCCCCTGAATGATCGAGAGAAGATCAGATATGCTAGTTTCTTGTTCAAGGGAGATGCCCGCATATGGTGGGAATTAATGGAGGAGACCCATGATATAGCCTCGATGACTTGGGAAGAATTTAGAAGGTTGTTTGAGGCCGAGTACCGAACAGAAGATAGAGTACATGAGAAAGTCCAAGAGTTTATTTACTTGAAGCAGGGGACTAGTACGGTGAAGGAATATTCCGTAAGATTCAACTCCCTTGCTCGTTTTGCACTCGGAATAGTGTATACCCCGGAGTTGAGGAGAGACAAGTTTGTGCAAGGGTTGAGATCGGATATTGCTCAAGATGTAATGACAGGAGTTGAGCCCCCTCATACCTACAGTGAAGCTTTAGCACGGGCTTTAAGGGCAGAGATCTATGTGAACAAGTATATTGCGTAGGGATTGGCTTTGACAAGCAGGGGGTGAGCCATCCACCACCTTGCAGAGGGAGAGAGTGGATGTTACAAAGAACAGAGAAGTAAGGGCCAAGAAGAAGTTTCCGCCAAGGAAGAATAGGAGAGATCGGCAGTTTAAGCGGGCCAGAATAGAAGGGTTTCCCCCTTGTGCTAAGTGTGGGAGGAACCATCCAGGAGAGTGTTTGAGAGATCAGAATGTGTGTTATAAATGCCGATAGCCAGGGCATATGTGGAGAGATTGTAAAGCTTCCCTTCCACCGCAGGTTCCTATCCCTAGAGGTACGAATGCCAGGGTGTTTACAGTGGCACAGGGTGAAGCCGAGGCCACTCCATCAGCTGTCACTGGTCAGTTATTATTTCATGCCGTTTCTTTATATGCATTGATTGATTCTGGAGCCACGCATTCTTTTATTTCTCATGGAATGATAGAGAGATTAAACTTGAAGCCTGTTAAAGTGAGTCAGCCCATTAAGATAGAGTTGCCTGATGGAGTTAGTGTGTTGACTCAAGAGATGTTGATAGGAGAGTCTGTAGTGATTCATGGTCGAGAGTTGGCAGTTGACTTAATAGTCTTCGATATGCCTGATTTTGATGTAATTTTGGGTATGGATTTCCTAAGGAGGAATGGAGTAGAAATTGATTGTTGGAAAAAGAAAGCGAGATTTAATCTCGATAATAGAGATAAATTTAGTTTCGGAGAGGGCCATCGATTGAGTATGTTGATCAGTAGTGTAAAGGCGAGAAAGATGTTGAGAAAGGGGTGTTCTGGATACATTGCTCATGTAGTACAGAGTGGTGATGTTCCACAGTCAGAAATTCAAAGGGTGCCGATAGTTCGAGAATTTTTAGATGTGTTTCCGGAAGACTTACCAGGTTTTCCGCCGGAAAGAGAGGTTGAGTTTAGTATCGAACTTGCACCAGGAACAAGACCTATATCTAAAGCCCCTTATCGAATGGCCCCAAAGAGAGCTCCAAGAGTTGAAGAAGCAACTCCAGGAACTTCTAGATAAAAGTTTTATCCGACCGAGTCATTCTCCTTGGGGAGCCCCAATTTTGTTTGTCAAGAAGAAAGATGGATCACTACGGATGTGTATTGATTACGAGAATTGAATAAGGTGACAAGAAGAATAAGTACCCGCTACCTCGAATAGATGACTTGTTTGATCGGCCTTGAAGGGAGCAGCAGTTGTTCTCCAAGATTGATTTGAGGTCAGGTACCATCAAGTAAGAGTGGTGAGCAAGATGTGGCTAAGCGCTTTTCGTACAAGGTATGGGCACTATGAGTTTGTAGTGATGCCGTTTGGTTTGACTAATGCCCCAGCCGTTTTTATGGACTTGATGAACCGGGTATTTCATGATTGTTTGGATCAATTTATAGTGGTTTTTATAGATGATATCCTGGTTTATTCTAAGTCGAGAGAAGAGCATGAGAAGCATTTGAGAATAGTGTTGCAACGGTTGAGAGAAAGGCAGTTGTATGCTAAATTTTTGAAGTGTGAATTTTGGCTCGATCAAGTGATATTTCTGGGCCATACAGTGTCGAAGGAAGGAATTTCAGTAGATCCGAGCAAGATAAAAGCAATCCTTGAATGGCAGAGGCCGAAGACAGTAAAAGAGGTTCGAAGTTTCTTAGGCCTGGCAGGTTACTACAGACGATTTGTTGAAGGGTTCGCCCAGTTGGCTAAACCATTGACAGCTCTTACCAAACAGAAGACTCCTTTTATATGGTCAGAAGCTTGTGAGGACTGTTTTCAAGAGCTAAAGAAGAGGTTAACAACAGCTCCAGTGTTAGTATTGCCTCGGGAAGGTGTAGATTATGATATTTATACAGATGCCTCTTTGCAAGGACTTGGTGCTGTGTTGATGCAGTTAGGTAGGGTAATAGCGTATGCCTCTCGGCAATTGAAAGAGTATGAGACGAGATACCCTACGCATGACCTAGAGTTGGCAGCAGTGGTCTTCGCTTTAAAGATTTGGAGGCATTACCTTTATGGTGCCAAGAGTAATATCTACACCGACCACAAGAGTTTAAAGTACTTCTTTACTCAAAAGGAGTTGAATATGAGACAGAGAAGATGGTTAGAGCTGGTTAAAGATTATGAGTGTGAGATTAAGTATCAACCAGGGAAAGCCAACGTAGTAGCCGATGCCTTGAGCAGGAAAGCTTACTTGTCCCGGCTTACCAGACAGAAAGAGTTGATAGAAGAGTTATGTAAGGAACAGATTGAAGTAATACCAGGAAGGATTGCCAGACTAGAGGTTCACTTTCTTTGGAAGAAGTTAGAGATAAGCAAGTGGCCGATGAGTGGTGTCAGAGAATAGTTCAGCAAGTGCATGAGGGCAAGGTAACGGAGTTCCACTTGCAGGATGGTATTCTCTATTTCAGGAATCGGTTATGTATTCCTCAGAATGATGAGTTGAAGAAGAGAATACTTACAGAGGCTCATGACACACCATACACTGCTCATCCTGGAGCAACCAAGATGTATCAAGATGTGAAGAAGGGTTCTTGGTGGCGTATGAAGAAAGATATTGCGAGGGTTTGTAGCCAAATGTTTGACTTGTCAACAGGTTAAAGCAGAACATCAATGGCCATCAGGGTTGCTTCATCCACTTAGTATTCCAGAGTGGAAATGGGAAAGTATTTCAATGGATTTTATCACAGGTCTCCCTAGAGTTCAGAGAGGTTATAATGCCATTTGGGTGATTGTGGACAGGTTAACGAAGTCCGCCCATTTCCTTCCAAAGAAAGGAAAGTACCACCTCGATCGTTACTTGGCTCGATCTACGTGAAAGAGATAGTTAGATTGCACGGTGTGCCCAAGACAATAGTGTCAGACAGAGATTCGAGATTTGTTTCATCTTTCTGGACTAGTTTGTAGAGAAATTTGGGTACCCGTTTGGCATTTAGTACATCCTATCATCCTCAGACAGATGGTCAAACAGAGAGAACGAATCAGGTGCTTGAGGACATGTTGAGAGCTTGCTGTATGGATTACAGAATGTCATGGCATGAAATGTTACCTTTAGTGGAGTTCGCCTACAACAACGCTTATCGACCTACAATAAAGATGGCGCCTTACGAGGCTTTGTATGGTAGACGATGTAGATCTCCACTACATTGGGATGAGATTGGCGAAATGAGTGAGTTGAGTACAGCTCTTGGGCCAGAAATGACGCAGAAAATGATAGAGGATGTAAGATTAATCCGAAGCAGAATGAAGCAAGCCCAAGATAGACAGAAGATTTATGCCGACTTAAAGAGAAAAGAAGTGGAGTTCCAAGTGGGTGATAAGGTATTTTTGAAAGTTTCCCCTTATAAGCGAGTAATGCGCTTCGGGAACAAAGGGAAGTTAGCACCAAGGTATATTGGTCCATTTGAAGTATTGCAACGAATTGGGAAAGTTGCCTACAGGTTAGCACTACCACCTCATATGGACAAGGTGCATGATGTCTTCCATGTTTCAATGCTGCGAAAGTATGTAAGTGATCCCTCCCACATCTTGAGTATAGAAGAAGTTGAACTTGCAGAGAACCTTGTGTATGAGGAGTGCCCTGTATAGATTTTAGATCGGAAGATTAAAGAGCTCCGGAACAAGAGGATTCCGTTAGTGAAGGTGCTTTGGAGGAATCACAAAGTAAAGGAAGCCACATGGGAGACGGAACAGGACATGCAAGAGAGGTACCCGGAGCTATTCGTGTGAATTTCGGGGACGAAATTCTTTTGGGGGGGGGGGAGAACTGTAATATCCCACTTGAGGTACGTATTTAAGATTTGTCGTATTAGCTAAAAGTTTATTGTTTTAACTTAAATTGAGTTTGTATGTTGAGTTGGTTGAATTGTTGCCTTGAAATGGATTGAGTTTTGGTGAAGTTGGAAATTCAAACTTTGCCGGGGCGAAGAATAAACTTCGCCGCGGCGAGGAGGAGAAGTGGCATTCGGGTAGGTTCTGCCCAATTTCGCCGAGGCGACGCAAAATTCTTCACCGCAGCGAAGAGCCTAAAATAAAGATTCTTGAGTTTTCTAGAGAATTCTCCTTTTGGGACACAATGACCATTCTACCCTTAATTAGTAGGAAAAGTGGGGAGTAAAATGAAAGGAAATTTAGTAGAGATTGTGTTTGTATGGGGGTGTAGTTGTAAAGAATCAAAGGATATAGATGAAATTTCCAAGAAAGGACAAGGGCAAAATGGGAAATGAAGCTTTTAATATGAACTAAAAAGAGTAAAGTGTAAAGAAAGCCCTCATTCATCTTCATTCCACCGCCTCTTCCATTGCCCTTATTCTCTCAATTTCTCCACCCAATTTTCCAAGAGTTCTAAGGGTTTTAAGAAGCTTTTTGAGTAGAAATTTCATCTAAAGCTTTCTAAGGTAAGAATTCATGCTTTAGATGTAAGTTTTCTTGTATTTATAGTGAAGTCTTATTGTGTTGTTGCTGTCCTTGTGGGTGTTTTGAGTTGTAGAGAAGAGACAAGCCAACAAAGGGAAGGAGAAGGTGCTAAGGAACCCATCTTTGCACAAGGTAAGTAAATCCAACCAAGTTGAGTTATGACTAAGCTTTGAGTAGAGACTTATAATTTATGTATGTACATGGTATACCTACTGAAAATTGAGATGAGATGTATGCTTAGTCTTAGTAGTTGGGATTGATTAAATATGAGAAGTGTTGTTGATATGTGTATTGAGAATGGAGTTTGAGATGAAGTTTGAGAGATGTTGTGTAATCCTTTTTGGGAGTGCTTTTCTTGACAGGGATTATGAGTAATTGAGGGAGTTTTTCCCCAATTTGTATGGCTAGAAAAATGAAGTTTAGTAGTAAATTTCATAGGGTGTTTATATGCACATGAGATGTTTGAGGAAATGCCTAAGTGAAATCTGCCCTGTCACTGCCGTAACCTTCTGAGTAATTTTTGAGTATCTTGCGGTTCGAACTGGGCTGAGACCAAAACAGAGAAGTTGTAGCCCTGTTTCTAAGCTTTGAAACGAGACCAGAACCGTAGTAATCCGAGGTGTATACCATAAGTTATGGCCGTTTTAGTGTGACTGGTGCAGAATGACTGTGTTGAGGAAATCTTGTAGTTGGCATTTCATTAGTGCATTAGGGAGCATGAGATGGCTCTACACCTTTGTTTATACACTTGAGAAGTAGCTTGATATTTAGTAGAGAGCTTGAGTATAAGTTCTTTAAGAGTTAAGAGAATAGAGTAGGTTGTGCGATGGGGAACCCGTGAGTAATGGGTAGAGTATTCCCGCATGTACGCCGCATTGAGAGCGCGGCATGAGTATCAGATAGAGAAGTGGTGTAGCCCGTGAGAGTGCATGCGGATGAGGGCTATACCCGAGTACCCGAGAGAGAGAGATTATATAACTCACATGGCCAAGGGTTCCAAATCCATGCATAACCGAGTCCGATCGGCTAGAGTGAATAGAGGTCACATAGAGCGGGAGTGAGTCCCGGCCGTGCCCCCGGTGAGATGGGGTCGTGACATATGAAAGAGTTATGAGAAAAGAGTTTCTAAGAGAAAGAGAAAGAGGAAAAGAAAGACGTACCTAAAGAGATAATGAACGAGGAATTGTAAGGAAAGAATGAAAGAGAGAGTTACGGGGATAGCTTGAGTAGAGGATTTACTTACTGAGCATTCTTTTAGTGCTTACCCCGTTGTTTTTCCATGTTTTGCAGGACCTAGGTGAGGAACACGTCGGATGGATGTCGGGCGTGAGGAGGAGTGGTTCCACTGTCCCTGATGTTTTGATGACTTGTGTATACGTTATATATTTTGTGTAAAAACGTATATGTTTGTAAAGAGTATGTATATATGTTTAATAAAAGAAAAATTTGGGCCCAATTTCCTTATGTTATTTTATATGTATTTCTTTACAATGTTTTGAGTAGTAGTGGCTATTACAATTGGTCGCCCCATTGACGACCTGGATAAAGTCCACTGGTTCTTGAGAGCCTTGGGACTCGACTATAAAATTTTCTCTACTACAATGCTCTCTCAGCTTCCGTTACCTTCTTTTGTAGATATTGTTCGAGAAGCTTTGAGCCATGAGATTTTTGGATGATCGGTCTCCCATCAATCTACCACCTTGGCATTCTACACTCGGCAGAATTCCTCCTTTAGACTGAAACACACCAAGAAAGGGAAGCCGAAACCTTCCTCTAGCTTTGCCTCAAAATCGTCCACCTCCTCTTTGGTTTACTGTCAACTCTGTGACAAGGAGGGACACTTGGATAAACGCTGCTGCACCTTTCTTAATCTCAAGAACAAGCAGTCTGCCATTCTTGCTGAGGCCTTCGCTGGATGTTTGATTCCGGATTCCAATGACTCTGACTGGTATCCGGACTTTGGTGCAACGTCTCACATGACACATGATCCTGAGGGTATGGATGTTCCTGCTATCTACTCTGGTAATGAAAGGGTGATGGTTGCTAATGGTTAGTCTCTACCTATTTCTCACATTGGTTCCGTCTCTACTCTTATTCTTAAAAGCTCACTCCTTTTATCCAATGTTTTAGTTGTTCCTGACATTAAGAAAAACCTTATTTCCATTAGTCAACTTACAAAAGATAATAACTGTTATGTAACCTTTTCCCCTTCTGGTTTTACCATACAAGATCCAATCACAAGAGTAGTGCTGGGGGTCGGCAAATGTGAGAATGGCCTGTACGTGCTTGATCAAAATCATCATGCCTTTGCTTCCGTTGTTTCTTCCAATAAGCCACATGCCTCTGTCCACTTGTGGCATGCTCATCTAGGCCACCCAAGTTTTCGTACTGTTGACTCTATTTCTAAGTCTGGTATTATTTCCTATAATAATAAGTTGTTGGGTTTAGATTCAAGTTTATGTGTTGGTTGTAACCTTGGCAAGAGCCATTGTTTACCCTTTTCAATTACTAATAAACGTTGTCTTTTACCCTTTGATCACTTACACTGTGATTTATGGGGCCCTTCACCTGCTTGCTCCACTACTGGTTTTCAATATTATGTTGTGTTAATTGATGATTGTACTCGATTCACTTGGTTTTTTCCATTAAACCACAAATCTAATTTTTTTGATACATTTGTCAATTTTCAACGTTATATTGAGACTCAATTTTCTTCCAAAATTAAGTCTTTTCAATGTGATGGCGGAACTGAATTTACAAATAATAATTTTCGTTCGCACCTCACATCTTGTGGTATTGTGTTGCATATTGCTTGCCTGTATACACCGAGTCAAAATGGGATTGCTAAACGTAAACATCGGCATGTTACTGAAACGGGTCTCACGATTATATTTCATGCTCGTGTTCCATTGCCTCTTTGGGTTGAGGCTTTCTCAATAGCAGTTTATCTCATCAACCGACTCCCCTCGCAAACTCTTGATGGCAAAACTCCCTACGAGCTCCTGTTTGGTAAACAACCTGACTACTCTATGCTTCGCACCTTTGGATGATTATGCTTTCCTTATTTGCGAGATTATGCTCCTAACAAATTATCTCCCAAATCATCTCCTTGTGTCTTTTTAGGTTATAGCCCCCTTCATAAGGGCTTTAGCTGTTTTGACCACAAGACACAACGTCTACATATCTCTCGACATGTCCAGTTTTACGAAACTATTTTTCCTTATGCAGGTGATGATACACAACAACTTCTCAACTCAACACCTTATATTAATTTCTCTGATTTTTTGGAGTCTAGTAATAATGTGTCTCCAGCTTCTCCGGATTTGTTGTCATCTTCTCCTCTGTTAGATTTTGTTTGTTTGCCATGCAATGATGGTCTTGGTGAATCTTTCCCTTGAACATCTCCTGAAGTGTCTCCCATCCCTTCTCCAAGTCTGCCCACTCGGCCTGTTTCCATACTGACAACCTTTACCAACACTCACTCAATGGTTACTAGAGGAAAAGCTGGTATTTTTAAACCTAAGGCTTATCATGCATTAGAGATCCCACCTACCTCTCAATTTTTTCAGGCTTTGTTTCCCCTAAAAGAGCCTCGAGGTTTTAAGTCTGTTGCCAAACACCCTGAATGGCTCTTGGCTATGGATGATGAAATACAAGCTTTGAAGAATAATGATACTTGGGATCTTGTACCTCACCCTTGGAACCACAATGTGGTTGGTTGTCGTTGGATCTTTAAGACCAAACTTCATGCTGATGGTTCCGTTGAATGCCCTAAGGCTCGCCTTGTGGCTAAGGGCTACTCTCATATTCATAGACTTGATTTTGAAGATACGTTCAGTCTTGTGGTGTGCCTTGCTACTGTTCGGATTATTCTATCCATTGCAGTCACTTCTGGATTGCCCTTACATCAATTAGATGTTAAGAATGCCTTTCTCCATGGTCATATTTCTGAAGAAGTATACATGGATCAACCACCTAGCTACACAGATCCACAATTTCCTCAACATGTGTGTCGTTTGAAGTGTGCTTGTTATGGACTAAAACAAGCCCCTCGTGCTTGGTTCCAATGGTTCGGCTCCTTTTTGCAGAAACTTGGTTTTCGTCTTAGTCAGGCTGACCCTTCTCTGTTTGCTCATCACAATACGGCAGGCACGGTTTATCTCTTGCTCTATGTTGATGACATGGTGCTTACTGGCAACAATCCCGCTTTGATCAAGACTTTTATTGCACAGTTGTCCACCAAATTTGCTATGAAAGATTTGGGTTCTTTACACTATTTCCTTGGAGTCGAAGTTCAACCTAATTCTCAAGGCTTATTTCTTAGCCAAACCAAGTATGCTCTTGATCTACTACAACGTGCTGACATGGTTCATGCCAAACCCATTGCCACTCCCTTTGTAGTTGGACACCATCTCTCTACCGAAGGGAAGCTCTTCTTGGATCCCACCCTTTTTTGGTCTCTTATTGGAGCTCTACAGTATTTGACAATTACTCGGCCTATTCTCTCATTCAATGTCAATTCCATTTACCAGTACATGCATGCTCCAATTGAAGATCACTTTCGCGCACTCAAACGCATATTGCGTTATGTTAAAGGCACGGTCCATCATGGTCTACAACTCCACCACACCTCCTCCCGTGAGTTGCTTGCTTATTCTGATGCTGATTGGGCGGGTTGTCCTAATACACGTCGGTCTACCACCGGCTATGTTATCTTCTTAGGTGCCAATCTTGTTTCTTGATGCTCCAAGAAACAATCCACTATTTCTCGCTCCAGTGCTAAAGCTGAGTATATATAGATCCTTAGCCATTGCTACCGCTAAAGTTGCTTGGATTTTTCAGCTACTCCATGATCTACATCTTCAAATGCCTTCTCCTCCAAAAATATTATGCGACAACAAGAGTGCTATTTTTATGGCAGTCAATCTTGTCACTCGACCTCGCTCTAAACATATTGCAATTGACTACCATTTTGTTCGTGAATTAATTGCCAATGGTTCTCTAAAAGTCGCCTTTGTTCCCTCACATCTTTAGCTTGCTGATTCATTTACCAAGGGAGTCACCAAGCCTCGATGTCTACTTTTCCATAACAAACTTCATGTGATTCCTTCTGCCACGCTCAGCTTGAAGGGGGGTGATAAGGAAGAATCCTCTTCGGATTCTTTCCTTGATCTTGGATGATTTTATCATGTACTTATCTTTTCTTACCTAGTTTATAGAATAATCTCAACTGCATATATTCTGTTAATATGTTTCCTTTTATATAGGACTTTCCTATTGTAAATACATTCTATATAATGAAACCAATAGCCTCAATATTCTTTGAGGATTTCAGCCATACTATATATGGGTCTTTGAACCTCTATAATGATAGTACTTTGACTTACACAAAACTCCTTGATTAAATCATGTAAAATAGTAAACATTAATGCAACTGTAAAAATATATAACTTTTACTAATTCTGTTAAAGAAAAAAAAAAAAAAAAAAAGGTCTAAACATCGGCATAAACCTTAACAAATTACACGTCTACAAAACAACAAACTGATTTTATAAATTACAAAGCATACAATTTATCACAAATTTTGAAATCACTTAGCCAAAACTACTTGCAGGATCGTAAACACTGTTTGTATCAAAGTAAGCAGCAGAAGTATAACAGCAGCAACAGTTCCGGTCCCTCTCCAGGGATTGCTGAAATAAACCCTTTTCAAAGTTGACAAGGCATGATTCCAACTATTGTTATAGTGATCTGTCAGATCCTTATAAATAGAGTGGTAATAGGAAGATCGACTTGGTGGAATTTGTAGCCGTAGTTTATTAAACATGTTGGCTATCAAAGCATTGTCGCCCGAAGGACTGTAAATAATTTCCTTTTCGATTAGTAAATCGACATCTTCTTCGGTATTGATAAGAGAATCCATGAGGTCAATATAACTGCATATATACGTTTCGAACGAGTAATTACACTGCTCCAAGATCATTAGATTACGGATCAAACATTCCATGTTGTCAGTTATCGTAATGCGCGGAATTTTCAGCTCAACAACGTTACAGAATGGCAATAGGCGTCTTTTCTTTTCTAATTCTATGTCAACCAAATATTTATCTGCTGCTGAACTACGCTTAAACTTCACTCCTGACTTTTTCAACTTGACTGCGTTGGGTAAACCATACGTAATTGCTCTAAACTTGGGACCCCAGCTGGGAATTTTCACTAGAGCATATCTACACAAATCAGTGAAATGTTGAATTTTGACAGCTGGTTCCTCTTGAAGTAGTCTGTTGTGCGAGATATGGAGTTGAAAGAACAAACAAGAGAGGGTACGAAAGGGAATAAGGGAATTAGAAACTTCATCTTTGGTGGTTGAGCTGAAGGCTAAGTTGTACAAATCCTCAAGCACAAAATACGGAAGCTGGTTTTCGAGTAATTGCAAGTCCCGTCTTATGGCCCCAACCCATACCTCATTTAGCAAAAAATCTCTGCTACCTCTAAACCAAACTATCAGGAAGAGCTCAATGATGAAGACGGCATCAAATAGAATGATTTTTACAAACTTATCACTCGGAAACTCGCTGGGCTCAGCATACTGACGGCGGATCTTTTCTTCGTTCTTTATGATGAAGTTCTCGAGTTGCTTCTGTCCATCCCGTGCGACTCGTTCATAAAAAGCTTTCATATATCTTATTTTATGCTTTTCCATGTCAGCCAGCTCTATTTTGCCGTAGTGGTAAGGGCCTATTGAAATTAATAGAGGAGTATAGGCTTCTTCATTTACTTTCCGTAAATGTCTAGGAACCTTGGGAATACAGAACTCTCTATCTCTATCATCCTCGATATCAATTGAAAGCTCACGAACTCCTTCACCTCTACCATCTGCTAATTTTTTTACCATCACGTTACTTCTCCTGCTGTTGATTAACAAATATTCAATCACCTTTCAAAACAAATTTAGTAATAACACCATTAATTTTTTAACCTATATTAAAAAGTATGTTATCGACAAATTCAAATTAGCTAGATAAATCTATTTAATCTGATTAATAAACCAAATTCTAAGTTCAAATTTAAAGTTAAAATAATGAAGACAAATAACCTATGAAATAAAAAATTTATATAAAACAATCAACAAAGAACTTGATGAATATTTTGGTTTGAAAGAAAAATTTGTACATATATTACATTATGATGTGGCATATGTCACAACTATACAAAATTTTAATTATTTTGAATTTTTAATATTATAATAGAATTTGTGTGGTTATGGCATATGACACATCATGTTGTAACAAAAATTGTATAAAAAAGTGGTATAAACGTAACATTATTCAGAAAAAAAAAAAAACATAAATATTATAATAGTAAAACAAGTAAGTTAAGAACCTGAATATTATGCCACAGAATAAGTTGAGAATTAGCTCCAGATTATCCTCTCTCGTGTGCAAGTTCTCTCTTACTGGGTTCCTCATATATAAAATGTACTCGATAACGCGTAAACTAATCGTCCAGAAAAATATAAAGTAATAAAGAACTGCCGTGGAATAAGGGAAAAATTTTATGCTTGCAGAGGCCAAAGAGAACTTTCCACGACGATGAGTATCGTTCCACTTGCTGAGAATCTGCTTTAGAGAAATTATCCGGCAAATGTACTCCATTCCGTGTGGGGTAAAGATCGGGCCTGTTTGTTTATGTATCCGATTTCACATTTTCATTTTCCTGCCTTGGAATTCGCGTCGGAGGCGTTCATGAAAGAGAAGACTAAAGCAATGTAAAGCGGTTTTGTTGTTTAGTGAAAGTTAGACAGTCGAATGCTTGTTTTTATTTTTTTACGTTTCCGTATACTATTTTCAGATAAATATGATGAGCTCATTTTCATTTTTTACGTTTTTAATAATTTTCAGTATTTTCAAAAAGCAGAAAATTGATACACAAAATTCATAAAATAAAAAACATACCTGAACGTTATATTTCAATAGTATTCAGCATATAATATATAATATTTATTAACCTGATTTCAATATTAAGCCTAGTTAGTAAATACGGGTACGGCAAAAAAACGGTACGGGAATTTTATGGGTATGATACGGCAAATGGTAAAAAATACGTTTGTAAAAATTCGGTCATAAAATTCGGATACGGAAAAAATACGATTCGGATATATACGGGTTTAATACGACACATTGTCAATAATACGTTTTGAAAAATACGGCAATAGCAATCTTGGTTTTAGCACTTTTCAAAACATCCCCATTTAAATAATCCATTGTGGTCGACCCTATAATTTATTTTCCTTTTAATTTAAAGTATATTTGAACAATAACTAAGACTAGTATTTTTATCCTTAATTTTATAGCTACGCATACAAAGTTTGGATTCCAATTAGTATAATTGTTTTATTTTCTGAATTTAATTGGACAGTACATTCAAAGGTCAAATAATAATAGTGTTATGAAATCTAAAAACATGACAAAGTGCACATGGGTTTACAATTTGCAGTTGGTGTTGGTTGTAAATTGATGGTTTGTTGCTTTTTTCTTCTTCTTTAAGTATCTGCCAATTCCAAATCCAAGCCCGACAATATTATTTTTATGAATTCATGCTTTTCTTTTGCGCTTTGCCTTTACCTTTTGCTTTCATAGATGATCTTTAGTCTTTTTATTTTGACCCATACAACACAAAACAACAGAACTAAATGAAATATTATGTTAAAACAGATACCAAATATAACTCTCACAAGCATTTCATCAAACATGTTTCAAACAAATCTATCAATCCACCAACATAACAAATCCATCAATCCACCAGCCCCTATTACTACTACTCACACACCAACACAAACACAAACAAATCACCAACATACAAGATTCAAAGAGAGTTAAAAAGAGAAGAGAAGAAGTGTGTAGCTTGAGGCTTGAAGAGTTGAAGTCTTGGACTTAAAGCTTGGAGAAGAGAGTTAAAAATTAAAAAGAGAAGAGAAGAAGAGATCAAGACTCAGAGTCAAGAGATGAAGAAAAAAGAGTTGAATTGTTGAAGATTTGAAGAAGAGATGAAGCGTGGAAGAGAGAACCGAGAAAGAGGAGAAGGATATTTTTTTTAATTTTAGTCAAACCCCACCAAAACCAAAACGACGTCGTTTTGCCTTATCATGTAATTATTTTTTTGTCTGCAAAAATTCGGCAATAATTCGGGTATAATTCGCGAATTATACGGATAGGGTATATAATTCGCGAATTATACGACAGCCATAATAAAATACGTGAATTCGCGTTTTATACGGGAATTATACGGCTAGCCGTATAATTCGCGTATAAAACGTGAATTTACTAACTAGGATATTAAGTTCCTGGATGCTCTCTTATGAATTGTGAAATAGTTAAGTTTGATTTATTCAAAATAATTAAGTTGTTCATAACATTTGACAAATACATGTAAATTATATAGTTCATTTTATGAAAGAATATGACTATATATATATAACAAATCCAACTTGACTGCGTTTATGAAAGAATACTCTTGATTTTTTCAACCCGACTGCGTTTGGTAAATTGTCCCTTGGTCGTTCTTCCACCGATTCTCTAGACTTCTAACTAGATCATATCTAACCAAATCAGTGAAATGATTAATTTTGTTATTTTGACGTTTCTCTCTCTCCCTCTCCCTCTTCTGTCTTCTCTTACTTAATATTTGCATATAAAAACTAAATAGATGGAATGGGCATTTTAGTTTGGCAGCTTTTGAAAATTGGCTTACGAAATGGTTGATAGAGCCAATTGTGTTGGCTGTATTTGATTGGTTAACTGTAAATACACACTTAGAAAATGGGGGAAACATGAAAATGAATTGCTAAACCCTTATAATCTTGTTTTACCCATTTAGTCCCTCTTAATTTATGTTTCTTTTAATTAATTTATAACATGTTATCACCAAGAAAACTTTCCAACTACTTTATCACACACAAACTTTTTAATAAGTGTATTATGTGGTTGTCAACAAATTAAATTTTTCATATCAAAAGATACAGTTAGTTTTATTCTCTTTATTATATTATAGATAAATATTATCTGAAATACCGAAGATATCAAATATTGCAAGTCTTTATACAATTTAACGTATGCATTCCAGAAAAAAGATGAAGATGCTTATCTCCTATATAAAAAACAAGTTAGTAATTACACAATAAATTTAGAAAATACTAAAAGAGAAAATAATACAACTTCGACTCAAAACAAGCAAAAATCTAACATAATTCATATACATTACCCTCACACTTTTGTTCATGAAGAATGAAAGTAGATTTCGTTAATATATTCTCTATAACATATGTAAGTACTACTTATAGAAGAGAAGATACCTTCTAAAGATTTTTTTAACTTAGGAGGGTCTCTTCGTAATAAAAACTTAAGAAGAAGGGCCTATCAGAATTTACAGGGTAAGATTTACGGCGAGAGTGAGTGACGTGAGCTTAAAAAAGACAGATGACGCAGGCCAGGTGACGGATCACAGAGGATCCTTTGTGTAATATTTTAAATCTAAGAGAGGTTTTCTAAAAGAAAAATTGAGAATAAGTGGTTGATTGCAAAAATCAATTTGTCTTTACGAATCAGCCATTTTACTTGTACTGGCGGACCTATGTTGGGGCCTTGGCCCCCTCAAAAGTTTTAAAAAATTTGAGATCCTAATAAATAATTAAACATATTTCATGTAAAATACCTATTTTGACCCGCCAGATTCCGTTTGCAATATGTAAACATAAACATTTTGGATATTTCATCTATATCACCTGATTCACATCAAAACATATAATATTATTAGAAAGGGACAAAATTATTTAATTTTTTATTTTGTCACTTTAATTATTTTATCGATTGTGTTAAACGTGAATGGAACTTTCCCTTAATTAGAAAATTCCTTTTTAAATTGGTTGTCTCTATCCTTTCTCAAATCCACAATTCCTTTTAGTAGTGTTGTTCTTCAAACATTTATCTCTTATAGTTTATGAATTCTAAATTTATCAGATTATAAAAAATTGAAAACAAATTCAAGGTGAAAAAGATTTTGGCATCTATTATTATTGTTATTATTATTTTTTTTTTGTCCTCGCTTCACTTGTATTGTATAAAATCGAGGTGAAGAACCCTTGCTCTTGTTCCACATAAAACGATGAGCCCTCCCAAGATTGGGATCCTAAGTCCGCCACTGTTTACTTGTACTCTTTAATTGACATCTTATGTAAACTTTTGTTGATAGTTTAAACTTTTGGTTTGGTGGTAAAGCTTTGATAAAAAGCCTCATCGGATAAATATTCTCGGACAAGAATCCTCTAATAAAAAATATATATCTTTTGACAACGACAACCAATTCCTCAAATAATGCATTGATTAAAACAATGAATGTGACAATTGATTATAAAGGAAAATTTATGGAGGTTGGGACTAAGTGTAGACTGTAGAGGTATAATTTTGTATAAATAATCTTTAATAAAGATCGGAGGTGAAACGAAAGAGAAGCGGTCAAAGGATAAGAAGTTGAGGATAGAAGCAAAATGAAACAAGAAGAGCAGGATACAAGCTGTTATGCCCCGGAAAATAAAGGGTTGACGTGGGAGAGTCATGTTAAGGGTGACCTGCTCTCGTCAGGACGACACGCACACGCCAGACCTGCAAAATAACACGGAGCTTCCACGCGTCCATTCCTCTGCAGCGAGCCATGCGGAGTCAGCTTGGAAAAAGGAAAATGGGACGTAAAGCCGGATTACATTCTGACAATCACACCAACCCATGGATTTAATGATGATTACACGCTTCCATTTGATATAAAATGAAGAAGACTTCTCCATTAGAGGGATTCGGCCATTCATTATAAAAAACAACTCTCTCTCTTGTAAAAGAAAAAGCATATATATATTTCATTGACTCTTATGTACGTCAGTCCGCGTAGCGACCTGACCCACACCAACATCAATGCAAAATCAGTGGACGTAGGACTTGCTACCTTAGCATCCGAACCATTTTAAAAACCTCTTTTCATTTATTTCTCTGGACACATCCATTGCTACGTGCATAAAATTCATAAAACAGTGTCACCCACGTGATAATTGGTTGGTGTCGAAAACGAACATCAACAGTTTGGTGCTAGAAGGAAGGCTGATTTAGCGTCTATCCTTCATCAGGAAAACCTTTGACCTACTAGTCCTACAGCTACAATGGCCCGCCAATCTGAACTCCGAGCGGGGGTGGGGAATCAGAATGCGTATGAGTCCCCCTGCCCCACCTGCAGGGGCACCCTCCAACGTACCTCCGCCTGCAAAATGCTGTCACTGGGAATACCCCTCCCAACGGCCTCAATCGGACCGCCATTCGAAGCTACCTGGAGAGGTTCGACAATACTCTCCAGACGGTCAACCAGAGGTTGGACCGTCTGGACCAAGGCATGTCGTCCTGCGATGCCTAGCGGTGCAACCGCCAAAAATATCTGCGTACGACTGCGCGGCAAAGGGAAATAGCACGTGCGCTGAGCATTGCAGCGAGCATGTAAGCAAGCAAGGAAAGCAAGTGGCAAAAAACAAGCTTACGAGCTCCCAAGGGCCAGCAAGTACGTAAGGCGCCCGAGTGGTATCGGCAAAGCCGAGACTCGCGAAAAAGTAAATCCCGAGTGCCCATGCCACGCGCAACCAAACCCGAGCGAAAATGTGGGCGCGATGATTCCGATCATCACCAGCAGAATGATCCCCATCGCTTCTACGCTGGGTGGCCACCACACCTCGCGGGGCGGTGGTTCGTACCACCACTCAGGGTCGCGGAAAGCGCCCGCGCTACCCACCACCTTCACGCGTCTTTAGTCGGCAGTGTCGAGCGCTACTGGAAACGCTGGGTCGAGGTAGGTGGAGGAACTGCACCTCCGAACTCTAACCACAACCGAGAAGGCCGGGCTCGTACGGGTGGGTGAAAACAACCCCCATCTTCTCCTTTCATCCGTAGAGCTTGAGGAGCTCCAGCTGAGCTCGGATAGGTCAGAGGGAGCAACAAACGAGCAGGCGCAGTCGCCTCTACATCCCCCTCCCCAGGGGGCTTTCCCGCCGTATTAGCCGCTCTCCGCTTCCACCGGGGTGGTTCGTAATGCCGATATGCGGCCGTTCGACTGAAATCTGTCAGATCCGTATATTATCATTTATATGAGTTCAACGACCTGATGGAGCTCCACCAGGTTTCGGACCTTGCGAAGTGCCGTTGTTTGGCCATGACACTCATTTCTCATGCCAAACGATGGTTAAGCTCGCTCCCAAATGGGATCGACTTCCGTGGCCTCAGATGAGCATGACATTCCTGCGGCATTTCCAAGCCAACCGGAAATTTTCAATGCCTTTGAGCTACCTCAGCAACATAAGGCAAGAGAGAGACGAATCCTTGCGGTCTTACATCGATCGCTTCCACAAGGAGCTCAATAAAGTGGCTCACGCACTGGAAGAGTCCATCCGAACTCTCATAATAGCTGGAGTTCGCCCGCAAACCGACCTGTGGAAAGAACTGCAGGCTGAGGACGACATTTCCCTCACCGGGTTCTATAACCTCGCGAAAAGTATCTCCGGATAGAGAATTCACTGGCGGCACTCCGCCGTTGCGATCACGGCACATCCAGCAGCACGCTCCCGCACGGGAGACAACAAAGGCGAGGCGATCGCAAGTGGAGATACCGCCACCAAATGGGGTGAAAAGGGAAAAAACCCCGCTACGAGCAGAAAAAGTCCTATGCCCATTTGCCTCGTCGCGATCGCGACGGGGCCCAATATACTCCGTTGAATGTGTCCGTATCGCAATCCTCGATAAACTTGAGGAGGCCTACCTTGTCTAGCGAGTCCCGTAACCCCTCCCATGAAAACCCCTCATGATGCTGAAACAGAAAAAGTGCATTGCCAAGCTTACCTATCGGGATAATGGGCACCTCACTGATGAGTGCCGAGTTCTAAAGCAGGCTATCGAAGAGCTCATCAAGAAGGGGCACTTCAAGGAGTACATCGATGACTCCCCAAAAGAAAATCAAGGGGAGCGAAAGAAAAAGCGCCGTGATCGTAGCGGGTATGACAGTGTTAATATAATCTTCGGAGGTCCGCACCTCGAAGGAAACACGCGAGGAGCGCAGGAATGATATGTTTGCGAAGCTCGCCACGACCCGATCAGGATAATGAGCACTTCGCAGTGACCTCAAAAAGCTCGAAAGGAAGAACCGATCACCTTTTGTGAGAAAGAGGCAGCTTGCTTGCACCATCCTCACGAGGATGCTCTGGTGATCACCCCCCTGATAGGGTGTCATAATGTCTACAAAATGCTTGTGGACAACGGAAGCGCTGTGAACATTTTGTTCAAATCCGCTTTCGATAGAATGAACCTGGTCGAGGCCGACCTGAAGCCTCGATGCCTCTCGAGACGGTTTTCACAGAGATCACTCGATCCCCAATGGAACAACCCTACTCCCGGTCCACGCTCGGCGACTACAACGAGGTGACTAGGGTTACGGAATTCTTGGTCGTAGACTGCCCATCAGCCTTCAACGGAATCTTAGGGCGACCTCTACTGAGAACTTTCTGGTATGGGCTTATCTTCCATCTACCACCAAAATGAAGTTCCCCTCTACTCCGACTTGTGGGGGCTGTGGGAGGTAATGGATCGCAGAGCGCATCTCACGAATGCTATGTAAAATCGGTCCGGAGATGGTACCGACAAAGGAAAGGGCATTACGTGATGTGCACCCCGCCATGCTATGGCGATCAGCCGAACCGAGCCACATCCTGGTCTGCGAGAGGATAATATAGATCCGTGAGTACAGGAAATCTCCCCGAGCGGCCCGGTTGAGGATCTGTCCGAAGTTTCGGTTGATCCAAAAGAGCCGAGCCGAACCGAACGCTAAAGATCGGAGGCTGTCTCAACCCTCAGCTCGCCTCCGAGCTAGTAAGCTTCTTGAAGGAGAACATTGATGTGTTCGCCTGGTCGCACGCAGTACATGGCCTCGGGATCACCTTTGAATCAGTTATTTGTCACTACCGAACGTCAACAGCGATGGCTAATCCCAGCTTCGCCTGCTTGAGAAGAGCAATGGATCCGAGCGGTACGCCACATTAAAATCGTTGGAGAATCTTCCGCAATGGGTCTATTCGCGAGGCTCTCTACCCGACCTGGGTTGCTAACCGGTCCTGGTCAAGAAGCCAAATGGCAAATGGCGGACCTCCACGTAGACTTCTGACACCGAATAAAGCTTGCCCAAAAGACAGCTTCCCCTCTGGGGAATCCGACCAGCTCGTTGACGCCAACTTGGGGCACGAGCTGTTAAGCTTCATGGATGCCTACTCGGGATATAATCAGATCCCGATGTACAAGCCAGATGAAGAGCATACGACCTTCATTACAGACCGGGGGCTGTACTGCTATAGGGTCATGCCCTTCGGCCTCAAGAATGCGGGAATGACCTATCAGAGGTTGGTCAACCGAATGTTCTCCGCAGATCGGGAGGACGATGAAGGTCTATGTGGACGACATGCTGGTCAAATCCCAGGTCGCCAAGGAGCATATTTCGCATCTCACTGAGATGTTTGACATACTTGACTACGAGAATGAAGTCAACCCTCTCAAATGCTCATTGAGTATCATCGAAAGTTCTTCCCGGGATATATGGTAAATCGCGAGGCATAGAGGTAAACCCCGAAAAGATTCAAGCTCTGCTCGACATGGAGAGCCCGACCAGCAAAAAGCAGGTCATGAGTCTGAACGGGCGAATAGCGGCACTTAGTCGCTTCATATCTAGGCTAACAGACCGCTGTTTACCATTCTTCAATGTTCTGAAAGCCAATAAGAAATTCGAGTGGACTTCCGAATGCGAGCAGGCATTCCAGAGTATAAAAGAGCATCTTGGGGAAGCCACCACTCCTCTAAGCCTCTTCCACAAGAGATCCCGCTCATCTACCCGTCCGTGTCTCGGCCTTCGCGATCGCGTGCCTTTAGATAGGAAGAGGAAAAAGTTCTGTGGCCGGTATATTATGCGAGCAAGCGTCTATCGGATGCCGAGATGCGATACCCGAAAATGGAGCGACTAGCTTTTGCCCTGCTGGTTGCATCCAGAAAGCTGCTACCTTACTTCCATACCCACACAATCAACGTAATGACGAGTTACCCTCTCAGGCAGGTCCTCCAAAAACCAGAGGCATCGGGTAAACTGCTCAAATGGGCCATGGAGTTGAGCCAGTTCGATTTAAGATACACGCCTGTCGACTATCAAAGGGCGGCAGCTGCTGCAGACTTCATCTCGAAATTTTCCTATCTCCCAAGCGAGCAACAGCCTAGCGAAGTCAGGGCAAGAAACTGCCCTGTAACTGTCCGATATGGAACCTCTACGTTGACGGGTCATCGAACAGGAAAAGAGCCGGTGCGGGTCTTCTCCTGGTGAGTCCCGAGGGGATCCGAATCCATGGTATTCTCCGTTTCGGGTTTAAAGCGACCAACAATGAGTCCGAGTACGAAGCTCGCTCGCGGGTTGTGACTCGCCAAAGAAACCCTGCAACCGCGATCGGCATTTATAACGACTCTATGCTGGTCGCCAACCGATCCTAGGGAGTACCAAGCCAAGGAAGAGAACATGGTCCGCTACCTGAAAGAGGCTAAGGTCTCTTTGGGGTCGTTTAAGCACTTTGAGATCGCTCAGATCCCCAGGGAGAGCAACTCAATAGCGGACGCCTTGGCAAAGATTGCCTTGTCACTAGATTCGAGGCTCCGATAACATTCCCTGCTTCGTTTTGTCAATGCTCCAACTATCAGCTCGGCCGAGCAGGTCGTAAACGAAATTCAGCCGGATTCCTGGATGACTCCCATTGTACAGTACCTCAAGGATGGGACCTTGCCCAGCGATAAAGTCAAGGCAAGAATCCTACGAGCAAGGTCCGCTCGTTTCACACTCATCGGGGATCTGCTGTACAGGAGAGGATTCAGTGTCCCGCTCCTCCGATGTGTGACCAGCGAAGAAGCAAACTACATCATGAGGGAAATTCATGAGGGGATCTGCGGTAATCACACAGCAGCTCGGTCTCTTGCAAACAAGATTGTTCGCCAGGGATACTATTGGCCCCGAATCCAACAAGATGCGCACGACTTTGTCAAGAGATGCGACAAATGCCAACGGTTCGCAAACATTCCACGAGCCCCTTCTCACGAACTGATCACTATGTCTAGCCCCTGGCCGTTTTCCATGTGGGGAATCGACCTCATCGGCCCCATGCCGGTTGGAAAGGGAGGGGTCAAGTATGCCGTGGTCGCGATAGACTACTTTACAAAATGGGTCGAAGCCGAGCCGTTAGTCGCGATCACGACCAGAAAGCTAAAGGACTTCGTTTTTAAGAATATAGTGTGCCGCTACGGAATTCCTCACACCCTCATCTCGGACAATGGGAAGCAGTTCAATAATGAGGAGTTCAGCTTTGCGGACGAGCAGGGCATCCATAAAAAATTTGCCTCTGCCGCTAGATCCAAGCAAGCGAATGGCCGTGTCGTAGCTAATAAGACCATCAAGCACACTCTAAAGGCCAAGCTCGGGAAACAAAGGGCAAATGGGCCAAAGGAAATTCCCATGACGCCTCCCGAAGTCTTGTGGGCGTACGGGGAGAACTCCAGGACCTCCACCTCGAAACTCCGTTTTCGCCGGCCTACGGTTGTGAAGCAATGATCCCTGTAGAGGTTGGAACTGGGTCTCATCGGAGGGACTTGTACAATGACGACGAAAACGAAGTACTAATGAGAGCAAGTTTGGACCTGGTCGAAGAACACCGCAACAAGGCTTCGCTAAGGATAGTGGCCTACCAACAGCGAGCAAAAAGATTCTTCGACTCAAAGGTCAAGCGAAGGGACTTCCAGGTTGGAGACCTTGTGCTAAAGGAAGTTCTCCTCGGCACCGCAGAGCCAAGTGCGGGGTACTAGGGCCTAAGCGGGAAGGTCCATACCGGGTCGACAAAGTAATCAGGCCGGGGACCTACCATCTCAAAAGAATGAATGGCTCCAAGGTACCCCGAGCTTGGAATGCCGAGCACCTCCGGCCGTACTATCAGTAATCCCTGGACACAGCCCTCATTTTGTTAATTTCTTTTTAAGTATTACTTTATTCGCTTGAAACAGTTCGTATGTGTTCTGTTCGCATGTAAAAGTTAGTAAACAATTGCCTATGTAAATCGCAGATTGTAAATTACGCACATAATATGCGAAAAGAGCGAACTGTAAATCAAAAGTATTTTATTCATTTATAAACACAGAGTCCGAAAACCCGATTACAACGGGGACAGTTCGCTACATTAAGGCTGGACGGGGGGATCCTTCGAGCCGGAACCACCTGCCTGATCGGGTCCACGGGCGGCCGCGGCAGCTTGGTCGTCCTCTTCAACCAGGACCCGTAAGGTCGCCTGCCAACTCTCCGGGAGGTCGGACATGTCCAAATCCGGGTTCCTCGCTCGTAGGGTGTAGATGGCCCCGACCGCCTGCCTCCCGCACCTTCTCCTCCATCTCCTCCTCCGATCCCGATTCCGCATTTCCTCAGTCAGGGAAGCGACTCGCCCGACTCTCCTGGAGCTCGGCCTCAAGAGCTAGCCTCTCCTGCTCGGAGGCCTACCTATCTTCCTCAGCTCGCTGAGCCCGTGCGAAGGTCGCCTGGAGCTCCCGGTCCTTTTCTCCGACCTCCTGTAGAGTCTCGGCGGTTGTTCTTTGGAGTTCCCCAATTTCCTCCGCACGCCCGATCGAGCTCGCTCTCGGAAGTCCACCTGCTGTGAGCAGGCTTCTTTTTGGTTCAGATACTCGCTCAGCCGCATCGAACGCTGGGTTCTTTCCGCCTCGACGGACTCCAAGTTTTGTTGTGCCGCGACCTCCTCCCCTGCAGTCGCGTCTCATGCCCAACGGCCCCCACCGCTCTCTTCTCCCATGGACATCCTCATCGTAAGCAACCCCTCGTGCCCAGCGGTGGGATACGAGTTAGAAATAAATCAAAATGAAATTTCAAGCCACAATCGGTTTACCTTGCTCGATGCTCCCGGGAACGACGTGGCCATAATGGTCGCTCGCGCCATGTGAACTTCTCGCTATATGACCTCCCCGCTTAGCTCGCACTCGAGAGGCCATAGACTATCGGCTGCATGTACTCGCAGTAACTCCCCAACGAGTCCTGCATGCTGCTCGCTTCGCCTTTGTCGCGCCACCTGCCTCGTCGCGGTTCCTTGCCCTCCCGACCTCCCCTGGATTCCTGGCGCGCTCGCAGGCTCCTCCTCCTATTCTTGGTCTCGAACTCTTTCGACCTGGACCTGCCTTCTTGGGCTTGGGCCTTTCCTTTGGGCCGGAGCCTTCCGCCTGGGGCGAGCCGGCGGTACCTGAGCGACCTTTCCTGTCCTAGTCGCTTCTTGCGCAGGACGGGTCTCGTCATGCACAGTCTAGCAGAAGCTCGGCAATGTCCGCTGGCCGAATAATACAGTGCGCTTCGTCCTCTCACCTCGATCGAGGGAAAACGAATGGTGCTCGGCGGGACTGCCCGGACTCCTTCGGGGGCATGGTTTCTGCATTTAAGCCCGTCAGTAAGGGAATTTATTCCACGACCAAAAAGAGACCAATATGCTTACCTTCCGGGGGTTAGGGGGTTCTAACGTCGCTTTGGTGAAGAAACCGTCCCAGATTTCGTAGGTTCGATGTTTTCACGAGCTTCCTTAGCGTCCCTTGTTCCTCGTCCAACAACCCGAAAGATAAGAGCCTGCTTGGGTCAGCGAGTAATTCTTGGCTGGTCGCCTGCTTAACTACAAAAGAAACAGTCGTTACTTAATGATCAAAGTGTAGCATAACTCCCAGAAAGAAAACCTACATTGGCTCTTGAAAATGGCAGTAATGCTTATAAATGAAAAAGAAAAACTTTTTCTCGTAGGCCCCTCCCCGCATTGTTGGGATAGCTGTGTATCCCCGCGGCAATGTTAGGTCGCCGAGACAAATAGTACGAATCCTTGTCCCTACACTGAGCTCCAGTGCTGATGGCTCTCCCAAGCCATTTTCGCAGCACGTGATGTACATCGCGACAGCGATCACGTACGCGTTTGGTGTCAACTGCATTGGCGCGATCCCGAAGTGATCCAGGACCGACCTGATGAAAGGATGGAGGGGAATCCTCCCCCCACCCTTGAAGATCTCTTCAGAGATCGCGGCTTGGCCATCAGCCGGGCGCCGTGACGGCCTGGAGTAGTCGAGGAACACCTCCGAACGGATGTCGAACTGCCTTTTTACTCTACCAAACTCCTCGGAGGTGAGAACCGAGTAGACATCGAGAGCTGCGTCCTCGGGAGCTCCCCGCGAGGACGAGCTGGCTCCTTCCTCGGGCCTAGATGTCGACGGTTCCATTTCAGTCTGCAACATCGACAGACACGGTCATTTGGGCTTTTATGTTTGTCCCGTGCGGTGGCAAGGGACAAATGCTTAAAACCTAGCGGTGGTTCAAGCCGCCATCCACGGCTCGAAACCAACAGCGGCGTTGTGATCCGGTGAAACACCGGGAGACCCCACGCCATGGTTCAACCAAACCACCAACATAAAAAAAAAAAAAAAAAAGAGAGAGAAAAGAAAAAATCTTACTCAGAATATATAGAGCCTGAGGCCGAAACTCGCTCAGCTTGCCCTCAAGAAGCGCCGATCGGGAGAAAATGATTCTGTTGCAAAAAATTATCACTCGCGAAAGAAATCACGGTGACCTCGGTTGAAAAACGCAAAGTTTTTTATATGGATTGTGTAGCTGATTCTTACCTACCATTCTGAATCAAACGGCAGTTCCCTCTCTCTCTCCCCGCATTAAATGCGCTCCAGGTCGCGTTAAATGCCGTGAAAGGTGGCGTCATTTCAAACCCACATCGCATTAAATGCGTGCGAGGGTTGTCTCAAAGCACGCTTGTAACGCTCGCAAAACGGGCGCGTCGGGTTATCATACCACGCATTTAATGTGTCCGACATGCGCTGTAACGCATGCGGAGTGCCCTGACAGTCAGCAGATGCCATTATTGAACCTCTAAGGTATGCTAGAAAGGAGGGCGCCTGCGAGTCCAGGTCGCTAGGGTGAAGATTGTTAAGTCGTCTAGGTAAGAGATTGCACGAGATCGTGTTCGCTGCGAGTCTTGAACCGAGCTCGTCCCTTCCAGGTCGGAGCGACCAGAGCCTCCAGTGTGACTTAGTTTCCAAGGCTTGTTCCACAAACCTTAAAAAACTAGGGGCTTACATATGCCCCGGAAAATAAAGAGGCTGACGTGGGAGAGTCACGTTAAGGGTGACTGCTCTCGTCGGGGCGACACGCACACGCAGGACCGCAAAATAACATGGAGCTTCCACGCGTCCATTCCTCTCGCGACGAGCCATGCGTCGGCCTTGGAAAAAGGAAAATGGGGACGTAAAGCGGGATTCATTACATTCTGACAATCACACCAACCCATGGATTTAATGATGATTACACGCTTCCATTTGATATAAAATGAAGAAGACTTCTCCATTAGAGGGATTCGGCCATTCATTATAAAAAACAACTCTCTCTCTTGTAAAAGAAAAAGCATATATATATTTCATTGACTTCTTATATCGCTCACCGCAGCGTGACCGCTTACCCACACCAACATCAATGCAAAATCAGTGGACGTAGGACTTGCTACCTTAGCATCCGAACCACTTTAAAAACCTCTTTTCATTTATTTCTCTGGACACATCCATTGCTACGTGCATAAAATTCATAAAACAGTGTCACCCACGTGATAATTGGTTGGTGTCGAAAACGAACATCAACACAAGCTAAGAGGAAGGCACAAGTTTGTGAAAAGAGACATTATAGTAGTTGTGATTAAACTAAGGTCCATCTGTTTTATTATTTTAGATATGATTTTTAATATTTTTAGAGTTAGGTGGGAATAACGAGGTAGTATTTAAAAATTAACAAAAACACCTCTCTAGGTTTTCTAATTTGTTAAACACCCCAATATATAAAAAAATTGTAAAATAACAAAAACATGCCCACCCACAGTTGCCAAGTTCTGGTCATAACGCCAGAATCTGGCATTACGATGCACAACTGTGGTGGATCTGGTCGAAAAGGTCAGATCTATGGCTATTTTTGGCAGTCAGCAATGACTAGCTACGACCAAATCTATGGTGGCTTTGGCCGAAAATGATAGATCGGCACACTACTAGCTAGATCTAGCTGGTAGTATACTATTATATCAGATTTCGGCTACCTTCCGGTGATGATGATCGGAATCTGATAAATGTTGGTGGATGGGGATGTTTTTGTTAATTTTTAAACTTTTTTCTGAGGGTGTTTAGTTAAATTAATAAACTTAAAAGATTTAAAAATAATTAAAGAAAATATAATAGTATTTTGAGAATAATGAAACAAGCAGTTATTTCAAGGATAAGATTAGAAATAGGATATGAAATAATGAAACAAATGGACCGATATTTTCCCTTCAAGACCAAGTTAAATGCCTATAAGTAGAAGGGAGTACTTGAAAATTGTAAGACATGTTTTAGACGCGATGCCGTGAGTAGTTTCTCTGATTGTGTTCCTTTTAGTACGCAAACACGAATTGATGACTCAGCTGTTTGTACGCATCATTTCCTTAAGCAATAACTATTCTTAACAAAACACAGCGTATTGATTTTAGCTCTTAACAAACACTTTTCAGCAGCATTCTTCACAAATATTTTATGAAAGAATATGACTATAAAAAACCATAGCAAATCCATATCATTAATTAAATGTAAATTACATTATAAAATAAGAAAAGACCATTCAATACAAATAATAAAACCCCAGAGCTAGCTAGCGTACCACTTAATTGAAAGTAAGTTTTCAACCAAGGATTTCTTAAACATATTCATCTCAAGTTTCCACCGAGGCGGTTCCAACGATTGCTGTAGTACGCTTTAAGATGCTTATAAAAGCCGGAGTAATGGGATCCACTTGTGGAATTTGTTGGCGAAGTTTATTAAAGAGGTCCACTATTACAAGATTCTCGCCCACAAGATTTTTAATAATTCCCTCTTTAACAAGTAGATCCATGTCTTTTACAGAGGAGATAAGGAAACTCATCAATTCCATGTAACTGCGTAAGTTTCTGATGGATAGTGACACTGCTCCAATGCCATCGCATTTCGAATCAAATATTCAGTGTCGTCATTTTTTTCGATGCACGGGATTCGCACTTCAACTCCATTAAAGAATGGAAAAGGTTGATTTCTCAACTTTATGTCAACTAAAGATTTGGTTGAACGATGCTTAAACACAACTCCTGACTGTTGCAATTTGACTGCAGTCGTTAAATTCTTTTGAGCTGGTAAATCTTCCAGAATGTTTATTGCTTAAAAGCTCTCCCGGGGATGTAAACCCTCCGTATTGTCTCCTTCTAACTCCACTAGAGCGTGCCTATACGAATCGGTGAAATGTTTGACCTTGATCTCTCTTCTATTGCACCAGCCATGGAGAACAAAAAAATCTTAAGGTAGAGTAAGGAACCTGGTAGGAAGTAACTTTCTATCCGGGTCAATGGTGGACGCTCCAACTGCAGTGACTTTGATCTCTTTGTTATTAGGTGCTCTATTGTGCAAGCCTTGAAGTAAATAAAAAATAGTCGAAAAATTACAGTGGGGTGAAAGCAACTCTTCATCTGAGTTGGTTGAGGCTTCATCTGTAGCGCTGGGGGCGGCTTCTTCTTGGTTACTATTGGTGGCTTCGTTTGGGTTACTGGTTCTGGCACTGGAAAACCCAATAGGCTCCGAGTAATATTGGCAGATTTCTTGTTCACGGTTTTGAGCAAAGGTCTTGAGTAGCTCGCATGAGTTTTTGTCAGCCAATCGTTCAATAAATTTCTTGTTATACCTTCTTTTCTCCTTTTCCATGCCAAACAATTCTTTTTCGTCCTTATGAAAAGGACCAATTGAAAATAATTATTGGATAAATACACCCATGATGAAGGGGTGTGAGAAGTGGAAACTGCCAAAAGCAGTTTCTCATGAACCGTTCCCATATAAAAGGAAGGTTTTTTCTTTTAGAATGGTTACTGACCAAAACTCTCAAAAACGAAAAGGAAAAATACGCTCTCTCTCTCTAGAATTTGGAAAATAGAAATACATTTCGTGGCTTTCTTCCAGATTACCTTTATTGCTTCAGAGATAAGGAGTAGAGGTATTTATGCTGTGTAAATTCATTGTAGTTCATTTATATACAAATGTGATTGCAATGGTGACTATGATCTTGGGATTATGTTAGGATATATGTTATTCTATTTAATTTCCAACATTGGTATCAGAGCCGTGGTTCATATTGTTTGAAATTCATACTGTAATCTTGAAGCATGTTATTGTTTTTTTTCAAATGTAGTTCTGATTTTTCCAAATTTTGTACGTAAAAAGTTGTCTTTTTGGTAATGATTATTAGACCATTAAATTCCTTATGAAATTATGAAGAAAATGGTTTTTGAATCATAAAAAATGGAGTTAAAATGACTTATATATGCCTCTTTGAAGTTTCGGGTTTCGAATGGGTTGATTTTCGGGTCGGGTACCCAGTTGCAGACCCGGACAGAGGTTGAAGACGACAAAAACCGACATGTCGTTTTTGATCCACCCTTACGAATGACATGTCGTTTTTATCCTGTTAGTTTTTTTGAAAAAAATTGAAATAGGCGTGGGTGGTGAGACTTGACAAGTCTCCATGGTGGAAGCCCAATACTCTAACCATTGGGCTAATTTTGTTTTAGTGTTAACTATAGCCTCTCAAACCCATTATATTCTATCCGGCCCAACCCATAATCCAAATAAATAAATGGGTCAAGTTGACCCGTGGACCCGACCTATATGACCGAACGGGTTAGTTAAACCCGGTAATTAGTCAAACCTGACCCGTAAAGTCAAACGGGTCAGTCAAGTTCGGTCAACACCCGACCCGTAAGTCAACGGGTCAGTCAAACTTGGTCAACACCCGACCCAAAAAGTCAACGGGACCAGTCAAACCTGGTCAACACCCGACCCAAAAAGTCAACAGGTCAACTCGGGTCAGGATAGACCCGGTTTAGTGTGAAACGGGTTGACCCAACCCGTATTGTGTGAGCGCGTGAAGCGTGCGTGGAAGCTCCTCCCGACGCGTGGGTATCCTGTCGGCGCGTTGCCACTTTTGGGCGGCGCGTGGGGGCGCGTGACAGCTTCTGCCGGCGCGTGGGGGCGCGTGAAATATTGTAAATTTTTTTCTTTTGCTGTAAAGAATAAAAATGCATACTTGGTATATTGTTATGAGTCTAATTTTGTTATTGAACCATAAACACGTGTATTATTTATCAAATATAGTCAACCTTTATTTGATAAATAAATAGTTTTTTTTTGTATTTGTTACAGAAAAATGTTACGTTATAGACGTGCAATGGTTGCTAGAACACCCACTCAAAGGGAAAGGGTTATGAACATGATTAGAACTCTACAAACTCACACATTGATTTTAAGAGACACGAGGATGAGTTGGTGCAACTCGTAAATCATTTCATTCATGTGAATGAAAAGATTCAGGAAATTGTCTAGATAGGGGGATTAAAGGAAGATGAGTCGAAATTCCAAGTTCTAAGAGAGACTCTTGGTTACCCTAATCTCGTTGGTCTCCTTGATATGGTTTGGACCAAGCTGAAATTTCATAACTTTAAAGATGACAATAAAAATTATAGACGTTTGGTCAACAACTATATCAAGGAGTGCATAGATTGGGGTGCAAAAAGGACAGCTGGGGCATCTATAGGAGTCTCCACTCGTAAAGGACATCACAAGAAACTGGGAGTTCCCCTACCTAGGGTTAATTACAAGTTAGATAAAGACCTTAGGATAAGGATTATCAGATCCTTCCCAGTTTTAGGAATGTGGCTGTACACTTAATTTTTTTTTTGGTTGTTGTTTTGGAATTTGTTTGTTTTAATTTTATTACAAGTTGAATTCTATTTACATAATGAAATTAATTTTGTTTATTAAAATTTAAAATTTTATGTGAATTGATGTTGATTTATATTTATATAATTGTGTCTAAATATATTTTTAGAATTGCAATTAATTATATCTATGATAATTGGAAATTGGAAATTTTGGATGATGATTGTTGACATTGTTAATTTTTGATTCCAAATCTAATATACAATTATTATTGGTATGATTAATTAAATGAACATGTATGTTCCGAGCATTGAATAACATGCATTATCCAACGTGTAATTTTGTTTAGAAATGGCATCTGCATCTAAGAACATTGTCGTCGAACTTAACAAATTAGAAAAATTTAACGGCGACAATTATGAGATATGGAGCATGAAAATCCAATATGTTTTGGAAGAACAAGAGGTTCTTGAAGCTCTTACTATAACCATGGAAGAGCCTGAAGAGGGAGTCACGGCTCAACATAGGACGACCGTGCCGCTTATGACATATGGAAGAAGAAGAATTCCCACTGGCATTACTTTGTTGAGCAGCATGGACAATGATCTCATGAAGAAGTACCGGGATTATGAATTAGCAAAGGACATGTGGTCCACACTTGCTACAAAGTTTGGCGGTACGTCCATTACCAAACTCCGGTCACTCACTATCAAGTTTGACACATATAAGAAAAAGTCTGAACATACTATGAGAGTACATTTACGGCATTTGTCAAACATGATAAGTGAGTTAAGAGATGCAGGTCATGTCCTAATAGATGAACAACAGGTTCAAGCTGTCATAAGATCATTGCCTCAAAATTGGGAACATATGAAAATACACCTTACCCACAATGAGGGCATCGAAATTTAGAAGATGCCATACGCCATTTGGAATCGGAAGAAGATCGCCTTAATGCGAGTAAGGCAAATACTGATGTGTATATGGCTGGTTCCAGTTCACATGGTGGGAAGGGATTTAAACGTAAATTCTAAGGTGGATCCCAAAGAAAAGGCAATACCGAAAAGGCTCAAGGGAAGAAGAGAAAGTTCTTCAAACACGGAAAAGGAAAGCATCCTGCCAAGAAGAGGAATATGGCAAAGGTGAAATGCTATAATTGTGGTAACAAGGGACATTTTGCTCGCGATTTTAGCGAGCCGAAGAAGGTAAATTACTTGTTTGCACAAGTAAGTTATATAAATGTTTCCAGTTCTGTTTTTCTCACTGAGTCTCATCATTTGTGGACTGTAGATTCAGCAGCAACAGACCACATAGCGAAAGACAGGAGTGCTTTCGTGGAATTTCGACGAATACCACGGGAAACAAAATGGATATATGTAGGTAACAATTCAAAAGTGGAAGTTAAAGGGATCGGCACATGCAAATTGATCATGCGTGGAGGTCGAATCCTATACCTACATGACGTGTTATATGCACCCGATATTCGTCGAAATTTGATTTCCATGTTAGAACTTGTTAAACTTGGTTTTAATTTAAATTTTTCCAGTACTGGTGTCCATTTATTTTTGGACACAACATACTATGGTTGTGGTTATTTTTTCGATGGTTTTATAGTACTTGATGTTGCTTATAATAATAGTAATGTTTGTTTTTCCTTTATTACATCTTCTAATAATGATGATGTGAATGTATGGCATGCAAGGCTTGGCCATATTGGCCAACAACGAATGAATATACTAGCAAGAGAAGGCTTGTTAGGATCCTTAACAAAAGTAGACTTGACTACTTGTGAACATTGCCTAGCTGGAAAAACAGCAAGAAAACCATTTGGAAAAGCGATAAGAGCTGAAGTTCCATTGCAACTAATTCATTCTGACATATGTGGTCCAATGAATGTGAGGGCTAGACATGGGGCTGTTTATTTCATCACATTCATAGATGATTTCACTCGATATGGTTATGTTTTCTTCATTTCTCAAAAATCAGAAGCTTTAGAATGCTTTCAAAAGTTTAAAAACTTAGTGGAGAATCAATTAGATAAAAAGATAAAAGTTCTACGAACCGATCGAGGACGTGAATATTTATCTGATCAGTTCAGAAAATTTTGTGATGAAATGGGAATAGAACGTCAATTAACTATTCCCAGAACTCTGCAACAAAATGGTGTTACAGAACGAAGAAACAGAACCCTACTTGAGATGGTGAGGTCTATGATGGCACAAGCAAACTTGCCCATCACCTTTTGGGGTGATGCCTTATTGACTGCCACATATATCCTCAATCGAGTACCATCCAAATCTATTACTACTACACCATATGAGTTATGGACAAATCGGAAACCCGATTTGAGTCTCCTAAAGCCATGGGGATGTGCTGCCTATGTTCATGATCCTTCCCATAAATATGGAAAATTAGGTCCAAGGGGGAAGAAATGTATCTTTATAAGATATTCAGAACATTCAAAGGGATACGTCTTCATAGGAGAACAAGAAAGTGGTAGCATCACTGAGTTTGAATCACGAGATGTCACATTCTTAGAAACCGATTTTCCTAAGAAGGGCGAAATAGGTAAAGACTTGTTTCTATATGAAACACAAGACCAAGGCAATTTCATTGCCGACAATCAGTTGGTTATACTACATCCCAGTGGGAGCAATATGGAAGTTGATGAATCAGTTTCAGATCCTCCATCATTCCCTACTAGTGATCCAATTGTGATAGCTGGTCCAAGTGAGAGTAACACCAATCAATCTTCATTACGTCGATCAAACAGGAAACAAGTTCCACGTCGACGATTTGAGATTGAGGGGGAAATTTTTCTAGTTACTCCACAAGATGACGAAGAGCCAAGGAATGTAAATGAGGCTCTCAATTGCCCTTCTAAGGAAAAATGGATGAAAGCAATGGAAGAAGAATTGGAGTCTATGAAATCAAACCAAGTATGGGAATTGGTTGATTTACCGAAAGGACGCAAAGCCATTGGGAACAAGTGGGTTCTCAAAATCAAGCGTAAAGCTGATGGCAGTATTGAAAGATACAAAGCTCGCTTAGTCGCGAAAGGGTATACACAACAAGAAGGAATAGATTATGAAGAAACTTTTTCACCTGTTGTACGGTTTACCTCAATTCGACTTATTCTAGCTATAGTTGCTAGCATGGATCTTGAATTGCATCAAATGGATGTAAAGACTGCTTTTCTCAATGGAGAATTGCAAGAAGAAATTTATATGGATCAACCAATAGGTTTTATTAGAGAAGGTCAAGAACACAAAGTGTGTAGACTTTTAAAGTCAATTTATGGCCTCAAGCGTCCTCAAGAAGGTGGTATATTCGATTTCATAATGCGATAATGTCGTATGATTTCAAAATGATAAATGAAGATCATTGTGTATATACAAAGAGATCCAATAACAAATTTGTTATATTATCATTATATGTTGATGATATACTTATAGCTGGAAATGATAAGGGATTTGTCAATGAAATCAAAGGATGGTTATTATCTCATTTTGAGATGAAAGATATGGGTGAAGCTGCATATATTCTTGGAGTCAAGATTTCAAGAGATCGCTCAAGAAAATTAGTATCTCTTTCACAAGAATCATACATTAAGAAAATTCTTGAACGATTTCATATGCAAGATTGTAAACCCATAGACTACCCTATCGCAAAAGGCGAGACTTTAAGTCGTAAAATGTGTCCGAAGACTCCACAAGAAAAGGAACAAATGAAGAATGTTCCTTATACAAGTGCTGTTGGAAGTCTCATGTACGCCATGATGTGCACTAGAGCCGACATCCATTATCTTGTTGGGTTGGTAAGTAGATACCAGGTCCAGGCCAGGGACAAGCACATTGGAAAGCGGTGAAGAGAATCTTAAGATATCTAAAAGGGACAGTGATTACTCATTATGTTATCAAGGAAATGATTTACACTTGAGAGGCTACACCGTCTTGATTGGGGAGGAGATTTAGATGAGAGGAAATCTACTTACGGATACGTTTTCTTACTAAATGGCGGGGCCATATCTTGGAGTAGTAAAAAACAATCATGCATAGCCTTATCTACAATGGAGGCTGAGTTTGTAGCATTTTCAGCTGCAGTGCAAGAAGCCATTTGGTTAAGACGGTTCATGAATCATCTGGGAATAATTAATGTTGCTATTGAACCAGTAAGAATAAACTGTGATAGTCAAGCAGCAATAGCATACACTAAGGATCCCAAATATCATGGTAAAACGAAACACATAGATATCAAATATAATTTTGTGCGAGACTTGGTGGCACAAAAGGAGGTGAACATGAAGTACATATCTACACATGACATGGTTGCGGATCCATTCACAAAGCCTATACCGAGAGATACTTTCAATAGACATGTTAGATCTCTAGGCTTACGTAGGTGTTGAATGTACTCATACTTTGAGATTTCCCAAAATTGTTCACATTTGTCTTATCAATATTAAATAACAATATTGTCAATGCTCAATTTCGATTATTATGGAACATACATGAAGGAGCATATATATACATATTAGTTATGTAAATATTATATATGTCTATTTTGAAAAGCATGTCGGACAGCTAAAAGATTGGCCTTCTCACACAGGCAATCGCCTCCATTACTTGGTAGGAATGGAGATGAGACGATTTTAAGCTTATTATCTAGGTGATAATAGAGAGCCAAGCTTAAAATGTTTGACGTCGCCTAAAATGAGAATTAAAATAATGTCATAATGAAATGTGACCACAAGTGATAAATGATCACTTTATCTGTCTAATTGCCAGATTAGAGTTCTGATGAATTAAAAGTATGTAAAGTGAACTCAAGTTAGACATTAGGCATGTCTGAACTAAAATCAGTACAGCATTTACAAGAAAAGAGACATGCACTCCATGGGAAAGGAGGAAATGTTGTAGCGTGTGATTCATACCACATGTGCAAAACATTGACCAAAGGGGTAATGAAAGTCAAAATCTCAACTTTAACATTGTGTGAGACCCTGAGTTTTTTTTTAAGAATAAAATCTCAAAGAATACCCTTATTACTCTATTCTGTTTCTTGAAAACTTCATTTAATGATTGCTATCTTAGAGTGTTACCAAAGGATTAAGATAAATTCAATCTGCTGGGACATTTCTAGAAAAGCAAGTTAAATAAAAGTTGCAGGAATCGAGAAAATAGGAAGATTACGATTTTGAATTATCACATTATAATCACGTGTATTCATTCGTCGACCAATTATGTTTTACTTTTATGTAAAGATATAACATAATTATGAATACAACGGATATTTTTTTTGTAAATGAGATTGTTAGAAAAATGTGATAAGTAATCTAGGGTATTGCATACACATACAACCTGAGTTTCACAATTCGAGAAGTTATATATTCCTAACAGATATATGACTAACGTGCTCTCGAAGTATGCATGGTCACACGACATATTTACTAAAGTATGAACCTTGAAGAAGCACAGAGAGAGAAAGTCCCATCATGTGTGAGTGGGAGATATTGGATAAATACACCCATGATGAAGGGGTGTGAGAAGTGGAAACTGCCAAAAGCAGTTTCTCATGAACCGTTCCCATATAAAAGGAAGGTTTTTTCTTTTAGAATGGTTACTGACCAAAACTCTCAAAAACGAAAAGGAAAAATACTCTCTCTCTCTCTAGAATTTGGAAAACAGAAATACATTTCGTGGCTTTCTTCCAGATTACCTTTATTGCTTCAGAGATAAGGAGTAGAGGTATTTATGCTGTGAAAATTCATTGTAGTTCATTTATATACAAATGTGATTGCAATGGTGACTATGATCTTGGGATTATATTAGGATATAGTTATTCTATTTAATTTCCAACAATAATTGAGTGTAAGCCTTCTCGTTTACTTTCGAAGATTTACAGGAATGCCGAGTTGTTTATTTCCATCTCTAAGTAACCTTCCTAATATCAAAATCACCAAGTAACGTATGAAATCATCAATCATAGAAAGAAACCCCTTTTCAAATATTATGCATTGAAAGAATAATTCGGACGTCTTATTATTAATTTATCAGAATTATAAATATATAATATTAAATCTGAGTTGTAAATACCATATCAATCATATGAAATGAATCCAATAGTGATTAAACTTGATAAAAATAATATCAGTCTGTCTTAACTAAACATATGTATATTAGTAGATATATGTTAAGATACAGTGACTTAATTTTTTGACACTCCTAATGACCCATTGATCCTTGTTAATCCAACACTGATGAGAGATGCTGGGTCACATTAAATGTAACTACATTGAATCTTTATCTTACCACAGTTTGATCAACAAACATTTCAAATACGTTTAAATTCTTTAAATACCATAATTGAAATAATAAAAGTAGTAAATAATGTAAGTTAAGAACCAGAATATTATGTCCCAGAAGGGATAAGTTGAAATATGGAGCTCAACCTCCTCCTCCTGGATGCCGAATAGAATACAGAAGAGTTAAAGAACCTGAATTGGGTATAATATAGAGGATTATGTTACTCATATTGAAATTCTCAGTAACATGTTAATTAAAGATGAACACCCAGAATATTATGATCATCGCGTATGAGATTTTTTTAATAATATAAAAACTAAAGAAATAACATCGGGTGACTAAAAACAGAAACATAAATATAATAGTAAAGAAATCTCATATACAAATTTTCCCTTGCTATGTTTCTTATATAAATTCTCAATAACACGTAAATTACGTGTCCAGAAAAGTGTAAACTAAAGAACTGCCCTTTAATTAAGCTAAACATTTTACATGCATCCAGAGGCAGCATGGTCCCTTCAGACTTCAATGAAATTACCAGGCAATTACTAACTAACTAAATGACCATATATTTTCAATTAGGAAGAAAGGGCTATGTTTCTCTATTTCCGTGTGGGACAAAGGTAAAGCTTCTCATATTGACTTAGATTGACTCGTTGTATTGTATTTTCCTTACCCTTCCTCTCTTATTTAAAGTAAAATTATTGAAATTTCATCTCACTAACTATCCCAAACCCTAACCCTGTTAGACTTTCATTAATGAATGCATTGAAAATGATCAATTTACCCTTATTTTTTCACATTAAACCAACTGAAATAGAATAATTAATTAGTCAAATTAAAAAGAAATTACGAACGTTTAAAAAATAAAACCCCGCCATAAATTATCCCACCTGTTGAACAGAAACGTAGCCACCGACCGTCCCTCTTTGTAGCCCATCGAGCCACCACCAACTAAGTGAATCAACCACTCTAGCACCCTCATCGCACCAAAGAACCAAACCCACCGCATCAAAATCCATCACAATGGTACCCACACTAACAGACCACCATCACAGCCCCACCTCCACCCTCCTTCCCACCCCATAAAACCAAGAAATACACAACCCACAAACAAGCCACTCACACAACAAAATGAAAGCCAGTCAACCCAATTCCACATCACGAAAAATTAAAAGAAAAAAAGAATAATAATAAAGAATGACTGATTGATTGGGCTGGTCATGGGGAGCCACGGTGTGAGGGGCGGTTTGCGGTTTGGAGATTGTGTTTTGAGTTAACAAAACGTTTAAAGATAATAAAAGAAAAGAAAAGGAAATGGAATTACATTCTAACAGATTCCAAACATGGTCAATTTCAGGAGTGATTAGTGATGAATTTCAGCTAAGTGATTATTTTTTAAACTTCCTTTTCCAAAAAAAAAATAAAAAAAAATAAAATTTGAAAAATCATCTAGGGTGATAGTAGTTTTCTCTCATTTAACATTTTTTAATGGGGTTTTAATAGAAGTTGGACTTAATAAAATAAAATTTAGAGGGTAATAGCATCACTCTACAAGTATTTGTTTATATCATTGTTATTTATTCATGACATGATTAAATAATAATATTTTTATTTGTTTATGACACTATTAACGTATATTATAAAATTATGAATTATAATAAGAAAAAATCAAAATTTTATACTTGTAAATAAAGAGAAATTAAAAAAATAAAAAAGGATAAACTTTGTCTTTTAATTTTTCATTCAATGTGTGCGGATTTTCTTACTATTTTGATAACATTATAGTTCATTATTATTCAGCATATAATATATAATATTTATTAACCTGAATCCAATTAAATGACTTTGGTGTTACCTAGTTTGCCTGGAAACTTAATCACTATTCATGGTTAAAACCCATATGCCAATTAAATGACTATGTTTCATTAAGCAATAATCATTCTTGAGAAAACGCAGCGTATTGATTTTAGCTCTTAACAAACACTTTTAAGCAGCATTATTCACAAATATTTTATGAAAGAATATGACTATAAATAACATCTCTAACAATAGCAAATCCATACCATTAATTAAATGTTAATTACATTACAAAATAAGAAAAGACCATTCAATACAAATATTAAAACCCCAGAGCTGCCTAGTTATTAGATAAGAGATTCAAAGAGGAAACGAAAAAGAAGGGAGCAAATTTGAGCTACAGTATTTTCATTTCTTGTTTTTCTAATCTATACAAGAGGAAGACTGCTCTCTTTTATATGAAATGAGAGAGAGCCAAAACGACTCCGTTACAATACAAGTGGAATTTACAACTTTGACCCACTTTGAAATATCACTTCAGCTTAGAATTAACTTCAGCTTTTGCTCGTAAAGGAAATAACTAAGTAAAACGATTATAATTATCAATGAAATGTATGTAATACCTAAACCCTTCAATAGATACAATTGGAGCTGCACCCTAAACATTATTATGAATAAGTTCAAGGGATTGAGTGGCTCTGGACTGTGAGAGAGGAAAACTGTTCCTATGTAACCTACCTAACTTGTAGGCATCACAAAAAGGCAATGAGAAGGTAAATTCTATGAATTTGACATGGATTTGAGATAAAATTTTATGAAAAGCCTCAGTATGAGGAAGACCTAATATATTATGCCATAGGGATGTGCCAGCAGTAGTGCTACTAGCTTGTAAAGCAAATGATACATTAGACAGCATGAACCGATCAGAATTATCATTAGTGTGATCATGTAACAATCCAGAAGATAACACAGTACATGAATTAGAGTCATAATCATAATGATTAGAATGAGCATTTGGCAATTCAGAATGTAATACAATACAGTCATCAGAATGATTATTGATAACAATGTCAGAGGAATTATCCATCAGAGTACACTGATTCTGATCAGAAAAAAGTTTTATTCATTGAATTGGAATTAAACTAGAGATATTATAAAGCAACATGTTTGTGGGCTGAAATCAAGTGTACCACAGAATTGAAAGGATGTTATCAACCACACTTGGCAGAAAAAGTATAGCTCCGACAACAGCTGCTCTGGCTCGCCAAGGATTTCTTAAACATATGTTTCTCAACTCTCCACCCATGCGGTTCCAACGATTGTCGTAGTACGCTCTAAGATGCTTATAAAAGCCGGAGTAATGGGAACCACTTTCTGGAATTTGTTGGCGAAGTTTGTTAAAGAGGTCCACTATTACAAGATTCTCGCCCACAAGATTTTTAATAATTCCCTTTTCAACAAGTAGATTCACGTCTTCTACAGAGTAGATAAGGGAATTCATCAACTCCATATAACTGCGTAAGTAAGTTTCTGATGGATAGTGACACTGCTCCAATGCCATCAAATTTCGAATCAAAGATTCAGTGTCGTCATTTATTTCAATGAACGGGATTCGCAGTTCAACTCCATTAAAGAATGGAAAAGGTCGATCTCTCAAGTCTATGCCAAATAAAGATTTAGTTGAAAAACGCTTAAACTTCACTCCTGCCTCTTGCAATTTGACTGCATTGGGTAAATCCTTTTCAGCTGGTGAATCTTCGGGAATGTTGATTGGGTAAAAGCTCTCCCAGGGATGTAAACCCGCCGTATTGGCTCCTTCTAACTCCACTAGAGCATACCTATACAAATCGGCGAAATGTTTGACCTTGATCTCTCTTCTTTTGTGGCGGCCATGGAGGACAAAAAAAATGATAAGGGAGAGTAAGGAAGCTGGTAGGGAGTAACTCTCTATCCGGGTCAATGGTGGAGGCTCCAACAGTAGTGACTTCGATCTCTTCGTTATTAGGTGCTCTTCTCTGCAAGCCTTGAAGTAAATAAAAAAAAGCCGAAAAATAACAGTGGGATGAAAGCAACTCATCTGAGTTGGTTGAGGCTTCATCTGCCGTACTGGTGGTGGCTTCCCCTTGAATACTAGTGCTGGCTTCGTTTGGGTTACTGGTGGTGGCTTCATCTTGGTTATCGATGGTGGCTTCTTCTGGGTAACTGGTGGTGGCTTCCTCTTGAATAGTAGTGGTGACTTCGTTTGGGTTACTGGTGGTGCTTTCCTCTGGGTTACTGCTGGTGTCTTCATCTTGGTTATCGATTGTGGCTTCTTCTGGGTAATGGCTGGTGGCTCTCTCTTGTTCACTGGTGGTGGCTTCTTCTGCTTCTGGATTACTAGTGTAGGATCTGGGTGTGACGAATGCTCCATCTGGTATGGCGGAGGCGGCTACGTCTGGGGCGGTGGAGTGAAAGCCAAGTTATATAATTCCTCAAGCACAAAATATGGAATTTGATTTTCAAATAATAGTAAGTCCCGTCTTATAGCTTTCAGCCGTAACTTATTTAACAAAACATCATCTTTATCCCTTAGGTAAAATCTCAAGAAGAGCTCGATGATGAACACAGCATCACATAAAATCATTTCTACAAACATGGCACTCGAAAACTCAATGGGCTCCGAGTAATATTGGCGGATTTCTTGTTCATGGTTTTCAACAAAGGTCCTGAGTTGCTCCCATGAATTATTATCAGCCAATCGTTGAATAAATTTCTTGTTATACCTTCTTTTCTCCTTTTCCATGCCAAACAATTCTGTTTTATCCTTATGATAAGGACCAATTGAAATTAATTGAGGAGTGTAAGCTTCCTCATTTATTTTCCGAAGATTTATAGGAACTCTGGGAATACAGCACCCAGGTGAAGACTCAAAAGTTTCCCTCAATTTTAATTAGCGACCCACTGCTTAAAGAAGTACTTGCTGAGTAATACATTTCCATCTCCAAGTAACCTTCCTAATATCAAAATCATGGAGTAACATATAATCAAATATAGAAGAAAACCCTTTTCAAATATTATATATAGAGAGAATAATTCTCTAGTCAAGACTTCCGAATATTAATTTGTCAAAACTGTAAAATACCACATCTACACATAAAGTAAACAAAGCAAGTACCCACTTCCTATCCTTACAAAAAAAAAAAAAAAAAAAAAAAGGTTAACTACAGAAATAACAACTTTAGACGAAACATATTGCAAATGGCTAAATATTTTAACACTTGATGATTGATGATAATAATGAATTGCTGATAGAAATTGAAATAATACACTACATCTTCTTTCATAGCAAGGTACAAATAAAGTTACATTGTATATAATTAAAAAAAACAGAAAAGAAGTTATTTTTAGAGTTTAAGATTTAAAGTAATATACTAAGAAAATGTAGCCAAGTCAATTGGCCCGCAAAATAAAAAAAGTGATTCAACTGTGAAGAGAAAACAGATCGTGTTCTGTAAAAATTCCAAGCAAATGACAAATTTTATCTCCTTCGATTATGTTTTCTCTCAACTATACCAAAGATGCAACTCCAAACTTTAACCTTAGATCTCTCACTTGAACGCCATTTTCATGTTCAAACTTCAAACTACTTTATCTTACTTTATCTTGTTTCAACTCGTACTACTTTATCTTGTTTCAACTCGTCAAATCGATCATTTTAAGAGTCACCTTTTTTGGCTAGCCACCCGGATTCGATCATTGGGGCAGGATAAAGGGTTTAAAAATGCTTTGGAGAATGATCCACTTCCTATCCTTTTTAAAAAGAGAGAAAAAAAAAAAAAAAAAAAAAAGTAGTTGCTATAAAAAAATGACTTTAGACGAAAACATATTGCAAATGGCTATATATTTTACGTTATAAATTAAGTTTATGACAAAGAATTAGTATCCTTATGAGCTTTTTGGAGTTTTTAAGGCATAATTTAGGTGTACACTATTTAAGAATTAGTATTCTTAAGTTAATTAAAGATGAACACTCACAATATTATGATCATCTCCTATGTGTTTTTTTAATAATACAAAAACTAAAGAAATCAAATGGGTGACTAAAAGCGGAAACATAAATATAATAATAAAGCAAAGAAAGTTAAGAATTAACCTGACTTTATGTCCCAGCTGAACTTGAGAATTAACTCCAGCTGATCCTCTCTCGTGCACAAATTTTCTCTTATTATGTTTCTCACATATAAGACTCTCAATAACGCGTTAATTACGTGTCCAGAGAAGTGTAAACTGAAAAACTCCCGTTGAATTAAGCTAAAAATCTTACGTGCGTCCAAGGGCAGCATGGTTCCTTCAGAGAAATTACCAGGATATCAATAACTAACTAAATGACCACTCATTTTAGGAAGAATGTGTTATGTTTCTCTATTTCTGTTTGGGACAAGATGAAGCTTCTCATATTGGATTAGATTGACTAGGGAACAGGCCGCCTCAATGATATTACACGATAAATTTTAAATTATTTAAAGTAAAATTATTTATTTACAATTTATTTTTCTTACCTTTTAATTTGCTTTTGGTGCATCTTTCTCTCTCATTTAATGGAAGTCTATTAATATTTATGTTCTGAGCAATGTTCCGAAAATCAGACCGGTCTACGACCCGTTCAAGGGTCGGTTTTCGGTTTGACTGGTTGGATCGATCAGTTGGACCATTTTCTATAAAATTACTGTTGGTCCCTAAATGTTTGAAATTCATCAAAAACACCCCTACAAAACTCCCTTAAGGTTTGAAATATATCCAAAACACCCATGTCGCGCAAAAAGACTGGTGATCGTAGCAGCAGCGACGATCGACGGTCAACCGAGGTTTGCAATCATGGGGCTTTTGAAGTATACGTGCTGGCAAATCTGATGGTGGTGCTAGGGAGTTCCATCAGCGCCGAAAATCGTCGGAATCAACAAAAGAAGTCCGACGGTCGCGTGAAGTTCAGGTGGATGGCGAGCGATGATGGCTGGACGACGGCCACTGAAAATGGCAGGGTTTTGTAGTAGAGATTCTGTCAAGTCTAATGGCGGTGTTTTCTCCCTCGATCGGTGCCAAAATCCAACGGGATTCAGCTGCGATTGGACCGTGGTTCGGCACTATTCTGGCTATCTAACCGCGGTCCAATCCGGTTTAAATGCAATTAACAGGTTTTGAAGTATTCCGGACCAGAAACGTTGCCGATTACCGATCGAACCGGTCCGATCGGATGGTCTGATCCAATTTTCAGAACATTAGTTCTGAGCACTTTATCTTTATCTTTTATTAAAGTGCTAGAATTTTTTTATTTTATTTATAATACATCTTTGTTGCTAAACGACAGCAAATCTCTTACCACCCTTTAACGTTTTTTACATAATTATTTGAAACAAGAAGCCGCCACGACCATCAACCACCACCAATGAGGACACCATACCTGTAACAAGAAAAATTATGCAAGAAAAAAGCCAATAACATAGCCATAGCACCACCATATCTAATTATTCTATAATGCTTAGTCTCTTTATCACAAATCCAAAACAACAAAATTGAATTTGTCTATGATATTAACCAAACCCATGGCCTCCGAAAACGATGATGTATTAGAACCCGGAAAGCAACAATATAATAGCTTTTTTTTTTTTTTTCAGGTTGGTGAAGAGAGCAAAATTATTGCGGGTATATTGATATTTTTTTGGGGTTAGAAGGTAATTGAATAAGGAGAAAGAATGGATACAAAAAAGCAGGGAAAAGAAAATCCCCTGCCACAAATTCTTGGACAGGCCCAAGGAAAAAAACAAAGGTAAACAAATTTTTTGGGCATATTGATATTTACTGAAACGAAGGATAATATATGAGATATATTTATATAATTTCAAAACTAATCACTTGGCTGGTAATTATTACAAGTTTAATCAAACCTAACCACTGATCAATTTGAAATTTCATCTCACTAACTATCCCAAGCCCTAATACTGTTAGGAGGTGTTTGCCTAAGTTTATAAGTTGGTCAAACTAGCTTATAAACTCTAAAATTAAGTTGACATGTTTGTTTATTATTTTTTTGAGTTTACAAGTTGAGCTGGTACCTTTTTTTTTTTTTTTTTTTTTTTTTTTTTTGCTTATAAGCACTTTGCTTATAAGTTAGTTTGACCAAGTATATTACCATATTATCATTGTTTAATTTTAAAATTTCATAGTATACCCTTGTTTAACAAAATACGCCAGCCACCCAAGACGATTATTGGCTACCAGCCACCACTACCGATGACAGTCACCAAAGCAGTGCACGATCGGTTAGATTTGGCCAACTATGCATCGATATGGTTGTTTTTGACCAGATCGACAACTATTTGGCCATTTTCGACCTTCAATCAGCTGGTTGAAAATGGCTAGATTAGCACACAATCGGCCTGATCTGACAAATCATGCACCGTTTTGACAACCATCGGCCGCCGACAATTGTCTTGGGTGGCTGGGGCCATTTTGTTAAATATTAAACTTTTATTGTGGTGGGTGTTTTAGCTAAATTCTCAAATGTAAGGGTTTTGGGTAATGTTATTTGGTAGGCAAGGGCATTTGTGTGAAAATGTTTATTAATTAAGGGTAAAATAGGAACAAAATTTGGATTACCGGTAATAAAAGAATAACACCCCCTAAGTTGATAATCTAATTATCTCCTATATTATTATTACCTACAGTAATTATTATTGGTATTGGAAAATTACCGAAATCTTTTATTACTTGACAACCAAACAAGGGAATGCTAGAACCAATGAAAGATTTACCAGGGTTATCTTCCTAGGCCCTTAACCAAATGCAATCTTTCAGTAATTTTCAATGTAATCTATCTTTCCATTAATATAACATTTTTAGAACCAAACGCACCCTAAAAGATGAAATTTCTATTAAATCTTTCACTCACACACACATATGTGCACACACATGTATACACACACATATATAGACGCACACACATGTATATACACACATATGTAGACACACACAAACATTTTCATATTTATTTTGTATAGACCTCACTTGAGTGTCATTGGATTCATCATCATTGGACTAAAAGTGTATTTTACAAACGACTTCAATGGCATTCAAGTATAGTGCTTATTATTCTTGGTGTGGGGATCTAATAATTGTTGTTACTTTTGGTGATCTGCTGGTGTGAGGTGCTGCAGCCAATTACAGCCTGCAACTGCTGATATTGCACTGATTGTGGGCAGCTGTTTTTGTACATTTCTTGTTTGTTTTTGCTGCTATTATATAAGGTCTGGTTGTCTTCTTTTGCAGCAGCCCGGGAGGCTTTTTTTGTGCATGGCAGGTTGCTTGCTTTTTAGCACAAGGATAATTGTTTGTATAGCGTGGCTCTTGGTCCTGTCCAAGAGTTACGATTCTGAATATATTCTTTATCCTTTATAAAATTACAGAGTTTACCAAAAAAAAAAAAAAATGTGAGGATGTCCTTACTATTACAAATTGAAAATAATAAACAACTTAGTACTATCACCGTACTGAGATTCTTAAGAGTTCAAGAAAGTTTAGATAGTAGTACACGATACTAATTATATAAACTAACCCCTTCTAATGCAAATATCATATCACATATCTATTGGAGTTACTTCGGCAGAACAATTTGAATGATAGAACATACCGTTTGTATCAGAGATAAAAAAGAGAATGCAGCTGTAACCTTCAAAGTCATAGCCATGATATTCCCAACACGGTGCCGGCGATAGTACTGACATTTGAGTTCATCACAAATGTTGTCGTAAAGGGAAATTCTTGGTGGAATTCGTAGGCAAAGTCTATTAAACGGGTCCTTAATTTCGGCACTGCTGCCCAGAAAATCAGCGCAAATAATCCCCTCTTCAACAAGCAAATCCACATCTGCTTCAGTTTTGATAAGAAATTTCATTAGCGTAACGTAACTGCATACTAAAGTTTCGAATGGATAATGGCACTGCTCCAAGGCCATCACATTTCGTATTAAACTCTCCTTGTTGTCATCTATTTTAATTTGTGGAATTTGTAGCTCAGTTGTCACAGAGAATGTTCGTCTGCGGCTTTTTAACCTTATATCAACTAAATTTTCTGCCTGAACAGATTTAAACATCACCCCAAACTTTTGCAACTTGACTGCGTTAGGACATGCTCCCATGCTGTCTCTTGACGGACTGTCTATCCTTTGCTTTCCCACTAGAAATTGTCTATGTAAATCGGTGAAATGTTTAATTTTGACGTCAATGCCCCGAAGTGATGTGTTGTCAAGATCAAAGAAATCTAACGAAAGATGAAGGAAGGGACGACGATCCGAAGTGGAGGGCATGGCTAATTGGTATAATCCCTTAAGCACAAAATATGGAAGCTGGTTTTCTAGTAATAGCAAGTCTGGTCTTATACCTCGTAACCATAGCTCCTCTAGCAAGAAGTCACTTCTCTCGTCATATCTACAGAAAAGCTCGACGATGAAGACAGCATCCAACAAAATCATGTCTACAAACTCGACACTCGGAAAATTGCAACTCTCAGAATAAGCACCGCGGATTCGTTCCTTGTTGGAACTGACAAAGTCATTGATTTCAAACCATCGATCCCCGTTGATTCGTTCATAAAAATTTGCCATATATCTTCTTTTATGATCTTCCCCGCTAGTCAACTCTTCTCTGCCGTGGTGATAAGGGCCTATTGCGATTATTTGAGGAGTGTAGGCTACCTCATTTACTTTTTCGAAGATGGACAGGGACCTTGTAAATACAAGGAACTTGATTCCCCTCAATATCAATGACAACTTCGCGTTCACTAGTAGAAGCATTTCCTATTTCTAACTTGCTCGACATCGAGTTAGCCTCCTGCTAGCCAAACCATCAACTTTCTAATCAATAAAATACCGAATCACTTTTAAAACAAAATCATTATTTTCCATTTTTCTTACTTTTTCCTAATGAATTCGTTTTCAATTTCTTTTTCCTCGAGCAATAAACCAAATATTTCTAACATCCAATTTCAAATAAGAAAAAAAAATATATATATATATATATATATATAATTACATTATGATCAATTTATTTTATGAATGTTTACCTACTGTTGATTCTTTCCCTCTCTTAAAGTTTGACTTCTTTCACATCTGTCTACCACAACATTCTGACCATATTCAACGCCGAATAAATTGTTGATTTTATATATATAATCCATTGAACTCAATAACTTGTACGATTGTAATATTTATTTCTGATCCATTCTTGAAAAAAATAAATAAATAAATAAATAATTGTATTACGAAGTCTTTTAACATGTGGCAAAAGCAATCTTTCTACAAAAAATTGTCAACATCTATCAACTTGTTAACTAATTTAGAAAAGATTGTTTCCGTGAGATGAGAATCAAATATTCAATCTATATGTATTACCCCACAGTTTTTCCAGTTATTTTAGGTGGAGTGATAACTTAACACCTCGAATGCTACATAGATAAGTAATGAAATTATGATACCTCCGTCTTTCGTTTTCTCTTAACCACTCTTATTCGTAATTAAAATTCTCACTAATGCATTAACTAAATATGAGCACGTCAACATTATTGACATTTTATTTTACGAATGTTTGCCTATTCTTGAATCGGTCTCTTTCTTTATTAACTTCCTCTTTTTTATTTTATTAGATGTCAGAACTTTCAGAAAAAATTTTAACTAGTTTTCAAAATTTTAGGGGTGTTTTTTTTTTGAAGATTCTAGCTAAGCTTAGCATTCAACTGATAATTTTTGAAACCTTAAGAATGGTTTGTTGAAACTAATCCATATTTTTACCATGGCACAAATTATGAAATTTGTCAGATGGCACTAAATCCTTCATAACAGAGTAAAGGTTGATTCTCCTGTATCTAGCTTGTGCGTGGTACTTAAATGTTATCAAGCCATTCCTATAACTTAATTTTAACTTTAAGCTAAGATTTTAACTTCGCATCTAGGCTACCAAATTCTATTTGGAACGAATGAACATATGAATAAGTAAAGAATAATGTATGGAGTTCAGATAAAAACCTGAATATTTTGGCTGGAAAGAATATATGTAGTTGAGTTGAGAACAAGAGTTTCTCCTCTTGCTTCCCCGAACTCCACACAGATTTCATGCGTTTGTGTTTTCTTTTCATCCTCCAATCACCATTTTATTTTATTTATTAAAGATCAGGGACATTAATTATCAACATTATTGTTTATCTTCTCTTGAAAGACTTGAATCTTTTTACAACTACGTTGACTCCTCTTAATTTGCGTAAAAATTTTGTAGTCTCTCCACCACATACATTCTGACCCTACCAATTATCACTAGATAAGATACATGTCTTGTCAAACTTATCTTTAAGAGATTCATTTACTTTTGATGGTAGAAGACAACAATATCTGGCCCAAACTTATCTTGTCAAAAGACTGCAAAAATTTTGTAGTCTCTCCACCACATACAGTCTGACCCTACCAATTATCACTAGGTAAAATGCATGTCTCGTCAAACTTATCTTTAAGAGATCCATTTACTTTTGATGGTAGAAGACAACAATATCTGGGCCAAACTTATCTTGTCAAAAGACTGCAAAAATTTTGGGTGCGTTTGGATAGGTTCTTGGAGAGCATTTGATAGTTGAAATATGTGGTAAAATTTGAAAATTTATAAAAAAACCTCTAGTTTGTTAATTTAACTAAATACCCAATGTATAAAAATTTTATAAAATAATAAAAACACCCCCATCTATCCACCTATAGTGTCAGACTCCGGCCACCACCATCGGAATCTGGCGTTACGACGCAAATCGATCGGATCTGACCGAACGTGTGTCTATCTGGCCTTTTCCGGCCATATCCGCTAGATCCGCCACAAATCTGACCCAAAAAAGCCAGATCGACAGACAGCCACTACTTTGGCCGTCGATAGGCCTTCAGAAAGTTGCAAATTAAAGTCAATAATCTTTGTAAAAGCTATAGGGAACATCTATCAACTTAACTAACATAGAAAAGATTGTTTCAGTAAGAATCAAATATCCAATCTATATGTGAACCCCACACTTTTTTTCCCAGGAGAATGAAAGGTAGGTTTCATTAATCTAAGTATTTTAGCTATTAAGGATTTGTAAAAGAAGAGGAAAAGGTTAATTAAAGACATGATTTGTCCCTCTTCTCCTTAATTCCCATTCTGTTTCACTCTTTAAAAAACAACAATATCCTCTACCTCATTTCACAAAAATATTCAAATTTTTAGCTCATTAGAAAACGTGGACATGCTTGATTCAACCCAATAACCGACATTTTCGCTTACTTAACATAAATATTCAAATTGACCAGAAAAAAAATATATGTGCAAATAAAGCAATTATGAAAGAACGAACATTTATAAATATATGTGTAAATGACCTGAGCTTTCTGGCCGGGAAGAAATACTTTGTATGGCTGAGTAGAGAGCAAAATCTTCTCCTCTTGTTGCTTCCCCAAATGCCACACAGAAAGGTTATGTAATTATGAACTCACTCTTGTGTTCTCTCTTAATCACACTTACACATATTTATAACAGCATATGAGCATCGACATTAATTATCACCATTAATGTTTACCAACTCTTACAGGTTGTCATAGGACACGTGGGCATTTTAGGTTGGCAAACATGTCCACGTTTTCTAATGAGCTAAAAATTAACCTTTTCCTCTTCCTACATATTTTGAACAATAACACTACGGACATCGAATTTTTTACACCGAATTTGTGTACGAGTCGACGTGTAATGCATTCTCCAAATTCTTTATAATTTTTTTCTAGTGAATAGCCGTCCATCAAATTTGGACAGTCGTCCACTCTCATAGACGCCCGTCCACCAAATATGGACGGGCGTCCATGTTCCGACGGCCGTCCCATATGATATGGACGCCCGTCCCTATTAAAATACAATAAAAAATTTTGTAAAAGTTTAGGGACGATGGACGACCGTCCATACATTTTGGATGCCCGTCCACAAATATGGACGGGCGTCCATATAATATGGACGCCCGTCCCTATTAAAATAAAATAAAAAATTTGGTAAAAGCTTAGGGATGGCCGTCCATGCACTATGGACGGCCGTCCACAAATAATGGACGCCCGTCCTTCACCCAAATATGAAAAAAAAATAAAATTCCATTATGGACGACCGTCCATAAATTTTGGACGGCCGACCTTTTATTGTGGACGGGCGTCCGTAAGTCGTGGGACTCGTCCAAAAGTAATTCGTAAAAAAATCTAATTTTATTAATTTTTTAACCATGGATCGTCCATTCATTATGGGCGTTGTCCATTAATTGTGGATCAGGCCCATACAATGGGACGCCCATCCATTCATTATAAGGCCGTCAACCATTATGGACGTCCATAATGAATAGACGGCAGCGTCCATTACTTATGGCTCCATAATGTTATTAAAAATTTTATTTTTTAAAAAATCAATTTTTCGCGTTTTAGTTTTAGGTTAAAACATTTGGGGGAAGTTTCAAAAATTTTTCATTTTCACAGGCAACCGTTACCATCTTCTTCGTCTTCGCGGTTTCTGGACTCTTTGCGCTTCTTCTTCGTCTTTCATCTGCGTCTTCTTCGTGTTCGCGGTAATTAAACAGTTTCCTTTTTCAAGTTTTTTTTTTGAAATTTTTGTTTTTGGTTGGATGAATGTGTTGAATGGAGTTGAGTTGATGAGATGAAATCCAGTCAATTTGGTGGGACTGGTTTGTGTGATTATGAATAGAAGTTTTCTGCCATTGATAGAGATAAATGGAGTTTATTTCAGAAAAATGGTTTCTGTAAACTGCCGTGAATGAGAAATTGGTTTTAGGCTATGTATAAATTGATTTTAGGCAGAATTTAGACACATTTGATTCGAAAACAAGGATAAGAATACACGATATGGAAACAAGCCATAGACTTCCAGTATCCGTGCTTCATTCCGTGCTTCAAAGCCTGTAAATCCTCCCTGGCTCTAACCAACTTTACAGTAGCAACTTCAGAATTCTCAATACTAAACATCTATTATTATACCAGATTATAGGCAAACCAAAATTCAAACCATCCATCACTTGTATTATTATACCAGATTATAGGCAAACCAATAAAAGTTAAATCCAATTCAGAGAACAAACTATAAATCCAAGCAGCCTTAGTAGCAATTTCAGCCAATGCTCCATATTCAGCTTTAGTAAAAGGAAGTGTTAGCAATTTTTGTTTCCTGAAGCTCCACTAGATTTGATTAGAGCCTAAAAACAAGCAGTAATCACTAGACCTGTGACCATGCATAGGTGTAGTTGAATGTTACAAAGTATTTTTACAAACACTAAATTAAGTAGCAAATTAAAATTCTGTTCTACATACATGCCCAACACATCACTGCCTCAAGCTCTCCACTATGTACGAGGCGTCATGATCCCCTCGCAACACCAAATAAATCCATTTAAGCTACAAATAATAATGCACAACTTCAAACCATACACATATTATATTAGGACATGAACAAGAGCCAACATAGTTTAATTTTTTAAAAGAATAAAATGACAATTTTCTGTTAGTGAATTTCGTCAGCTAAAGGATGATACGGTAATTTCATATTTAATCAGAAGAAAAAAACGCAAACAAGGGGTGGATGTTTTCAAAACCAGAAATTTTTTTGTCAGCTGCAGGGAAATGGCGGGAAACACTCACCAAATATTTAACCCATTTCATGCCAACTGCTTCAAAAGTAACTGAGTATGCACCATTTACATCAATTTTTTGGTCGTTGGCGGTAGGGAAATGGCCAAGGAAACACTCATCAAATACTTAATCCATGTCATGCCAATTTGTTCAAAAGTAACCGAGTATGCAACATTTACATCAATTTGGGTATACTTTACTATCATGGTCAATGCCAAAGCCATCAAACAATATATCACAATAATCATAGACATTGAACCAACCAAACCAATTGGTATATCCCTTGTAGGATGCTCAGTGTCTTCAGCCATAGTTGCCACCATGTCAAAACCAGTATAAGACCAATAAACCACAGTGCGCTTCAAAAACCCCTTTGCAATGAAGGGTGAAAATTGGCACTAAATGTGAACTCTTGCCATGAACAAACCCAACAACAATAACAAACACAATCACACAAGCAGCGAAATGGTCGGGGAAATCAAGGTGAGAGGGACATGGGTTTTGGAGAAGGTGATGTGGGGATTCATATGGGAGTGAGGGCGGCGTCCATCAGCGCCGGAATCCGGCTAGTTCTGGCTTGATCCGGTTGTCGCTAGGGTGAAGATGTGTCACGGGAAAGAGGAAATTTCGGCCAAAAATGGGTCAATTCTGGCTGGGGATCGAGGAGGATGTTGATGGGAGTTGAGATCAACTGAAAAGGTGAAGGAAAAAAAGAAAAAAAGTCGGCAAGGAAGTCCTCCACATCAACTTTCTTGTTCTCATTCTTCTTATCTGTTATTTTTAACCAGTAAAGGATAAACAATGCAAGGAAGTATAATCACATTTATATGCTTTGAAATATGTTTATGAATGGTTGATGTTAGTTAAAGCCTAATTAATGCATACTGAGAATAGCATTGTAAGAACATTAATCCTTCACCATTAAATCTAACTCTAGAATAAAATTGCCTGCAATAAAACTTTCAAGAGGGATTTCGAAGAGATTAGATTCTGTCATCATCAACTGCAATTGGTACCAATTAGGTGTAGACGTCCTTGGATAGCCAGTTATGTCAAACTGCTCTCATTTGATGCCAAGAGAGATTAGCTACTATCGTCAGCTTTTGTTTCGCTTTTTTGCTTTTTGATTAGTCCATCCATTAAATTCATATAGGTCGATTTGTTTATAGGGATACCCTTTTGTTTTGTTTCCTAAAAAATGCGCATTGCATCCCCTTGAATTTGGCTATGTGTCTTTGGCAGATTATGATGACGATTTTTTAATGTATACAGGGGTTTTGCGAGCGGAAAATGGTGAGGGCAAAAAATACAACCGTTCCTCGAAGGCACATCCTCATCTGCACTTCAATTTCGAGACCGGCGACATAAAAAACAATACGAGGACGTGTCGAAAAGAGATATTTGCCTTGGAAGAAGTTTGGATTTAGGACTTCTAACAAGTTTAGGTTTAGGTGATGAAATGAATGGTTGGATTTATCATTTGAAATGGGACCGTTTAGTCAGTATGACATATGATGGATATAGGCATTTGATATATGAGTTTTTTGGTAGTTTGGAAGTTGTCGAGACAGACAGTGATGAGTTTCAGGCGTATACAATGTTCTTTAAATTAAAGAATCAAAACTTTGTAGTGACACCCCAAGATTTAGCAACCTGGATAGGATTTGATTGTGAAGGTTTGGAAAGCGTACCTAGAAATTGGGATTCCAAACAAGCTTGGATTGATGTTTCCGGAATAGGGACTTACCATCCACATAGGTGTAAATATACAAAGTTACAGAATCCTGCTATGAGAGTATTTCACAGATACTTGACTTTCACATTTAATGGTAGGAAAGAGACAAATGGAAATGTGACGGTTAAGGATTTATTGTTCATGGAAGCAGCAGTGGCAGGGAGGCAAGTTAATTCAGCAAAGTTATTGATTAAGAAGTTGAGAGAGATCCCTATAGAGAAAGGAGAAATATATTGGGGGATGCTGGTTGCGTTAATATGTGAGAAGTTGAATATTGAGATCACCCCTGATGATGCAAAAAATAAGATTACGTTTTCTACAACTAATGTGTTGGGAGATGTGACATTGAATAGAATGGGTTTGATTAAAAAGAATGTGGCAGGACAATGGTATCTTATTAGGGATGAAATTGAGGGAGATGCAACGGTTCAAGAAGGTGTCAGTATTCAAGAAGGGGTTACTGAAGGACAAGTCTATGTGCGCAAAAGAAGAAGAACAGGTACTAAACCTAGACCATCTAAAAATGTAGAAGATATGGGTTCTCATACTTTACAGGAAATAGAAAGCAGATTTGAGCGGATGGAAAAGTTTCAAGAAGAGCGTTTTTCACATACTGAGAGGCAAATACAAGAACTGCAAAGTGATTTCAACACGTTTGCATCAAGAATTGAAGAAACGGTTGACATCATTGGAGACCGCATGACAGAGATTTTCAACATGATGAAGAACTTCTCAACAGCCTCCTGATCCTCTAGTCAACCTCCACCCCCTGCACCATGATGAAGATTTTTTCCCTTTTTTTTATAAATAGATTGATTTGAGCGGATGTTGTTAATAAAGATTGTAGTTTGTTTATAAATAAAGGTGTCTTTTGTTTATAAATAGATTTGTCTTTTGTTTATACATATGTCTACAACTCTTTTCAATGTATATGTATATGTAATACTAGACATACCCAAAGACATAAAAATTCAAATCTGAAAAGAAATGCATATCCAAAATGCCATATACATTAACGTCATTATCATGAATTCACTATCCTACACAATCAATGATGAAAATACAAAAAATATAACAACTGTATAAGCATACAACTCAACTGCATTCGGTAGAAATTAACCAAAGCATGAAAAATTTATACCAAATACAATTCTATATGCTTCAACTTGGCAAAAATATCAAACATCTCCCAATGAGACATGTTCATCATTTACAAACTCCTGTCCAGTATAGAAACTACTTGGTCCTGCGAGATTTGGAACCGGACCAGTGGACATCTGTCATTGTTTAACAACCACAATTTAGCTCACGGTATAGAAAACTTAAGGCAATTACAGTTATACAAGATATATAACACATACTTGTGTAGTAACAACATCATTTGACAACACTTGAGTTTCCGCATCGGCCACGAAAGTACTTGAAAGAAACTGTTCCTGTTGTCACTGTACCGATGATCCTTTTCCTAAAAAGTATCATAACACATTAATAATCAAGTCGATATTATTCTAAACTTCAAATAAGTAAATAATGTTTCAAAAAAATTACTGAAATAATGTATAAGTCATACCCATTCTTTGTTTTTGTAATTTTTTCTTTTTAACCATACGTACAATTTCTTCAATCTTCTACTGCTTTCTTCTACATGGAGGACTACCTTTGCTACGAGCTGCCTGTGGACTAATGATTACGGTATTCCCCTCTTTAGGAGGATTGTCCCCATCTTGACTAGTCAAACCGGTTCTAGAAGAGATGTTCACTGTTGTACCAACCCCTCCCTCACTTTTCTTTTGCTCCAACTGTTTCCTCATGTCAATCATAAACTCCGTCATCATATTATAATCTTCCTCACTGTTTGATGTCAGATCCGCTACTGTCAGCATTAAATTAGACAACTTATCAAAACGTTGTCCTTCAATGTTAGTGCTCCACCTATTATAACTGACCTTAATTTTCGTATGACATCTGTTGACATTCTTCCTCCAACGCCGTAAAATGTACTTTTCCGGAACGTGTGAAACCCTTTTATGAATCAACACCATAATGGCATGTCTGCATAAAATCCCCTTGAACTCAAACAAATGACAAGTACACCGAATATCACACGAACTTTCATCAAAGTATACTACATGAGGAACACGGCGACTATTATCTCCAAACCAAACATCTTCCCAAACTTGAAACTCCTCGCATGAACCACATTTTTTCAGAAAAGATAACTCACAATAAATCTTTCCGGCAATCTCATCTTGAAGCTCTTTAAACTTTGCAATTGTGTATGCACTTTGAAATTGTTTCTCAATGGGGTAATTAGTTATGCATGGTATCCAAGATTTAAAAAATCTAAAATCAGCCTCCCTTTCTTTTTCCACTTTAGCTCCCAATGCATTATCATATTGTTCCACAAATTGTTTCAAAGTGGTTTTGGAATTGACATACCCATCAAAAAATGCATGCATACTTTCACTACGTTGGGTAGTAGACATACTTGCCCAGAAAGTATCTTTAAGAAATGCAGGCACCCATCGTACTCTTTCTTTGTACAATCCACATAACCATGCATTATTGTGAAGGTTGTGCACATCAACAAATTGGTTCCACCGCTCTTCGAACTCTTCACGCGTAAAGGAATCATACACAACATTTTGCAACTTAAACTTGATAGTTTCATATTCCTTATACCCCTTTAACTTTTCAGGCAGTTTCTTCATTATATGCCACAAACACCACCTATGTCTTGTACCAGGGAAAACAATCTCAATTGCATTTTGCATGGCCTTATCTTGATCAGTGATTTTCTATTAGGAGGCGACATCCATGCATTCAAGCCAAGAACGAAATAGCCATACAAATGTCTCAGTGTCCTCATGAGAAATTAACCCACAACCTAACAACGTTGAATGTCCATGATGATCAACCCCCACAAAAGCAGCAAATGGCATGTCATACTTGTTCGCCAGATACGTTGTGTCGAAGGTGATAACATCACAGAAATCTTTATATGCACCCCTACATCTAGCATCAACCCATAACACATTCTCATAATCGACTCTTCATCTACATCAATCATGTACCAGAAATTTGAATTCTCCTTTTGCATTTTCCTAATATACTGCATCGCGGAAGCATCTCCAACTCCAAGTCGTAACTTTCTCACTTTTTCAATGTAGTTCCTACAATCTTTTTCTAGAAACGTCAAATTCTCTACACCTCCTGCCTCAATCCGAACATGACTGAAAATTCTTACATGCCTAATCCCACCACATCATTAACTTCAAGTCGCCTTTTCACATAAGGTTGTATCGTTTGGTTAACCTTGAAATATCTTCTTTTTGTCGGACTTGTAAGATCATGGTTATGTTCAAGTACAAGCGATTTAATTTCCCATTTGCATTCACCATTCAAAGCTGCACTAATCCGACTCTTACAATCTGTTTTGGCAACGGGTTGTTTTTTCAACGTATTTCTAGACTTACATCTCTCCTTTCCAGAATAAGAACATGCCACTGTCACATATCTCATCTCTCCATCTTCGCCTTTCTTTGACGTACGTATCATTGCTTCAAATCCTATTTTGTTACCATACCGTTTGTAATACTTCACCAGACTATCAACTGAATCAAACATCATTCCAATATGAGGCTCTACTTCTTCCTCTGCACATCCCATATCTTCTAATTCATCACGTTCATTTTCCTGATTTAATAGTTTTATAATACATAAAATTAGAATGTACTAATACAACACATCAAAATAAATAAACAATACGATACAAACAATTTACCTCAATATCATTGAAATGACGCAAACTGGACTCTTCCATATTCTGAGGCAAATTGGACTCTTCCATATTTTGAGGCAAACTGGACTCATCCATATTCTGAGGCAAACTGGACTCATCCATATTCTGAGGCAAACTGGACTCTTCCATATTCTTTAATCTGATTCATAACAATCAGCAACAAATTTTCTGTATCAGTGTTTTTCTATTATAACATATATTCAATCCAAAATATAATACAAAACTAAATCAATGCATAAGTTATATCAAAATGTTCACGGTATAAAACTAAATAAATGTATAAATTATATAAAAATCGTTACCTGCACAAATCTCTCTAATCTCCCTTTGAACAAATCTCTATAATCTCCCTTTGAACAAATCTTTGTAATCTCCCTTTCCTGTATCTCTCTTTCGACTATAAAAATTTAGCTAAATGAAGTTTGATGCAATGAAGTTTGATGAAATTAACACATGATAACTTCCGTTATTCACACGGTACCTGGAAAATGAGGGGAAAACGTTTGTTGGGGAAGAAATGGCTGAGGAATGCAGACGCTGAGACGAGGAACAGACGGCAACGATGACGCTGAGACGAGGAACAGATGGCAACAATGAAGCAGGACGACGAATTTTGGCGCTGGTTTTCTTTGCTTTCGCTCTTGTAATTGGAGAAGCATATTGGAGAAGCTAATATAAACAAAAAAAACAATGTATTACTGAAACACGAAAAATTGATTTTTTAAAAAATAAAATTTTTAATAACATTATGGACGGCCGTCCATAAGTTTAAAGGACGGCCGTCCAACCCTTATGGACGGCCGTCCATAATGAATGGACGGACGCCCGTCCACAATTAATGGACGGCCGTCCATAATGAATGGACGACCGTCCATGATTAAAAATTAATAAAATTAGATTTTTTTTACGAATTACTTTTGGACAGGCGTCCATGACTTACGGATGCCCGTCCACAATAAAAGGACGGCCGTCCAAAATTTATGGACGGCCGTCCATAATGGAATTTTATTTTTTTTTCATATTTGGGTGAAGGACGGGTGTCCATTATTTGTGGACGCCCGTCCAAAATTAATGGATGGCCGTCCATAGAGGATGGACGGCCGTCCCTAAGCTTTTACAAAATTTTTTATTTTATTTTAATAGGGACGGGCGTCCATATTATATGGACGGCCGTCCCTCAAAAATGGACGCCCGTCCATATTTGTGGACGGGCGTCCAAAATGTATGGACGGTCCGTCCCTAAACTTTTACAAATTTTTTTATTGTATTTTAATAGGGACGGGCGTCCATATCATATGGACGGCCGTCCCTAGAATATGGACGCCCGTCCATATTTGGTGGACGGGCATCCATGAGAGTGGACGGTCGTCCAAATTTGATGGACGGCAGTTCACTAGAAAAAAGTTATAAAGAACTTGGAAAATGCGTTCCACGTCGGCCGGTACACAAATTCGGTGTAAAAAATTCGGTGTCCGTAGTGTTATTGTATTTTGAATATGCATCAACCACATATGTTATCTATAATGAAATTAATTGTCTATTTATATCAAAAGTTGTTAATATGGGTTAATCATGGCGTGGCAACAAGTTTTAGACTATTGTAACTATGATTTTTAAGATAACTATGCGTTAATATTGGTTTTTAGATACATTTTTTTTTTTTAATATAATGATGATAATTTATCAATAAGCATTTTGTCAAAAACAAAATTTAGTATAGCCGACTTTAACACAAAATCTTAGTTACGCAGTTGTTAAGCCACAACCATACAGAATTAAAAAAAAAAAAAAAAAAAAGGACAAGAGAAAAATAGGAAAGAGATGGAAACCGTGAGAAAATAAGGAAGAAAAGAAAGGGCAAATTAAGGAAAAAGATGATCGAAAATTGCGCCACATTACAATTATTGCCAATTGGCTTGTCCCTAGTTAACGTACTTATATTTATTGTGATCAACAGCAACAAATACCAACCCAACTACATCTTCATAATATCCTCGAGAAATAATAATTATATTACTATTAAGTAGATATGGCTACACACCCAAACTTCATTTGTTTATGCCATTTTCAATCACTATAAGTTTTTATTTGGTATTCTTCATATTTTTATCAGTGATATATATATATATATATATATATATCATCTCCACAACAAAATTGCATACTAAATTTCATTGTCTCATTTTAAAATAAAAAAATTATTTATAATAACTCTACATTTGCCCTCATGTAGAAGTTAGAAAACCCTGATCTATATTACTAACAAACAAGGTTTGGGTTGGTAGCCATATCTCAATCATAATAAATACGATACTAATTATTTCTCTTTAAAATTATTAAGAAGTTGTTGGCTTGCTTGGTATTCATAATTGTCAATCATAATAAATATGGTTAAGTTATTAAGAGATGAGAGAATTGGCACCACAATTATTCAATTAATTGTGATGTTATGTGTGAAAATACATATTTGTATGCTGACTTTGGGTCATACAGCATTCAGACGTACGTCTGGTGAAATGCAACCATTGGATTTGAAAAATAATAAAACATTGTCAGCACAAACCTGTTAATAATTCTTTTTTCAACAAGCAATTCAACATCCTTTTTGTGTAGATAAGAAATCACCTTTTGTTTAAGATAATAAATAATGAAAGATACAATAATTAAAAGTAATAGATATACAAACTCCTAATACAAATTGACTCAGTATAAAGTGAATTGATAAATTTGTATACAAAATCAACTCAAATAAATTTTAATTTATATAGAAGAATAATTTGGCAATAAAGAGCAAAAACTTGTTGAATATTTTATGAAGGAAAGGATGATTTACTTAGATGCAAAATTATATACACTTGCATTAAAACAAGAATTAGCAGTTTAGCACAATAAAAATCCGGAGGATAAAGCTGGGAGCAGGGCCCAGCCTTCGCTGTGAGATTTGCCAATCCGTAGAGAAGAGGAGGTTAATTTAAAGATTTTCAGACTGTGAATGGACTTTCTAAGCAGAAGGATAAGAAGAAGGACCTATTTTGAAATTGCGATGGCGGGAAATTAGGAACACAGTGACGTGAGCGAGAAAAGGAGCGATGACTGCAGGCCATGTGACAGATCAGAGAAGGCCCTTTTTGTAATATTTTTAATGGCCGAACGACATACAGCTACCCAAAGTTTTCCGTAAAGACGTAGTGGTACCCAAAAAGTTTGGAAATGATAAACAGTCACTTTCCGTCATATTCTGTTAGGGATTCCGTCTGCTATAGGGCGATATAGTAATTTTTCACAAAATTTTTAAATTAAATCTCTTTCTCCGTATTTCCATTTTTTTTTTTCACTTCTCCTCTCTCTCTCTTCTTCTCTCTCTTTCCCTCTTTCTTGTTCTCTTGGATTAAACCAAAAAAAATTCAGCGATCAAAATGCTAAAAACGATATCACAGCCACCGGAAACAAATATGGGATCTACCAATTGATAAGAGCAACATACTTCGTTCTTTGAGATTGAGTTACTTCTATCTCCCTTCGTCTCTAAAACGATGCTTTTCTTATTGTTCAATGTTTCCCAAAGGTTATGTATTTGAAAAGGAGAAGTTAATTTTTGTTATGGATGGCAGAAGGCTTTTTGCGGTAGACAGAGGAAGGGCATGAGTACTTTGATGAACTATTATCAAGGTCATTTTTTCAACAATCAAGTGGTAATGAAGGACATTTCATTATGCATGATCTTGTAAATGAATTAGCTCAATGTGGTAATGAAGGACATTTCATTATGCATGATTTGTCAATGAATTAGCTCAATTTGCGGCAGGTGAATTTTGTTTCAAGCTTGAGAGAGATGAGCCACATTACATTCCTGAACGAGCTCGCCACTTTTCATATGGTAGGGACCAGCTTGATGCTCCTGAGAAGTTTGAAGCCTTGCATGAAGTAAAGTTTCTGAGAACCTTCCTACCATTGTGTTGGGTATTTAACATAATGATGACATTTAAGAAGTACCTGTAGAAAACAAAACGCCAGCAACATCTACGCTTAATCTAAAATTAAGAGAAACAAGATCACAGGCTTTAAATTTTAATCCATGAACTTTAAAGTCCAACTTGCATAACAAAGAACTATTCTCACAGTAAAGCAATTCCAACCCTTCTTTCCCTTCCGTCTCTCTCTAACCCAGCAATGGGTTCTCATTTTTTTTCTTTATCTCCAGACCCACAACCTAAAAAAAAGAAAACTAGTTAGCGGTTGGCCACCATGTGAGGAGGAAGTGAAGAAAAAAATTAAGTGGCTGTCGAAATCGGCCACATCATGGCGGAAGAATGCGATTACTTTGTGATCCCACCTGATCCGCCACGATCTGGCCCAAATCGTGGCAGACACCCAAAGTCGGGCGGATCTAGAGCTCGGTAGCTTCTTTCTGTTCCAAAGCAAAGATGGCAGCCGCCAAATTTGTTTCTGGTGGCTGTGATATCGTTTTTAGCATTTTGATCGACTAAAATTTTTTCTGTTTAATCCAAGAGAAGAAGAAAGAGGGAAACAGAGAGATGGAAGAAAAGAGAGACAAAGAAGAGAGGAGGAACTGAAAAAACAAAAATGGAAATATGGAGAAAGAGATTTAATTTAAAAATTTTGTGAGAAATTACTATATCGCCCTATAGCAGAAGGAATCCCTAACAGAACATGACGGAAAGTGGCTGTTTGTCATTTTCAAACCTTTTGGGTACCACTTTGTTTTTATGAAAAACTTTGGGTAGCTGTATGTCGTTCGGCCTATTTTTAATCTAAGACAGGTTTTCATAAGGATCCAGAATAAGGGACTGATCCTGCAAAGATCTTGAAGGATTAGGACTATCCGTAGACAAGATTAATGTAAAAATTAATTAAGTTTTTTTTCATTTAAACAAATATAATTAGTTATAAGTCTTAAATTGCCCAACCAAACAACGCATAAGTATCTTAATAACAGATATCCACCTTAATTAAGTATTCATGAAAGAACAGCTCCACTTTCACTTTGAAAGATGACAAATTAGTAAAATAATTGAGTTCATGTACAAATAATTATATTTTCTTATTACTTTTAATCCTTTTGTTTATTATATTTTCTTAGAATTATTAGAAGAATATAAAAATCATTAACCTCTGCATTTTGTCATGGCCTTAGTGAAACCGTGTGGCTTTAGAACACGATTCAAATATTCTTTGTGTCAAAGCCTCTAATTAGAAATTGGACCTCCTAAGTGCATTGGTTTGCGTCCGACATAACATTATTCGTTTCATCCTGCCGTAATAATATTCTTGCAAAAGTTGTACAATTTTATTTCCAAGTTATTGAACAAATAAAAATATTAAACAATTAATAAATGTATAAATAAATTTTATTAATTCTGAAATAAAATTTCTAAACATCCAAGCATTATGGGGCGGTTTGGATCGGTTTGATATTATATAACGGGGGTAATATATTTTAAATTGGGTAGATAACCATATTTGGTTGTTTTGTAAAAAAAAATTTCCCCAAAAAAAATGTCAAACAGAATCTGGTCGGAATCAGTCGTTACAATTCAAACTGGTCGAATCTGGCCGATGGTGTGTCGACCTGTTCTACGGCTAGATCTGGCCGTCGATGGCCGCAAAAGGCCAGATCTGGCCATCAGAGATGGCCAAAGAGTTGGTCGTCGCTGACGGCCAGATCATTGAATAAACGGCCATTTCTAGTCGTTTTTAGGTCGTTGTGATAGATTCTAGCCACCATTGACTGTGGTTGCCGGAATCTGGCAACTATGGGTGGGTGGGGTTGTTTTTATAAATTTTTAAACTTTTTTTGGGGGTGTTTAATTAAGTTAATAAACTTAAGGGGTACAAAAGTAATTAAAAAAATGAATAGTGTTTCCCAAATAATTAAACAAACAAATATTTTGGGAATAGGATAGGGAATAGAGTTTGAAATAATAAAACAAACAAGCCCTTAATTATTTATATCTCGTAATCATCTAAAGGATATTTAGTAAAATGTAATCAAGACATCCCAAGGGCATTCTAGTAAAAGGCTATATTAGGACATCTGTTATTACTATCAACAAAACACATTAATTATTAATACATCCCAATTGAACTAAGCACAATAATAATTTAAACCCGGTAATCTACAATATAATCTTTCTTTCCGGTAATCTTATTACTAAGATAAAAAAACATTATATGATCCAAACGCCCCTTATAGGTCATAAACCTTAACAAACTATAATATAAAACAACAAAACCATTATGTATCAAACTTAGATTGTGTTTGGTTCGGGGTGATATAAGATTAATCTTATAATCTTTGTTTAATTTTCAAGATTCCCTCGTTTGGTTGTCAAATAATAAAATATTAAGTAATCTTTTATTGCAAATAGTGTTTACTATTGGTAATATTGGAGGTAATTAGATTACCTTCCTAAGGGGTGTTAATATAAGATTACCGAGGTAATCTTAATTTTGACCCTATTTTGCCCTTAACCAAATAATAATTACCCAGACCCCTTACATTTGAGAATTTAGCTAAAACACCTCAGCCACAAAAAAGTTCAAAAGTTAACAAAATATCCTTAACCACCCAAGACCACCGCCGACCACTAGCCACCACTGTTGACTGTCGACGAAAGTCATCATATCGACACAAGACCGATGGGATCTTGCCGGTCCTGTGCTAGTAAGGACATTTTCGGCCATGGATGTGGCTGTGAAACACCATAGATCTGGTTGTGAAATGCCATAGATCTGGCCGTGAAATGGTTGTCGTTTCACGGCCAGATCTGTGGCCATTTCACATTCACGGCCATATTCATGGCTAGATGTAGCCTTTGATCCATGGTCGAATTAGGCCTTATCAGTGCACGACCAACCAGATCCGGCTGATCATGTGCCATTACAGCGGCTGCCGCAGTGGTGGCTGGTTGCCGGTAATGGCTTGGGGTTGGTGGGGTGATTTTGCTACAAAGTAAAGTTTTATATGGTTGGGATGTTTTAGCAAAATTTCAAATATAGGGGGTTAAAAGAAATAATTTAAAAAATAATAGAATGAAATAATAATAAAAATAATATTATATTATTATTTAAAAAGGAGGGCAATTTAGTAATCTACATAACATACTCGCTCATTTATCCTCACAACCAAACATATTATTATAACATATCCACCAATTTTTTCTAACCAACCAAACACATTCCTCTAAAGATTCCCTAGTAATCTATCTTTCTAGTAATACAACATTCCTCAGTAATATAATATTTCCTGAACCAAACACATCCTCAGTACAAATATTACAATAACTTAGATTTATTTAAGCAAGAATACCTGAAGGATAGAACACACAGTTTGTGTCAAAGCGAGCATTATGAGTATAATTGCAACGACAATGAGTAATACTACACCAACCAACCTTTCTCACAAACTTTCTCTCATAATCCTGATGTGGCAGCTCGCAATTGGTTAGCTTGCAATTAATTAGTAGGACCCATGTGAGACCCGTTTTGAACTGACAAATTGCAAGCTGCACATCAGGATTATGAGAGAAAATTTGTGAGATAGGGTTGTTGGTGTAGTATTATTCCAACAACAATTGCGGTGCTTCTCCAAGGATTGCTGAAAAAACACATTTTTCAAGGTTGCCATGTAATGGTTAATCTACTTCGGTAGTGCTTCTTCAGTTGATAAAATGCCATAGTAATAGGTAGAACTTGAAGGAATTTGGCGACAAAGTTGATTAAACATGTCCGCTATTCCGACATTGTTGCCCATAAAATTTAAAATAACTACCTTTTGCACAAGCAAATCCAAATCGTGTTCAGAGTCTAAGAGACATTAGATGAATATAACTACATATGTAAGTTTCCCTTGGATAATGACACTGCTCCAAGGCCATAACATTTCGGATCAAACATTCCATGTTGTCATTTATTTCAAAACATGGGATTTTCAGCTCAACTACATTGAATAACGACATTGGTGGTTTTCTCTTTTCTAATTGTATGTCAACCGAATATGCACCATTTACTGCTCTTAAACTTTACTCCTGAATTTTTCAACTTCATTGCATTTGGTAAATTATTACTGGACGTTATTGCGATTGGAAACTTGGGATTCTGCGGAATTTCTACTAGAGCATATCTATACAACTCAGTGAAACGATTAATTTTGACATCTGGACATAGCCTAGAAAGTGGTGTTTTGTGCGAACAATTGAGTTGAAAGAAACCACCAGCAAGAGGAGTGAAGGGAATCAAGTCATAAAAAACTTCTTGATCACTGGTGGAGGTGAAGGCTAAGTAATATAAACCCACAATCACAAAAATGGAAGTTGATCTTCGAGTCAAAGTAAGTCCCATCTTATAGTTCCTAGCCATGCCTCATTTGGGCCTTTTCTATGTATAACCACTGTATGATTTCTTTAAGTCATTAATTCCTTATTGGGTTTGGGCTTAGGAATAGGAATCTTTATAAAACTAGGTTTTGTCACTTTAAACCTGGTATATAAACATATTTTTCTCTTGTTATGAGTGTGATAGCAATTATAGGGCAATTCATTCATTGTTAATGAGAAAGATGCGTGTGTTATTTTCTCTTTGTTATTGTCTGTGATTTGTTTTATTGTTATTTCGTTCTTGTTGTTGTCTCTATTTCTTTCACAGAAAACTGGAAGGGCTCAACATAATGACAGTGAATTAGTTCCTCATTAATTTCAAGAAAGTCCTTGATTTCAGTGAATTTATCCAGGGAGTGTGCGATTCGTTGATAAAATGCATTCAGATATCTAAATTTATGATTTTCCATGGTAGCCAACTCTTCTTTGCCGTGATGAAAAGGGCCTATTGAGATTAATTGAGGAGTGTAAGCTTCTGGGTTTACTTTTCATGGATTCCTTGGAACTTTGTAAATACAACCCTCTACAACCCTACCGACATCAATTATAATCTGACTTCCTCCCTCGCCAGCACTAGCACTTCCGTCTTGACCTCTGGTGCTGGTGGCCAAATCAACTTGAATTAATAAAATAGCCAATCAACTTTCAAAACAAAATCGCGTGATATGAAATCTTCCTAAATCTTTAACACGCAATCAAGAAAAATACACAAAGAACAAAAGATCACAACAATACATAGATTTATCATGGTTCACCTATCCAAGATTGGATAGGTTACATCCACGTTGAGCTTCAGAATCAGAGGAGCTCACTACACTAATCAATATACTCAAGAGTTTTACAACACCGATCCAAAGATCAATCATTCAAAATACAACCCAATCTTACCCGTAATCCAACTTAGAGAACACTACTAGATTCTCTAAGAGCTTGAGAGTAAAACCCTTCTCACCTAAATGAAAACTAATCACTCAATCACCTCAGGAATACACAAATTGATTGTAACAAGAAAAAACCCAAACAGATTTGCTTTATCACACACGAAGAACACCTCTGCAGATTTTACACTATTTGCTCCTTTATATACTGTTGACCAAGAGTTTTTTCTCAGCCATTGGATCTGAAGTTAATCAATGACCAAGATTCACTTCAACAGCTCCTAATACGGTGTCGCACAACTTAAAGAAAAACCGCACCGTTTCATGTCTTCAACTTAACAATCTCCACCTTGAAGACTTGAAACAGCCATTCTAGCAAAAGTTTAATTAGTGCAGCTCACTCAAGTCCATGTCCCTCATCACTCTAATGCTCCAACCTAAGTTACAAACAACAAATTCAAGCAGTACTTGAATTTGGTTGCTGTGTCTACCATAGTACCGATATCGGCTGGATTATTTTCTGTAGCAATCTTCTTCAAATCAATTACACCCAAAGCCACCAAGTCCCCCACAAAATGGTAGCATACATCCACATGCTTGGTTCTTTCGTGGTGAACAGGATTTTTGTTCAAGTGGATCACACTCTGGTTGTCTAAGTAGATTTTCACCTTTCCATCTGTCAAATTTGCCTCTGATGAGATTTCTTTTAACCATACTACCTCCTTAAACGCATCCACAACTGCAATGTACTTAGCTTCAGTCAATGAGAGAGCCACAATGGGTGTCAGTTGTGATTTCCAGCTTATGTAGTTTCCTCCAAGGGTAAAGTAGTACGAAGTGGTGGATTTTTTTGTGTTTTTATCCCTTTTACCATATTCTAATCTAACCCACAGAGTACTATTCATGTATTTAATCACTTATTTCAAACCAGTCCAATGTTCAACCTTAGATTGGACATAAACCTACTTAACATGGATATGGCAAATGACAAATCAAGCCTAGTACTAATCATTGCATACATAACAGATCCTACAACATTAACATAAGCTACATACTCCATTTTAACCAATTCAGCATTAGTTTTTGGACATTGGGCTTTACTCAACATTAGCAAAGTTTGAGTGGGTCTAATTGAACCTATATGTGATAGTGTGGCTACATCCCTATATCTTGGGGTCTTGTGTTCGAGTCACAAGAGAGGCAATTATCGGGTTTATCAAAAAAAAAAAAAAAAAGTTAGAAAACCCTAATATGTATTACTAACAGACAAAGTTTGGGTTGGTAACCATATATATCGAATTAATACTTATTGTTTCACTTGGATATTTTGAAGAAGTGGTTGGCTTGCTTGGTATTCATCACTATCAACAATAAATATTGTCAAGTTCTTTAGGGATGAGTGAATTGGCACTTGAATTATTCAATTGATTGTGATCTTATACGTGAAAATGTATATATATTTCTCTACTAACTTTGGGTCATATAGCGTTCCGACATACATCTGGTGAAATGCAACCATTGGATTTGAAAAATAATATAACATTGTTAGTATAAATTTGTTAATAATTCCTTCTTCAACAAGCAATTCAACCAAGGGCGTAGCTAGGATTTCTAGTCAATGGAGTCAAAAAATTCTAAGTTAATAAATTTACAATAAAATATATACGGAAGTAATAAGCATAAAAAATATGGGTATTGTCAAATCCAATGATCAATATGGATATCATCTTACCTTATGACATCTAAAAGAATAGTCTTTCTTAATTAATCCAACCAAAGGAAGAAAAAATTATGAGAGAAAATGAGAGAAACTAAGGAAGAAAGACAACATGAAAAAAAATACCCATATTTTCTAATCCCAAGATTAATAAATATGACAATAGAATATTGATAAATTTAGTGGGTCAAAATTGTTAATCATTATAAAATATATACTTATTTTTAATCAATTTAGAATGTCAGTAGGGGTCAAGAGACCCCACTAAGTATATTTTGGTTACGCCCCTAAATTCAACATCTTTTCTGTGTTGATAAGAAATTACCTTTCATTCAAGATAATAGATAATGAAGATACAATCATTAAAAATAATATTAGCTATACAAACTCCTATGCAATTCGGTATAAAGATTTCTACACAAAATCAACTTAATAAATTCTAATTAATATAGATGAATTATGTGACAATAAAAGAGTTATGCTAGATCAAATGATTAATAATTCCTTCTGAAATAGTCATGTCGATAAGAAAAACCATTCGTTCAAGATAATGGATGATGATGAGATAATTGTTAATTCATTTTGATTAATAATATGCTGCTGCCCAAATACAGTGGTCTCAGAAATTAGAATAGCATGATTAATTACTTGATCATCCATTTATATATCCCTAATATAAATATTAAGGTGGATTTAATTTGCTAAAATGTTTTCATATGTAAGCACTACATGACAAGAGAAGGTTAAAGTTCCTTCTAAAAAGTTTTTAAACTAACAAGGGAAAGGTTTTTGCGAAATAAAAGGTTAAGAGCAATTAATTAGTCCATTCGAAAGGACCAATCTTAAATTCCATGGGCATGATTTAGGTAGAGATGGAGTGACGGGAGAGGTAAAAAGAGCAATTACGTTGTCCATTTGACGAAATAGAGATGTTTACATACTAAACTTATTTGTCTCATATTCTTTTTTTTTTTTTTTTTTGGAAAAAGAGCTTTTCCACTAATACCCCTAAAATCAACATCTATAATTAATGTAAGATTAATTTCTGTAAAATAAGAGGCCGTTGATCTTGGCTACGTCTTAAAATTGTATATACAACACATCTTAAAATTGATATAGCAAAGCTTAATCTTTAAAGTAATATCCGGAAACTAGAACACAAGTATTATTGTTATGAAGACCGATCTTACATTATTGTTTGGAGACTATTAATTATTACAGACTGAGCTTATAATAAGCTCATACAATTTTATTTAAGATAGAGTGAGATCGAAGATAGTAGTAGAGCTTTTATTTGTGACGTTCACTGTCAATCATAATAAATATGGTTAAGTTATTTAGGGATAGGAGAATTGGCAGTAGAATTATTCCATTAATTGTGATGTTATGAGTGAAAATGTATATTTGTCTTCTAACTTACAGTTATGTCTGGTGTAATTCAACCATTGGAAAATCCATTATATGCATCAGATGATTAATAATTCCTTCTAAAATAGTCATGTCGATAAGAAAATCCATCCCTTCAAAACCTTGCCCCAAATGCAGCTTTGTAACGAGCATTTGGGGCAAGGTTTTGTGTGTTGAATTTCCCAAAAATGTCAAATCCAGGGACTATCAGTTTAGCCACCTCCACATAAGCACCACTGCAAAAATAGATCGAATTTTATTATAATAAGGAACAATTAATAATCAAAAGTTGTTAAAATGACTTAATCTCATGATCGGGAAACCTCCAAAGGCTTAGCCTAGTGGAAGGGAGCTCCTTAAAACTTGGCAATGTCCCAGGTTTGAGTTTGCACCGCGACAGGGCCTTTAGGGATGGGATGGGATAGGGGTTCAAAAACATTGTAAATATATATATCGAAAAAAAGAAAAAATTCTCAAAATTGGGAAGGCGACAAATTTAAACTATTAGTGTTTATAATAATTATGTGTCAATATTGGTTTTATTGTTGAATAATGGCAGAACAAGAATTGTGACTTTGCTGGGGCCGAAAGGTAATATTTTGTTAATAAAATATTGTGAAATATTTTATCTGATATTATTTACAAAGCCATTGTTGAAAAACTGTTATGTAAAATAGAAAGAAGAAATTGGATTTTATTTATATTTCAAAAAGAATTGAAGAATGAATTTGTGAAGAGGGGCTTCGGATTGAAAATTGATGATCAGTACGTATGGTGAAATGCAACCATTGGATTTGAAAAGTAATATAACATTGTCAGTACAAATTTGTTAATAATTCCTTCTAGAACAAGCAATTCAACCAGGGGCATAACCAGGATTTCTAGTTAGTGGAGTTTGATAAATTTACAATAAAATATATATTAAAGTAATAAGCATAAAAAATATGGGTATTTTCGAATCCCGAGATCAATATGGATATCATCTTACCTTATGATCTCCAAATGAATAGTCACTCCTGATAAATTCAACCAAATGAAAAAGAAAGTATGAGAGAAAAGGAGAGGACCTGAGGAAGAGAGAAAACGTGAAAAAAAAAAAAAAGTATGGGTATTTTCAGATCCTAAGATTAATAAAATGTGAAAATATCTTAGTAAGGTCAATAAAATACAAATAATTTTAGTGAGGTCAAAATTATTAATTATTATAAAATATATACCTATTTTTAATAATTTCATAATTCCAATAGGGTCAAGTGACCCCATTGAGTATACTTTAGCTATGCCCCTGAATTCAACATATTTTTTGTGTACAAACTCCTAATACGAATTGATTTGGTATAAAGTGAATTGATGAATTTGTATACAAAATAAACTCAATAAATTCTAATTAATATAGATCAATGATCTGGCAATAAAAGAGTTATACTAAGTCAATTTGTATATAAGAGTTTGTACATGTAGTAACATTCAATCACTAATCATTATTCATAGCATATAATTAACAATATGATGCTCTACATTACAGTGGTCTCGAAAACTAGATTGACATGTCTAGCTACTTGAATTCATTTATCCCTAATCTATGTTGCCTATCTATGGCAAATATCTCATAATTTATTTTAGTTATGTTTTTGTAGATCTTTGATATTATGGGTGTATTTGTTTTATTATTTTGAGTAGTATTTTAAAAAAGTTTTGGTTATTATTATGAGAATAGGATTTGAATTTGAAAATGTGTTTGGTAAGATTATTTTTTTAATCTTCTACATTTGTTAATTTAGTTAAACACTCACACAATTAAAGTTTTAAAATTAACAAAAACACTCCCACTCACCCATTAAATGCTAGTGGTGATGGCCAACTGTCGGGAATATGTGGGTGGGTGGGAGTATTTTTGTCAATTTATAAACTTTTATTGTTGGGGGTTTTTAGTTAAACTAACAAACCTAAGAGGTTAAAAAAAATATAAATATCTTGAGTCGAATATAATAGGATTGACTTATTTCTGAGCTATTATTGCACTTAATTGGTAATGATATTCAATTTTAAACCGTTGAGTGGGAAAGAGATTTTGGTGTGTAGTAAAGTGTTAGGTTTAGAAAAGATTGCACTTGGTACTCGTATGTATATGTTAATACGGAAGCACTATATGAGAAGAGAAGGTTTGTTCTAGAAAGAAGAAAAAAATATTGTAAATTGTTGAATATTTAATTTATGTAAGAAATATGATTTACTTAGATGCAAAATTATATATGCATGCATTAAAACAAGAATTAGCAGTTTAGTACCATAAAAGTCCATAGGACAAAGTTGGGGGCCACCATATCCTCCACCGGTTAGGCCAGTGCCCAGCCTTCGCCATGAGATTTGCGATCCCAATTCATATGTAAGTACAACGTAGAGATCGAAGAGAAGGTTAATTCTAAAGATTTTTAAACTGTGCAGGGACTTTGTAACTGAAGGAAAGAATTAGCAGTTTAGTACCATAAAAGTCCATAGGACAAAGTTGGGGGCAGGGCCACCATATCCTCCACCGGTTAGGCCAGTGCCCAGCCTTCGCCATGAGATTTGCGATCCCAATTCATATGTAAGTACAACGTAGAGTTCGAAGAGAAGGTTAATTCTAAAGATTTTTAAACTGTGCAGGGACTTTGTAACTAAAGGTTAAGAAAGAGGGACCACTTTTGATATTGCCATGGGGGATTTAGAGCAGAGTGACGTAAGCGAGAAAAGGAGCGATGACGCAGGCCATGTGACAGATCAGAGAGGGTCCTTTTTGTAATATTTTTATTCTAAGAGAGGCTTTAAGGATTTTAGAATAAGGGTTTGATCCTGAAAAGATCTTGAAGGATTAGAACTATCTGTAGACCACATTAATGTAAAAATTAAATAAATTATAAAACACAAAAAGATACCAGACAAAGTTAAAAAAAAAAATTGGAGAATTATAATTGAAGAAGTTATATAAGGCAAATAAATAAGATTTTTCACTTTGAAAGAAGAAAAATTTGTAAAATAATTCTTCAACAAGCAATTCAATATCCTTCTTTGTATTGATAAAAAAAATTCATTAGTTCAAGATAACTACATATATAAGTTTCTTATGGATAATGACATTGTTCCAACGCCATTAAGTTTCGAGCCAAGGATTCCATGGCGTTGTTTGCTTCAAAACATTGGTTTTGCAGCTCAAGTGCATTAAACTTTACGTTACGCAAATGTTTCCCTCAAATTGGCGTAAACTTCACTCCCAACTTTTGCAACTTCATTGCATTAGGTAGATCTTCTATGATCGGTCCTTTTGTCTTTGGAATTGGTTCCATTAAAGCATGTTGACACAAATTGGTGCATTGCTTTACTTTGATCGCCTTCTTGAAACTAAGGTGGTTTGTAGGGGGAGAGATGAAGTATGAAGAAAATACATGAAAGAGTGAAAAATGAAGGAAACATCTTATATCCATTTGGAGTATTGGGGAAAGCTAAATTGTACAATTTATCAAGAACAAAATATGGAAGTTGATTTTCAAGTAATTGTTAAGTCTTGTGGAATGGTTGCAAGTCATAACTTGTTAAGCAAGAAATCCTCATTTTTATCTATAAATGTTAAATCTCACAGAAAATTTTCATTATGAAGTTAGCGTCACATAGAATCATCTTGACAAACTTATCACTCGAAATCTCAGAGGGCTTTTTTTGTTTATGGTTTTTAATGAAGATCTTGAGTTCCTTTCACTTACACTGTGATTCGTTCATCAAACTTTTATTTATATCGTACCTTTAGTTTCTCCATATCCAAGAGTTCTTCTTTGCCTTGTTGAAAATGACCTATGGAAATTAATCGGGGACTATAAGCTTCTTCATTTATTTTTTGAAACCTTGTAGATACAACATTCTGGTGGAGGCTCCAAGAATTCCTCTATATCAAATACCAATTCATCGTGTTCAAGAGAAGCACTATCTATATCTAGGTTGTATTTTGTCTTCTCCCAACCTATTTCTCCTAGTTATATAAATAAAAAAGACAATAAATTCCGTCAAAAGAAGATCCTTTTCTTATATGTGATATGAATTAGACGTTCAAAAATTAGGCCATGCCAGTAATTAAAATACAATAAAAGACAAAATTTTAATTAAACTTCTTGCATCATAAAAAAAAATCTTGTCTCTAGTGCATTACTGATATTAAGAATAACAGTCAATATCAGAGTTTTAAAACCCAGCCTGGCCCGGTCGGTTGAACCGGTTCAATCGAGACCTGAGGCCTTCACCGGGTCGGGTTACCAATTTTCCTATTCACCAAAAACTCTAGAAATTCTGAAGATGATTGACGAATAATTGAAGGTCGGGATGTTGAGACTTTTGAAGAGGAATGCCAATGAGTGCAATGGTGTTGACAGATGTGATTTCAGGTAAGCAAATCGACTAGAAATCGAGAAAAACCAACGGCAGAAACAGCCGGCTTTTGCCGACGATTGGAAAGATGAACAGGGGTGGGGTGAGGTGGGTTTTGGTCAGAAGGCTGAGGAGAGTATTTTCATGGTGATAGAGAGGGTTGTCGATTTTAGCTAGATTTTGGGTAGATTTTCTAGGGAATGGGCTCAAGTGATGATTGGAATTGCATTTGGTGTGTTGTCGCCGCCAATCGATTGACCGCCGATTTGTATTTGGAATATGTTTTTCTAAATTTTAAACCTCTAAGGACTTAACATTATTTTTAGTGGTGTATTTTCTAAATTTTAAACATTTTGACACTCGGTTTGATTGGTCGATCAAACTTGTTAAACCTGTCAACCTAGGACCCAACAACTTTGTCAGATTTCACCCCAAATTAGTTATTAAAACATTGGTCCATATTTAAAAAGAAAAATTAAAACATCAGCGAAAGGAATGTATGTATAAAATCACCATCATTGTAATATATATAAAACATTTTTCCAAATTATTTTACATGGAAATAGATAGTAATATATAAAGTAAATTTAAGCAAAAGAAGAAAGAGAACCTCAACTCTTTTTTTTTTTTTTTTTTGGCCGGGAAGAAATAGAAAAATATTGTTGTTGCTTTCACAAGCTTCTCTTCCTCGTTCCAAGTGCTTACAGCTTTCACTCACATTCCCTTTTTTGGGAGAAGATAGTTGGGAGGATTTTTATTCCTCTTTTAGAAGGCATGATATAAACATTGACTAAATTGAGACACCAAAATTATATTACTGGTGAACATTAAGCATTATTGTCATTCCAATAGAATAAGCATTGTAGTAGTAGATTCACTGAGTTCCTCAATCTTAACTTTCTACTAAAATATTTATTTGAGATTTTGCTTTGAGAAAAGAATTTGAGCATTATGTCTTTGATATGCCCTATGATCTACAGTGTCAAATTATTGGCTTACTTTTTGAGAAGAAGGAAAGCTCGTATTAAAGAATGATTTATGTCTTCGAGGACAATTTCAATTTATGTAGAGATTGTTTGGGACTGCAAAGTTTATTTTTCTTATGAGATTTGTGTCAAGTGAAAATTAATTTCAAGAAGCATACTAATCATATAAGGAAAAAGTTTACCAATAAACAGAGTTTGTATTAATTGACGTGTCAAGATTGAAAATTTTGGGTTTAAAAAAAAACTTTTTATTTTTATTTTTAGGGCATTAAGTAACATGACTCACTATCCACATGCCACATAGCATTGACGTGGCATGTCACATACGTCAATTTGTACAAACTTTCTTATAAAGGAAGTTTTTACAAATAGCTTTACTAATAAGTTCATTAAGCACGATTTCAAAGTATTCTCAATAAATAAAAACATCTTCCATTGAAGTATCTTAAAAACCTATAAGACATTTAAAAACCTGTCTTCTTTTAATTTTTACTTAATGTAGATATCTATTCTAATTTTTACTATGAAAAAATATTTACTCTTACAAAATGTTAGTATGAAGTATGAACAATAGTTTAAGGAAAAAAAAAAAAACTTTTTGGTATAAAATAAAAATTGATTTTTTTCCTAATAAATGTTGTAAAAAAGTTATCAAAGACATTTTTATTGAAAATGTTCACCTTTTAAACTTTATGGAATTTTATAGTAGTTACATATAAATAAGGAAAATGCTATACCCAAAACCTCTTCTCACAAACTTTCTCTCACAATCCCAACGTGACAATTCCCAATTGGTTAGATCGTAATGGGTCTCACATGAAAAATTATGACTAACCAATTGCGAACTACCACGTTGAAATTGTAAGAGAAAGTTTGTGAGAAAAGATTGTGGATCTAGCACTACCCTATAAAGAAAGGGATCATGACGCATAAGAGAGTATTTTAAAATCTCAACAAAAAACAAGGTGGGTCGAGAGTCTTTACCACAAGAGTCAATGGGTTAAGGCCTCACCACGAGAGTGTGAGTAGGCAAAAACGTTTACCATAGAAGAGTGTCGGTGTGCATCTTTCTGGCAAGGATCAGATCATGTAAATGACTCCAACATTACTGACGTAATCGGTAGGAAAGACTCTAGAGGCTATGGTTGCTACAATGGACAAGAAAATCGTACATGGATAATGTAAAAATAATTTCCAAAAGCTTAGTTAGGGAGGCTACTGGAGATTAAACTAAGCTTCTTTACTTTTATTAAGAGCCTAGTTTTGTAGTTCTCATTAAATTGGATTTGTCTTAGTTTGTGATAACTGTTATTATATTGAAATAGGATTTGATTCAAGAAGTGTATAAATGACATGAGATATCTGTCTTCCCAATGAATTTCTCCAACACCAATTATATATATAAGAGACTATCATAATATAGCTAATTGTATAATGGTATACAAAACAATATCACTTCATCAATTGTGTTTGGTTGTCTTTCACAGTTGCCCAGATATCCAATGTGAGTTCAGCAAATGAAAATAAATGAATGTCAAATTTGGTTGGTGATCAACAGAACCGAAATTGGAATAAAATCAAGGATGAAATGAATAAAGAAATAGAACCAGATTCCTTGCATTGTATCATAGTAAAAAAATTATATATATAAAACACCAATGGTTGATGTCCCATCATTTTTGCTTGTTTCATCTACAATGTACAGTGAATAAAAGTTCTCAGCGTTACCTTCACTTTGCATTTTTGGCAAAAATCAGTTTGCCAGCTTTACTGTTCGATACTAGAACCCATTTAATCCAAGTTTTTCTTTCAGCAGGTGACAAACCTATACATAACATAAGCAATGGACTGGAGGAAGTTAAATTAGTCAAATGTTCATATTCTGGTAATACAAAAAAAAAAAAAATGGTTATAGATATACCTTGCTTTCAGCAATGTTCAAAAATCTCCATCTTCTATTCAGCAGCTAGTTAGACCAAGGTTGCTCACCATTGAGGCAGGAAAAGCTTCGATTTGACTTTGCCCATGGAATCACTTCCTAAGTCTGTTTATATCCATGTTGCTGAGAGATAATGGAAATGCTTGATATCTTGCGTTATCTAACATTTTTGGCTCTACAGATTATGTCGTATATAGAAACTGATGGTTTTAAACCTGACTGCATCATCTCATTAAGTAAAACCTCAGCCTCTTGCCACTTCCCGTTCTTGCAAAGGACACCAATGGTGGAGCTATAGCTAGCAACATTTGGAACAAGTCCCTTCTCATCCATTTCTTTAAGCAAACTAAGGGCCCTATATGAGTTATCCTCTTGCAATACCCATGAATCATCATATTATATACAACATCATTCGCCTCCAACTGCATCTCACTCATTGATTTGAATAGTTTTGATGCCTCTTTCATATTGCCTTTCATACACAATCCATGGATCAAAACACCATAGGTGTAAATATCTGGAACCAAACCAGCCTTCTCCATGAAGGCATGTATCTGAAAAGCTTTCTCCATATGATCAGATCGAGCAAATGCATCTATTAGAATTGTATAAGTAACTTTAGAAGGAGTTATGCCTCTCTCCTCCAGCTCCCTAAGTATATCAAAAACTCTACCTAAATTTCCTGCTCTACAAAAACTTCCCGTTAGAACATTATAAGTCACTAAAGATGGAGAATGACCATTTGACTTTAATTCATCAAAGAATGTCAAAGCCTTGTCCAATTGCCCAACATTACAAAACCCATCTATTATTGTGTTATATGTGATTAAATTTGGACTAATACTAGCATTTCTCATCTGATAAAATAACCTCTCGCCCCCCCAGATCCTCATCACTTTACATAATCCACCAATAAGAGTGTTATATTTAACCATATTGCAAGCAACACCTCTTTCATGCGTTTCATCAAACAGTTTAAAACCTTCACATATTTTTCGATGATTGCAATACTCATTAATCAAACAATTATAAGTATACAAGTTTGGTGACACCCCATTAAACTGCATTTTCTCATATAGCTCAAACCCATCCCTTTCAAGGCCTTTTTTAAATAACCCACTAATCAAAACTGTGTAAGTGTACTGATTAGCAACCAAACCTAGCTCACCCATTTTATCAAACAACTGTCTAGCTCTCTCGATATCACCATTTTTACAACACCCATCAATCAAAGTAGTATATATAACAACATTTGGAGACCAACCCAAATCCTCCAACTGATGAAAAACCTCAAATCCATTGTTCAAATCACCAGCCTCACAACATCCCTTAATCATTATCCCAAAACTATAGGCATCCAATTTAACCCTACATTTATTCTCACTAAAAAAACAACCAACTCTTTTCAAAACAAGAAGATTTGATAAGAAAGCTCAACAGATTATTAAACAAGTTTGATTCAGGTACAAGACCCTTATCAACCATTTGATTAAAAGAAAACAGAGCTTGCTTTACTGACTGAGATTTTATAAGAGCATTTACAATTGCTTCATAAAGATGAAACTTAACTGTTGGGTCGCAATTTAAGTGTTTTTCTGTTAAGTGGTGGAGAAGAGAGTGAGAAGTGATGACTGAAAATGAAATGCGACCAGATAATATCTGTAGAATAAGAGACTGCGCATGAGATTGCATGTTCGAGGAGAGAAGAAGGTGGAGAGTTATTGATATGGATTGTGGGGTGTGATGGAGGCCTTGGAGAGTCATGGAGTTAAAGAACGAAAAAGCTTTGAGAGGTGGGATTTTCATCATATTTGATATGAGAGCCATAGCTTGCTGATTGTGTGACATTTTTGCAGCTACAGTTTGCATGCCATGGCTTTCTGACTACAAAGTTCTTAATACTGCACAAGAAAAATGAATATTACGCTGTAACCGAACTTCCAGATCAAAGAAAAATTTTCCCATTTTTTATTTTCAGTCTACTGTGCAAAATTTTTGCAGCTACAGTTAAAATATTATGCTGTGATGGAGGCCTTGGAGAGTCATGGAGTTGAAGAAAGAAAAAGCTTTGAGAGGTGAGATTTTCATCATATTTGATATGAGAGCCAGACCTTGCTGACTGTCCGACATTTTTGCAACTACAGTTTGCATGTCATGGCTTTCTGACTACAAAGTTCTTAATACTGCACAAGACAAACGAATATTACTCTGTAACCGAATTTCCAGATCAAAGAAAAGTTTTCCCATTTTTTATTTTCCCTCTTACCAGTTTTTTGTTCATTCTCTTCGAAAATGTCAGCATAGATAACAAATTATTTACAAATTCTTCAAAAAAAAAAAAAAAAGAGTGAATTCGCTTCTTGCAATGTCAATACAAATGAATATATCTCATCATCTTCAGTACACAAACTGTCTGTAAATGATTTTACCTTGTAACAAATATCACAAAATACAGAATCATCTCATACAAAAACTATTAGCAAAATTATAATCTACCATCAACCCATCAAAGAAACAAGAAAAAAGGAAAGAAAACCGTAAAATATTTTTAAACACAAATACAAAAATAATGTAGCACAATTAGATTCATTTTAGTGAGAGAGATTTTAAAGCTAGTTTTACACCATTGCTACATTTAAACGACAGTCCGCGAAAAATTGTCAAAATTATGAATTTAAGCATCATATGAATTAAGAATTAAAAGCACAGCACAATTTTACTTCAATTTTGAATTTTGAATGTCTTTAAATTAAAATTAAGAAATTCAGTTTAAAACCGATTGAATGCATCATTCACTTAACTCATAGAAAGAATAAGCAGGAAAGAATTAGGAAATACCTCCACAACGGCGTACGGCGGCGTGCGCGGCAGGTAACGGCGGCGACGGCTCAAGAATCAAGCGAGAGAGCTGATAGATTTTGCGCGATTTGAAAGACGACCTCCTTTTAATATTTGTTTGTCCAATATCAATCGTCTATCCCGAATAAATCACATCCTAATATTTGTCACTATTACATTTACCCCCCTCTTTTAAATTTTTACAGGGTTATTATATTTTGTTAATACTAAATTTTTATTATCAATTGGAATCAGAGGGTCATTTTTGTTAATTTCGGTCGATTGTTTTATGAAATTGTATTCATAGAATTTCATAATACCATTGCCCGAAGGATTTAGCCCGGTGGTTTATCGAGTTCGAGCTTGGGGCCTAGAATAGGTATTTACAATTATAAGTGGATGTTGGAAATTTCTTAAATCTAATGGGTTTAAATGTAACTTCTTAAACTTCTTTGCATACAAAATTACAAACAATAAAGAGACTGAAGCCCCACGGGCCGTGACCACTCCAAACTGGTAACTTCACAATGTCGCTATGATAACTATGATAATCAAATCTTTAAGAACAATACCTCTCCAAATCCTTTCTTCTTCCTCAAATCTCTTAAAGTTTCAATCTTTTTCATCATCTCCAACAATTGAACAATCTTCATTGAACCCAAAACTGCAACTTTAACACCACAATTAACCCAACAAGAACTCGCCAAAATCAACCTCTTAATCCCACGCCTATGCCTCACAAACAACATTAACACAGCCATTAGTCTTACTCTCACAGCTTTACAAACAAACCCACCTCCCAAGTCTCTCTCTTTCTCCATTTTAACTCACTCTCTCACTTCCCAGCCCGACTTGGTCCTCCCCATGGCACTTTTAACCAAACTCAAACATACCCCACAAGCACACTCACATCTGACATTAATCACCACACTTCTTGTGTCTTCATATCTCAAAAAGGGTAGGCCAAAAGACGCTTTGAAAGTGTACAACTGGATGCTGAGGCCTGGCTCTCCATGTAAAGTGGAGAGAGTGGTGTGTGAGATTTTGGTTGATGGGTTGTGTAGAAGGGGGTTGGTTATGGAGGGATTGAGGGTTTTGAGGGAAATTTTAGGGATGAATTTGGTGGTGAGAAGTGGTTTGAGGGAAAGGGTTTTTAGGAGTTTGTTGAGAGAGGCTAGAATTAGGGAAGCTAAGGAGTTGAATGAAGCTTTGGAGAGAGTTGAGAATGGTGAAGGTGAGGGTTTGGAGAAAGTGTTGGCTTTGTTGGATCAGATTATTGCTAATTGGACAGAGTAGAGCAGGTTAGTCTTTATTGAAAGACATTCTCTGTGTTTATTTGGGATTTTGTTGTTTATACTTCTGTATAAGATTTTTTCCATGAAATCAGTATATTAACTTGATAATGATGCGGGAATGAAGTTTTAGATTAAACAGTCCATGAGATCGAAATTAAATTATGTCATGCTGAGCTTGGGTTTCTTTGTCTAGAGTTACAGACAGTACCACTTCTGATGTGTGAAAAAGAAGGAACTTCTAGAAATCTTGAAGTTATTATAATGAGTGAAAATGAATGATATTAGCTCCAAATTGCAGTCTCTTTTTACTATGATTTGATGTTTGCTTTTGTGGCATCTGTTCTTTTCTCGTGTATTCTTGATACAGCAATATCATTTGTTTTCATTGACATTATGCTTGAGTTTGCTTCATGAAAAGATGGTCGAGACTGGAGAAGATATATAACCTTGGAATTGTATACAACAATTCCTTGGGGTTGCTAATTTCTGCAACATAACAAAAGCTGATCAAGAATTTTGGTGTTAGAAGTTTAACATTGATGTTGGTAGATACTTTTTTCTTTCCATGATATGTGCATATCTGTGACACAAATTTGCGTATATTAGTTCCTACTTCTTACTGTGGATGCGTTCATAAATCATTTTCTTTATTCATAGAAAATAGCAAGCAGGTAAGGGTAAAAAGGAAAAACGTTCTAAGCAAGATTGACTGGTGTTTGGCTTGTGACATGCTTTACTTGATCTATAAAAAGGATAATTTCTCTGTATCTAGTTGTGTCATTTTCTGTAGCGCTGTTCTGAAGTTCTACTGATTAGGAATTTAGCAAAGATTCCTTTTCGTACCTACAAACGACAATACATGCCCATCCATTGCTTGATTAGTGAAGCAGGTTATTTAGGTCAGTTATTCCATTGGTTATTCCCATCCTGGTACATTGTCATGTAGCTAAATAAATTTAAGGTGAGTGTTTGACCTAAGACAGTCCTCTGCTTCAGTTTGACTAGTTGACTGACTGGGTTAAAGCCAACATAACCATCTCTAGTTTATACCTCTTAGTAACTGTATTAGACTCTTCAGAATGAGATCATCAAGAGATCACTTACTGATATATGGTTTGAGTAAATCTGTATGTGAGCAAGTCTTACTAGGTTGAGTTAGTCACTACTAACTGGGAAGAACAGTCCCTCATAAACACAATTTCAGTGATATGGAAAGGGAATATATCCCTAACTATATTCTAAATTCAAGAAGATAGTGCAAGGTAAAAAATTCATCCTGTAACCTTTGTTCTACATGTTGCATTTATTGATTTACACATAAGTCTATGGTATTGACACTTTGTCCTCTGCATTTAGGAAAATGTTATAACTTATTTAGGACTAGTAGGATCTAAAGCATCAACTTTTCACAACCTCAATTTCAGACAAGGGCAAGCAACTACTGAATTTCGAAAAGCAAACTAATCTTAATAAATTTATTTTTATTGGTCGGTTTGATAAGCCGATGGAGGTGGCTTGGAATAGTAAAATTAGGTAAAGGCATAGTCAAATAATAAGAAGACATCACAATTTCTAAAGAAAAACATTGCAAAATGGGGTTAGAAATGAAATCTGGAAGCATCTTATGACTCTTTTAAATTAGTTTCGTCATGGACTTTTTCAGCTGGTTTTACATATCTATATATTTCCTCGTCAATTTACTTACTGAATGAGTTATGTAATCCCACTTCAGGTATGACTGAACTCTTTGGACTCAAGCGACTATGCGATAACTGTCTGCTCCACGTTCATAATACGAAGAAACAGCTTTACTGAGCAGTCGCTTCTTGCTTCTGATGCTGCTAAACATGTTTAATGATTGTTAAGAGAACTGCAGGCAAAGTTTCAAATAGCTGAAGGGTGTGGTCACTCCGAATTTTATATGGGATGCTTAAGGAAAGGAGAAAGCATCAATGGAACAAGTTTTGACTTAGAGAGAGTATGAATCAAAGGACCATTTCGAAACTTGGTTACTCACTACGTCAAGAATGTTAACATCGATCTTATGTTACTAAAATGATGTTGATTATAATTCCTATTTTGTTATCGATTCAATGTTGAATGTTATTGACATTGATATCATTATATGTTACTAAAATGTTCGAATCATGACAATATTACTCCTCGCCTCGAGCTAAAGAAATCTTGAAAGGTTTGGAATTTTTATTTTAAATTTTCTATTAAATAGGACATGTTAATAAAAATTTAGTTTATTTTGCCTTAGAGAATGAAATTGTATTTGTGATTTTAAGATTTTTTAATGAATGGTTTCATCAGCATAAATCGTCCTCTACAGTAAGGACTAAAAATAGCAAAATATTACTTATTTGTATATATTAGAAAAATCATCGAAATCAATGTTAAAATCCTCAAGAAATTAATCCAGTTCTAGAATAACCGTCACTAATTAGCTCGATCATTTTACATAAATATCTATATTTTAGTTGCAGATTTTAATTCCATGTTGACTGTAAACCTAGAATGCTTGTTGGTGTGCACTTTTAAACATATCTATATTTAATTGCTCACTAAGAACTTTCGAACTACCAAATTAATTATAGTATGAAATAATGAACAAAAATAATTTAAAATTAAAACAAATTAAAGCAAGTAAAGGACCTGAATATGTTTTCCGAAAAGAAATACTTTGTGCAGCTGAGTTGAAAACAAGGCTTCTTTTTCTCCTCCTCCCAGAAAAGGGTACTTCACTTAATGAGACTTCCCAAGGACAAGCGGTAGGAGTTGATCCTCCATACTTAGTGAAAATGGAATAATGGAATCACTGCATGGTATCAAAGCTAAAGGTCTTTGAATCTCCACATTAATCTGGATAAAAGAAAGTGAGAAAAAAAGAAAAAATCTAAGTTTTATGTAAGGGACCTATTGTACTAATATAATGTTGAACCTTCACTTAACACCAAGAATGCCACATAGATAATTAATGAAATTATGATACCTCACTTATTCGTACTTAAAATTCTCAATAATGCATTAATTAAGTATGAGCGCATCAACATTATTGCCATTTTCTTTTATGAATGTTTACCTACTCTTGAATTGTTCTCTTTCTTTATTAACTCCCTTCATTTTATTTTATTAATGTCAAAACTTTCAGAATTTTTTTAACTAAACTTAAACATTCAACTGATAATTTTTTAAACCCTCAGAATAGTTTGTTGAAACTAATCCATATTTTTACCGTGGCACAAATCATGAAATTAGTCAGATGGCACTAAATGTGATCACGAAATTAGTCTGATAATTAAGTAAAGGTTAATTCTCTTGGATCTAGCTGAGTTTTGTGGCACTTGAATGTGATCAAGCCAAGCCATTCCTTTAACTTAATTTTAACTTTGAGATAAGATTTTAACTTCGCAGCTAGGCTACCAAATTCTATTTGGAAAAAATGAAAACATAAATAAGTAAAGAATATATGTAGCTGAGTTGAGAACAAGAGCTTCTCCTCTTGCTTCTCCGAACTCCACACAGATTTCATACATTTGTGTTTTCTTTTCATCCTCCCATCACCATTTTATCTTATTAATTAAAGAGCATGTCTTCTCAAACTTATCTTTAAGAGATTCAATTACTTTTGATGGTAGAAGACAACAACATCTGGGCCAAACTAATCCCTGCAAAAGACTGCAAAAATTTTGTTTTTATTGAAACCTGTTGTATATTAAACTCCAAAATATGTATGATTATAATTGTTTCTGTTTGTGCCTTGTGCCTTGTTAATTTGTTAATCTCTCCGTCTAAAGAATCAAAATCCTGGTTAATGTCAATAAAATTATGTAGGCGTTCAAAAAGTTGCAAATTAAAACCAATAATATTTCTAAAAGCTGTAAGGGAACATCTATCAACTTAACTAATTTAGAGAAGATTTTTTCGGTAAGAATCAAATATCCAATCTATATGTGAACCCAACAGTTTTTTCAGGAGAATGAAAGGTAGGTTTCATCAATCTAAGTATAAAGAAGAGAAGCGTTATGAAATTGAAGAACAAATAATTTTGTATTCTGGTAATGCAAGCTGCAGCAGAAACTTCTTACTGCATGGATTGAGGGAGGAGCAGGATGTTACGGAATTGAGTACAGAAGATAAAGGAATCAGCAGCAAGCTCAAAATATATCAAAAAATAAATCTGGAATAAAGAAGCAGATAGAGGTGGGCAAGGGACCGGTCTCTTGGGACTGGTCCCAAATGGGACCAATCACTCATGGGCTTGGGACCGGTCCCAGGCCCATGAGAAAAACCAAGACCCGGACCAGGCCATAGGCCTGGTCGGGACTGGTCCCATGGGCTCAGGACTGGTCCCATGGGCTTGGATAATTTCATTTTCCCTCCTTAATTTTTTTATATTTTGGGGGCAAACGAAATTTTATTTGGGGTTTTTAGTATTTTTAAGGGGTAAAATTTATAAATTTTATAAATTTTTTGGACCTGGAAGATTCTTTTTTTAATAAATTTTGTAAAATTTTTTTTAACCCTTATAATTTATATTTATTTTAAAATTAATAGGGGGTTTTATGTAATTTGATAGGGGACTATATTAAAAAAATACAAAAAAATTTGGACTCAGCCTGGGACTAGGCCTTGGAGGAGGGCCCAGGCCCTCATCCTTACGGGACCAGGCCTCCTAGGACCGGTACTCTCAAGGATCGATCCTAGGACCAGGTTTTGGAGCTGGGCTTTTGGGCCCGGTCCCAAATGCCCAGCTCTAGAAGCAGATCTTGAAATGTTACTGAAGTCTTATTTTCCAGAATTGATTCATCAAAGTATGTTAAGGTAGTTAACGTCTGTTAAAAGTCTGTTAAATGGAGGGTTACTTGTTAACAGAAATTCAAGTCCCGTTAGTTCGTTTCATTATACGGACTACGGTAGTAAATTTGTAATAAAAACTTACAGAGATTGAAGAACATGGGTTTTGCTACTCGTAGCTGCAGAGTTCATCAAATCTGGGCTTATGATTGACGGTTTGATGATGGTCACTTTGTGTTTCTTTTCTCAAGTGTGTTCTTCTGATCTATCAAGTCACACGGATTGCCAGTGTGGACTTATTTTGAGTATAAAAAACAAGTCATGATCAGTTTGTAATCAAGCTGAATTTAAGTTCTGGAAAATTCTGTTTTCTCCCAAACTTTCTGTTTGTTTCTCTGGAAAGTTTATTACTTTCTGGAATTTTCTTCCTTCGATCCTATGATTCTTACAATATCCTCCACCTCACTTCACATAAATATTCCAATTGACAGAAGAAAAAATATATATATGCAAATAAAGTAATTAAGAAAGAACTAACATTTATAAATAAAGTAAATGACCTGAGTATTTTGGCCGGGAAGAAATACTTCGTGTGGCTGAGTAGAGAGCAAGATCTTCTCCTCTTGTTGCTTCCCCAAGTGCCGCACAAACAGGTTATGTAATTATGAACTCACACTTGTGTTCTCTCTTAATCACTCTTGCACACACTTATAACAACAGGTATGGTTAATATGGAAAATATAACAATCATTGAAATGGCCGACACTTCTTCATCGACCGACGTGATAAGAAATAATAGAATTTAAGTCATAGCAAATGGACCCAATACACTTTAAGTTTTTGTCGACTTCGTAAATGGCTTGATGAATGGAGGGGGCTCTAGCGACTTCAGAAATAGAGGACATGTGGGCATTTTAGCTTGGGCTTTTGAAAATTGGCTTACAAAATGGTTGATAAAGCCAATTGTTTGGCTGTTTTGATTGGTTAACTCTAGATGCAGCTACCAAAAAAATGGGAGAAAAATGAAAATGAAATGCTAAACCCTTATAATCTTGTTTAACCGCTTTAGTCCCTCTTAGTTTATGTTTCTTACAATTAATTTATAAAATGTCATCACCAAGAGAACTTTCTAACTACTTTAAGTTCATATTTTATCACACACAACCTTTTTTTTATAAGTGTATCATGTGCTTGTCAATAAATTAGATTTTTCATATCAGAAGATACGATTAGTTTTATATGTTTGAACACACACACACACAAACAAAAACACGCAAAACACACACACAAACAAAAGCCCACACAAAAAGGACCAGCACTTTGTGGACACACACACACAAAAATGATAACCGCTTTGGGGAACACAACACACAATTTTTTCCTTTCACACACACACACACACACATATATATATATAGAAGAGAGAGATTATCATGTAAGGATTTCAAAAGTAAATAAATGTTAAAATATCAGACATGAAACAACCATAATATAGCTAATTGTATTGATCGTATAATGTATTAAACAATCCAAAGAAATAAGAAAAAGAGGAGGCTAGGGTTTCATTAATACTGCACAATGCAATTGAATACAAAATAATGATTTAACCTAAAGAAAAAGAGACTATATATAGGCTAAACAAAGGAAATTGAAAAGACTATTATACCCTTAATAAACAATAAAACAAAATAACCCTATATTTCTTAACATCTCCCCTCAAACTCACGATACGGCGGCTACAAGCATCAAGAGTTTGCCAACTAGAAAACGAAAACTGGAAATAAAATGCGACTTGGTAAAGAAATCTGCAATCTGCAAAGAAGAAGAAACACAAGGCGAGGTAATGGTGCCATGCTTGAGATGATGACGAGTAAGGTGACAATCGATCTCAATGTGCTTAGTTTGTTCATGAAAAACCGAGTTGTGAGCAATCTAAATAGAACTCTGGTTGTCACAATACAAAGGAGTGGGATGAGAAAGAGAAACTCCCATATCTGCAAGTAACCAACGTAACCAAACAATCTCTTTGGTAGTAGACGCCATAGCACGATATTCTGCTTCGGTTAAAGATTGAGAAACAATAGATTGTTTCTTGCTCTTCCAAGAAATAAGAGAATCACCCAAAAAGATACAGAAATCAGTAACAGACTTGTGATCTGCGGGATCACTGCCATGATCAGCATTAGAGTATGCACGTAGCTCCAAGGAAGAGGTGGATGGAAGTAAAAGACTCTGAAAGACTATACCCCGGAGATACTGCAAAATACGAAGAACAGTTGCCCAATGAACTGTAGTAGGAGAAGCAATAAACTGACTAACAACATGAACAACATATGCAATATCTGGACAAGTAATAGTGAGATATACCAAGCTCCTAACAATAGTACTGTATAAAGTAGGATCTGACAATGGTAAACCATCAGAAGAAGAATACTTTGCGTTAACCTCGATCAGAGTATCTACAGTCTTATTATCGATAAGTCTAGCCCGCTCAAGAATATCTGCAACATATTTCGACTAAGAAAGAAGATAACCTCTAGGTGAATAGGCTACCTCAATACCCAAGAAATATCATAGAGAACCCAAATCTTTCATTTCAAACTGTCTAGCTAACTCTGTCTTCAAAATTGAAATACCATCACCAGTAATAATCATATCATCAACATATAAAGACAAAATGATACGACTTGGATCAGTACACTTAACAAAAAGAGCAGAATCATGACTACTAGAAGCAAACCCAAGGGAAGAGATCACAACAAAAATTTTCTCAACCCAAGCACGAGGTGCTTGTTTAAGACCATATAATGCTTTTTGGGCTTGCAGACATACCCAGAATCATGTGAAACACCAGGAGGGGGCGCCATATAGACTTCTTCTTGAAGATCTCCATTCAAGAAGACATTTTTAACATCAAATTGAGAGATATGCCACTGACAAACCAAAGCAACTGTAATAAGAGAACAAATTGTAGTCATTTTTGTAACATGAGCAAATGTCTCCTCATAATCCATACCATACTATTGAGAGTATCCTTTTGCAACCAACCTAGTTTTGTATCGCTCAATAGATCCATCAGAATTAGTCTTGATCTTATACACTCAACGACAACCAACAACACTCTTACCAGGAAGAGGAACTAAATCCCAAGTACCTATCTTATGCAAAGTAGAAAGTTCCTCACCCATAGCTTGTTGCCAAAGAGGATCAAGAATTGCCTCTTTATAGGAAGAGGGCTCAGAGAGACAATGAATAGAAGCTAAAAGGAAACAAAAGATGAAGAATAACAAGAATAAGAAAAATCTGGTAAACTTTGCGGACTTACGCATGCGTATGGATTGACATAGAGGTGGATCCACAATCTCAGACGGAGCTTGAGGGACCATAGGAGAAGAGGGAGCTTTAGGTATGCCGGAGAGTAAAGTGTCAGTACCTGCAGAATGATCAATACGAATTGGTCGAGTATAATGTAAAGGTAACGAGGTAAGAACATGAGAAAGGGTATTTGAAGTACTAGGAACCTGAGATGACAAACTATCAGAATACTTAGAAAAAGGATCTATACGAATAAGATCAGATCTATTCAAGTTATTGTTAGTGTATATTAGTCTATGCCCTCGAAACCATTCGTGTTGTCGGTTTCAGAGCATTTTGTCTTGTATCTATATATCATAAATAATAGAAGAAAGAGTTCTTCAATTCACATGCATTTAAAATAAAGTATGTATATGAATAGTCCCGATGATTCATTTAATCGGTAAATGTATTATCGAAAAGGGTTCCCTACGGAAGCAATATAATTTGGGCAACTATATTGCATAGTAGGCATACTGGATGCTTCTGAAAGATATCATAAGTTGATATAAGTACAGATGATGATGATAGTCATGTCACTAGGGCATTGGTATGGATTAGTGGTTGGTGAACTGTTTTTCGAACATGACCGAATAACGATAAATCACTTGGAAAACATGTACTCAATGATTTATCGTTTAGTTATATCAGTGCACGATGTAGTCTTTTGACCTGAGACATTATGGTTGAATCTGATACGGATGCATACGGTTCATATGGTGTATAAGTACAAGACTAGTCATGTTTCGTATGATAAAGCTTATTTGGTCATGCGTTGTTCATATGTAGAAACGAACGATGGTCAAGAAGAGATCCATTGACTCAGAAAGATAGGATTAGGAGTACCGCTAACTCCATTCGGATTTGAGTTCCAGTCGAACATCGATAAATGTCGAAAATCAGAATCTTTAGCCAGAGTCTATTATTAGTCATATAAAAGCAAGTTTGTGATGATGAGTTCCGGACATATTAATCGACGATTCGGTAGAAGATCGAGTTTAGGATTTTAACGGTCCATGAATCCGTGCTCGATCAAGATACATCAATGGAAGGACTTTATCTGCATGGTACATATGATCTAAAATTGGTTCGATGAAGTATTTCTTCATTGTGGTTTAGGGACTATGGCACATTACTAGATGTTTACCATAGTCGTTGGGCCTCCGGACAGGTTTTCGGATCATCCAGAACAGCCTCACGGCTAATCCACGGTGGACCTACATGGTCACACCAATAGCCTTGAGAAGTTAGAGAAGGATGAGAGAGAGAAATGATTATCCGAAAAGGGCTAGCACCTTCCGAGAGTAATGATAGGATTTCTATGGTAATAGTTGCATAGAAAATTGTTGGTGACATTTTAAGGGTTAAAATGGTCAAGCAATAATTAATTATATTTAATTATTATATCTTAAAACGTTAAGATTAATGAGATGAACAAAAATAACCTTTTAATAGTTAAAGGGCAAAATGGTATATTTATGGATTGTTAATGTAAACTAGTTTAATTTACATGGACCCTTGAATAATATTGATTATTCAAAGGGTAGCATAATAAATTCGTGGGGTCCCTTTTAAAATAAGATTTTATTGGGGCTTGACAAAATTGCCCAAGTATATATAAATGCAAAAGGTTGCATTTTAGTTCATTATTCACTTTGTTCACTCAAAAGCAAACTAAAATGTCTCTCTCTAAGCCAAGGCCACTCTCTAACTCTCTCAAGGTGGTGTTAAAGTATGGAGGTCTCATCATTTTGAGTCTTGTCTTCATCATCCCAAAGCAAATGAGTAGGTATAATCCTTTTTCCAAGCTTTGTTTGAAAACCTTTTTTTTCAATCCAACCTTTCATGCTTTCAATCTTCATTTCCACCACTCTTCATGCATGTTGTTGTTCTTTCAGTTATGAATAGTGGATGGAATAGAAAAAAAAAGGTATATACTCAAGAAAAATAGCATGATGAGACACATAAATTTTGTGAGTTATTGGATCAAAACAACAATACCCTTTTTTACCTTCACCATAACCAAGAAAGACACAGTAGTAGATCGAGAGGACAACTTGCTGCGTTCTACATGAGGATGAAGAATGAAACAAGTACAACCAAAAACTCTAAAGAAAGAATAATCAGGGGCATACCCATACAACTTTTTGAAAGGAGAAAAACATGAAATATGAGAAGATTGAATTGTATTAATCAAACCTACAGCAATAAGAACAGTTTCACCCCAAAACACACTAGAGATAGAAGCAGACAACAAGAGAAAACGAACAGTTTCAACAATGTGGCTGTGTTTTCTTTCAGCAACACCATTTTGCTCAGGAGTATCTATACACGAGGTTTGGTGAACAGTTCCATCTAAGGCAATCACAAAATTTATTAGAAGTGTATTCCCCACCCAAATGACACTTAAAACATTTGATAACAGCAGAATGTTGAGTTTTGAGAAGAGCTCGAAAGGCTGTATATATCTTAAAGAATTCAGAACGATGTTTCATTAAATAAACCCAATAATAACGAGTATGATCATCAATAAAAGAACCATAATATCAAGACCCTCCTTTTGTGGCAATAGGAGAAGGTCCTTATACATTAGAATGAATCAAATCAAATGGAGAAGAAGAAATAGAAATACTTCGATAAAAAGGTAAAGCTGAAAATTTTGCCAGTTTACATCCATTACAATCAGAAATATCACAAGTTTGCAAATTTCCTAAAGCCCCTATGGATGCCAAAAATCTCAAACAAGAAGACGAAACATGACCTAAACAAGAATGCCATAAATAAAAACTACAAGAAGAAGGACTCAAACGAAAAGAAGACAAATCAACACTAGCAGCAGCAGCATCAACACTAGTAGCAGCAGCAGCGTCAACACTAGTAGTAGCAGCAACTGGCACTTTTAACTCATCCAAAATATATAGTCCCCCCTTCCTACGGCCTGTCCCAATCAACTTTTGAGACTGCAGATCCTGCACATAACAAGAAGAAGAGAAAAAGGTGATTAAATTACCAGAATCACATAACTGACCCACAGAAGCAAGATTTAATGTAAGTTTCGGAATATGATATACATTAGGGAGAGACAAGTGAGGTGTGACAACAGAACCAACACCTGCTAAAGGCATAGGAGTGCTATCAACAGTCATGACAGGAATAGAAGACGAATGAGACACATAAGCAAAAGATAAACAATCTGGAGAAATATGATGTGAAGCACTAGAATCCAAGACCCATACAGAATGTGACATACCTAAAGAACTATGAGAGAACTGACCTACGGAAGATGAAATAGACATAGCTTGTGGCTGTAAGGAGAGAAACTTCTGAAATTGCTCAGCCAAAGTACTAGGATCGGTGAAAGGACCTGATGAAACTACTGTTGCAATATTAGACTATGGTGGTTTGTAACCCTGAGGTGGTTTATGAGTATTAGATTGTGACTAGTTGCCAGGCTTCCAAGCTTGAGATTGCTACTACGATTGATTCTACTATCTCAACTTAGGACACTAAGCCTTCCAATGACTTTTCTGCTTACAAAAACTGCACTCATCGAAGGCAATCTTTATGTGAGGCTTATTTTGATTATTAAATAGTGGCTTAGAATGTAATGCTAACATAAAAGGATTAGAAGTAGAAAGAATTCCCTTTTCAGAATAAGACTTAAGACATATTTCTTCAGCCAATAAGTCACTGACAACTGAGTCAACAGAAGGAAGTGGAGAACGATGCAAAATTAAACCTCTAAGTCTTTTAAAATCACTATGAAGTGCCGTTAAAAACTGTACCAACTGTTGCTACTCTCTACGAGCAATATAAGCACCGTATGCCTTTAATTTTGCAAATTCTATAATAGTCAATTGATCCCAAAGATCTGTCATAGCAGAATAAAACTCATGAATACTCATATTCTTCTACTGAAGAGCTTATTGTCATTCTCCAATTGATACTGCTTTGCAAAATTTGATTGAGTAAATAATCTTTGTAGATGATCCCAAACCTCCTTTGCTATCTCATACTTTGCCAACTGTGTACCTATGGAATGCTCAATAGAATTGTTAATCCAAGTAATAATTTTTGCATTGTTTAATTTCCAAGCATCTATCAAAGTAGCATAACCCTCATCAGTATTCCTAGGTTTCACAGAAGTTCCACTAACATATCCCCACATCTTTTTACCCTTAAGAAAATTTCTTATCACATAACTCCAATACGAATAATTCTACTCATCTAACCTCACACTCACAAACTGAAGCGAATCGTCTCTTTCAATAGCCATAATAAAAAAACAAAAGAAAACCAGGATGCAAAAGAAAGGAAAATTAAATACCAAATTACAGAAACTAAACGAATACCCTCTCGAAATTGTATGCGCGGCCCCCTGTAGACCCCTAGCCAACTCACTGCAGAGTTGGATCTTCGTAAGCAATGTTTAAGATTAAGCCTTGTCCCATGAAACGTTGCTCTGATACCCTGTTAAACAATTCAAAGAAATAAGAAAAAAAGGAGGCTAGGGTTTCATTGATACTGCACAATGCAATCGAATACAAAAGAATAATTTAACATAAATACAAAGAGACTATATATAGGCTAAACAAAGGAAACTAAAAAGACTATTCTACCCTTAATAAACAATAAACCAAAATAACCCTATATTTGTTAACATAATGGTATACAAAACTATATCACTTCATCAATTGTCTTTGATTGTCATTCACAATTGCCAAGATGTCCGATGTGAGTTTAGCAAATGAAAATAAATGAATGTCAAATTTGGTTGGTGATCAACATAACCGAAATTAGAATAAAATCAAGGATGAAATGAATAAAGAAATAAAATCAGATTCCTTGCATTGTATCATAGTAAACAAAATTATATATATATACATAACACCACTGGTTGATGTCCCACCAATTTTGTTTATGTCATTTACAATGTGTTGTGAATAAAAGTTCTCGCTGTTACCTTCACTTTGCATTTTTGGGAAAAATTAGTTTGCCGGCTTACCTGTTCAATACTAGAGCCCATTTAATCAAATTTTTTCTTTCCGCAGGTGGCACACCTAAACATAAGCAATGCACTGGAGGAAGTTAAATAAAAATATTAGTCAAATGTTCATATATTGGTAATAGGCATAAAAACTTTGCGTACCTTGATTAACAGAAGCTATTTCTTTGTGTATGCATATATCTTCATTCCATTGACCTTATCAAATTGTTCTTTGAGATCTGCCTGTACAATACTTGCGTTTGTCTTATAAACAACCTCACCAAAAATTTCTTTAGACACTGAATTAAAGATCCATGATAGTACGATGACATTTACTCTCTCTCAAAGATTGTGTAAAGACGACTCAAGAGTGGATTTGGTACAATTCTTGGCTGTGACGCGATAATCATTACTCTGCTCCAATGTGAATAATTCTCAAATCCTGTTAATTGTTGAGAAACAATCATCACACTAGCTAGGAGTATCACTCGGATGAAGATTGAATGGATTGTGAAAATCAATTTGATTTAACGCTGACATCATAGTTTTCCTTTGTTGCTCCCTTCATGCAAATCAATTTGATTCTGATTTCGAAAACAAATTGGAAGAATTAGAATGAAGATGTAATTTTAGGCTATGAAATAGAAGGGAAATTAGGATCGATTGATTGTGATTATTGAAAAATCGCATTCTTGCTCTGATAACATGTTGGAATTGTGTTTGGAGGGAAGAAAGAATATTTTTTTTTATTGTGTTATTCATCTTCATCAAAGATATAGTACAGTCTTATAAAAATTCTTTACAGATCTTTTTCAATTAAAAGAGAGAATACACAATTGCCCTTATGCAGAAAAGACTACTTACACCTAAATATATTTAATAGAACATTTATGTTGGAAATAACATAGAATAACATATATCCTAAAGTAATCCCAAGATCATAGTCACTATTACAATCACATTTGTATATAAATGAACTACAATGAATTTACACAGCATAAATACCTCTTTTCCTTATCTGTGAAGCAATAAAGTTAATCTGGAAGAAAACTACGAAGTGAATTTCTTTTTTCCAAATTCTAGAGAGAGAGAGAGAGCATCTTTTCCTTTTCATTTTTTGTGTGTGTTGTAGTGAGTAACCTTTTCAAAAAGAAAAAAACCTTCCTTTTATATGGGAACGGTTTGTGAGAAAGCTTTGCCAGTTTCCACTTCTCACACCCCTTTATCATGGGTGTATTTATCCAATATCTCCCACTCACACATGATGGGACTTTCTCTCTCTGTGCTTCTTTAAGGTTCATACTTTAGTAAATATGTCGTGTGACCATGCATACTTCGAGAGCACGTTAGTCATATATCTGTAAGGAATATATAACTTCTCGAATTGTGAAACTCAGGTTGTATGTTGTATGTAATACCCTAGATTACTTATCACATTTTTCTAACAATCTCATTTACAAAAAAAATATCCGTTGTATTCATAATTATGTTCTATCTTTACATAAAAGTAAAATATAATTGGTCGACCAAGGAATACACGTGATTATAGTGTGATAATTCAAAATCGTAATCTTCCTCTTTTCTCAATTCTTGCAACTTTCATTTAACTTGCCTTTCTAGAAATGTCCTAGCAGATTGAATTTATCTTAATCATTTGGTAACACTCTAAGATAGCAATCATTAAATGAAGTTTTCAAGAACTAGAATAGAGTACTAAGGGTATGAATCATCTTAACCAAACGGCTTCTTGCACTGCAGCTGAAAATGCTACAAACTCAGCCTCCATTGTAGATAAGGCTATGCATGATTGTTTCTTCTTGCTCCAAGATATAGCCCCACCATTTAGTAAGAAAACATATCCAGAAGTAGATTTCCTTTCATCTAAATCTCCTCCCTAATCAGCATTGGTGTAGCCTCTCAAGTGTAAATCATTTCCTTGATAACATAATGAGTAATCAACTGTCCCTTTTAGATATCTTAAGATTCTCTTCACTACTTTCCAATGTGCTTGTCTCGGGTCGGACTGGTATCTACTTACCAACCTAACGGCATAATAGATGTCTGCTCTAGTGCACATCATGGCGTACATGAGACTTCCAACAACACTTGTATAAGGAACATTCTTCATTTGTTCCTTTTCTTGTGGGGTCTTCGGACACATTTTACGACTCAAAGTCTTGCCTTTCGTGATAGGGTTGTCTATAGGTTTACAATCTTGCATATGAAATCGTTCAAGAATTTTCTTAATGTATGGTTCTTGTGAAAGAGATACTAATTTTCTTGAGCGATCTCTTGAAATCTTGATTCCAAGAATATATGCAGCTTCAACCATATCTTTCATCTCAAAATGAGATGATAACCATCCTTTGATTTCATTGACAAATCCCTTATCATTTCCAGCTATAAGTATATCATCAACATATAATGATAATATAACAAATTTGTTATCGGATCTCTTTGTATATACACAGTGACCTTCATCTATCATTTTGAAATCATACGACATTATCGCATTATGAAATCGAATATACCACTGTCTTGAGGACTGCTTGAGGCCGTAAATTGACTTTAAAAGTCTACACACTTTGTGTTCTTGACCGTCTCTAACAAAACCTATTGGTTGGTTCACATAGATTTCTTCTTGTAATTCTCCATTGAGAAAAACAGTCTTTACATCCATTTGATGCAATTCAAGATCCATGCTTGCAACTATAGCTAGAATAAGTCGGATTGAGGTAAACCGCATAACAGGCAAAAAAGTTTCTTCATAATCTATTCCTTCTTGTTGTATATACCCTTTCGCGACTAAGCGAGCTTTATATCTTTCAATACTGCCATCAACTTTATGCTTGATTTTGAGAACTCACTTCTTCCCAATGGCTTTGTGTCCTTTAGGTAAATCAACCAATTCCCATACTTGGTTTGATTTCATAGACTTCAATTCTTCTTCCATTGCTTTCATCCATTTTTCCTTAGAAGGGCAATTGAGAGCCTCTTTTACATTCCTTGGCTCTTCGTCATCTTGTGGAGTAATTAGAAAAATTTCCCCCTCAATCTCAAATTGTAGATGTGGAACTTGTTTCTTGTTTGATCGACGTATTGGAGATTGATTGGTGTTACTCCCACTTGGACCAGCTATCATAGTTGGATCACCAGTAGGGAATGATGGAGGATCTGAAACTGATTCATCAACTTCCATATTGCTCCCACTGAGATGTAGTATAACCAACTGATTGTTGGCAATAGAATTGCCTTGGTCTTGTGTTTCATATAGAAACAAGTCTTTACCTATCTCGCCCTTCTTAGGAAAATTGGTTTCTAAGAATGTGACATCTCGTGATTCAAACTCAGTGATGCTACCACTTTCTTGTTCTCCTATGAAGACGTATCCCTTTGAATGTTCTGAATATCTTATTAAGATATATTTCTTCCCCCTTGGACCTAATTTTCCATATTTATGGGAAGGATCATGAACATAGGCAGCACATCCCTATGGTTTTAGGAGACTCAAATCGGTTTTCCGATTTGTCCATAACTCATATGGTGTAGTAGTAATAGATTTGGATGGTACTCGATTGAGGAAATATGTGGCAGTCAATAAGGCATCACCCCAAAAGCTGATGGGCAAGTTTGCTTGTGCCATCATAGACCTCACCATCTCAAGTAGGGTTCTGTTTCTTTGTTCTGCAACACCATTTTGTTGCGAAGTTCTGGGAATAGTTAATTGACGTTCTATTCCCATTTCATCACAAAAATTTCTGAACTGATCAGATAATTATTCACAACCTTGATCGGTTTGCAAAACTTTTATCTTTTTATCTAATTGATTCTCAACTAAGTTTTTAAACTTCTGAAAGCATTCTAAAGCTTCTGATTTTTGAGAAATCAAGAAAACATAACCATATCAAGTGAAATCATCTATAAATGTGATGAAATAAACAGCCCCATGTCTAGCCCTTACAGTCATTGGACCACATATGTCAAAATGAATTAGTTGCAATGGAACTTCAGCTCTTATCGCTTTTGCAAATGGTTTTCTTGCTGTTTTTCTAGCTAGGCAATGTTCACAAGTAGTCAAGTCTACTTTTGTTAAGGATCCTAACAAGCCTTCTCTTGCTAGGATATTCATTCGTTGTTGGCCAATATGGTCAAGCCTTGCATGCCATACATTCACATCATCATTATTAGAAGATGTAATAAAGGAAAAACAAACATTACTATTATTATAAGCAACATCAAGTACTATAAAACCATTAGAAAAACAACCACAACCATAGTATGTTGTGTCCAAAAATAAATGGACACCAGTGCTGGAAAAATTTAAATTAAAACCAAGTTTAATAAGTTCTAACACGGAAATCAAATTTCGACAAATATCGGGTGCATATAACACGTCATGTAGGTATAGGATTCAACCTCCACGCATGATCAATTTGCATGTGCCGATCCCTTTAACTTCCACTTTTGAATTGTTACCTACATATATCCATTTTGTTTCCCGTGGTATTCGTCGAAACTCTACGAAAGCACTTCTGTCTTTCACTATGTGGTCTGTTGCTACTGAATCTACAATCCATAAAGGATGAGATTCAGTTAGAAAAACAGAATTGGAAACATTTATATAACTGACTTGTGCAAACAAGTAATTTACCTTCTTCGGTTGGCTACAATCGCAACCAAAATGTCCCTTGTTACCACAATTATAGCATTTCACCTTTGCCATATTTCTCTTCCTGGCAGGATGCTTTCCTTTTCCGTGTTTAAAAAACTTCCTCTTCTTCCCTCGAGCCTTATCAGAATTGTCTTTTCTTTGGGATCCACCTTCGAATTTACGTTTAAATCCCTTCCCACAATGGGAATTGGAACCAGCCATATATACATCAATATTTGCCTTACTCACATTAAGACGATCTTCTTCCAGTTCCAAATGGCGTATGGCATCTTTAAATTTCTGATGCCCTCATTGTGGGTAAGGTGTATTTTCATATGTTCCCAATTTTGAGGCAATGATGTTATGATAGCTTGAACCTGTTGTTCATCTGTTAGGACATGACCTGCATCTCTTAACTCACTTATCATGTTTGACAAATGCTGTAAATGTACTCTCATAGTATGTTCAGGCTTTTTCTTATATGTGTCAAACTTGATAGTGAGTGACCGGAGTTTGGTAATGGACGTACCGCCAAACTTTATAGCAAGTGCAGACCACATGTCCTTTTCTAATTCATAATCTCGGTACTTCTTCATGAGATCATTGTCCATGCTGCTCAACAAAGTAATGCGAGTAGTAGAATTCTTCTTCTTCCATATGTCATAAGTGACACGGTCTCGTCTATGTTGAGCCGTGACTCATTCTTCAGGCTCTTCCATGGTTGTAGTAAGAGCTTCAAGAACCTCTTGTTCTTCCAAAACATATTAGATTTTCATGCTCCATATCTCATAATTGTCGCCGTTAAATTTTTCTCCTTTGTTAAGTTCGGCAACAATGTTCTTAGATGCAGATGCCATTTCTAAACAAAATTACACGTTGGATAATGCATGTTATTCAATGCTCGGAACATACATATTCATTTAATTAATTATACCAATAATAATTGTATATTAGATTTGGAATCAAAAGTTAACAATGTCAACAATCATCATCCAAAATTCCAATTTCCAATTATCATAGATATAATTAATTGCAATTCTAAAAATATATTTAGACACAATTATATAAATATAAATCAACATCAATTCAGATAAAATTTTAAATTTTAATAAACAAAATTAATTTCATTATGTAAATAGAATTCAACATGTAATGAAATTAAAACAAACAATTTCAAAAAAAAAAAAAAAAAAATTAAGTGTACAGCCACATTCCTAAAACTGGGAAGGATTTGATATTCCTTATCCTAAGATCTTTATCTAACTTGTAATTAACCCTAGGCAGGGGAACTCCCAGTTTCTTGTGATGTTCTTTACGAGTGGAGACTCCTATTGATGCACCAGCTGTCTTTTTCGCACCCCAATCTATGTACTCCTTGATATAGTTGTTGACTAAACGTCTATAATTTTTATTGTCATCTTTAAAGTTATGAACTTTCAGCTTGGTCCAAACCATATCAAGGAGACCAACAAGATTAGGGTAACCAAGAGTCTCTCTTAGAACTTGGTATTTCGACTCATCTTCCTTTAATCCCCCTATCCAGACAATTTCCTAAATCTTTTCATTCACATGAATGAAATGATTTACGAGTTGCACCAACTCATCCTTTGTGTCTCTTAAAATCAATGTGTGAGTTTGTAGAGTTCTAATCATGTTCATAACCCTTTCCCTTTGAGCGGGTGTTCTAGCAACCATTGCACGTCTATAACGTAACATTTTTTCTGTAGCAAATACAAAAAAAAACTATTTATTTATCAAATAAATGTTGACTATATTTGATAAATAATATATATACGTGTTTATGGTTTAATAACAAAAATTAGACTCATAACAACATACCAAGTATTCATTTTTATTCCTTACAGCAAAAGAAAAAAAATTTAGAATACTTCACGTGCCTCCACGCGCCGCCCAAAAGAGGCCACGCACCGGCAGGATCTTCCACGCGCCGACCAGAAGAGGCCACGCGCCCACACACTTCAGGTTGGGTCGATCCGTTCCACATTCAACCGGGTCAATCCTGACCCGAATTTGGCCCTTTGACCTTGTTGACTTTTACGTGTCAGGTGTTGACCAGGTTCGACTGACCCGTTTGACTTTACGGGTCGGGTTTGACTCATTACAGGGTTTGGCTAACCCGTTTGGTCATATGGGTCGGGTCCATGGGTCAACTTGACCTAATTTTTTATTTTGGTTATGGGTTGGCCCGGATAGGAATATATTGGTTTTGTGAATATAGTGAACACTAAAACAAAGTTAGCCTAGTGGTTAGGGTATTGGGTTTCAACCATGAAGACATGGGTTCAAGTCTCACCACCCACATCTATTTGAATTTTTTCAAAAGGAAGTCAAACAGGAAAAAACAGCATGTCATTCATAAGGGTGGATCGAAAACGACATGTCAGTTCATGTCGTCTTCAACCTCTGTTCGGGTTTGCAACTGGGTATCAGACCCCAAAAACAACCCATACGAAACCCGAAACTTCAAAGAAGCATATCTAAGTCATTTTAACTCCATTTTTTATGATTCAAAAACCATTTTCTTCATAATTTCATAAGAAATTTAATGGTCTAATTATTATTACCAAAATGACAACTTTTTATGTACAAAATTTGAAAAATTCAGAACTACATTTGACAAACCAATAACATGCTTCAACATTAACAGTATGAATTTAAAACAATATGAACCACGGCTTTGATACCAATGTTGGAAATAACATAGAATAACATATATCCTAAAGTAATCTCAAGATCATAGTCATCACTACAATCACATTTGTATATAAATGAACTACAATGAATTTACACAACATAAATACCTCTTTTCCTTATCTCTGAAGCAATGAAGTTAATATGGAAGAAAACCACGAAGTGAATTTCTTTTTTCCAAATTCTAGAGAGAGAGAGAGCGTCTTTTCCTTTTCGTTTTTGTGTGTGTTGTAGCGAGTAACCTTTTCTAAAAGAAAAAAAACCTTCCTTTTATATGGGAACGGTTCGTGAGAAACTGCCTTTGGCAGTTTCCACTTCTCACATCCCTTCATCATGGATGTATTTATCCAATAATTTATAAAGTAATTATGAAAGAACGAACATTTATAAATAAAGTAAATGACCTGAGCTTTCTAGCCGAGAAGAAATACTTTGTATGGCTGAGTAGAGAGCAAGATCTTCTCCTCTTGTTGCTTTCCCGAATGCCGCACAAATAGGTTATGTAATTATAAAACCACTTTTATGTTATCTCTTAACCACTCTTACATATACTTATAATAACAAATATGAGCATCGACATTAGTTGCTCTCTTAAAGGTTGACTTAAGTTCTCTAAACTTTCACACTCTCTTCACCACATGCATTCTCCTTGATCCGTGGAAAATATATTTACAATTAATATGGAAAATATAGTTAGAGAAATCCTAAATCAAAATGGCCGATACTTTCTCCACTGACCCACGTGATAAGAATGAAGAAGGGCCCATTACAAATTGGCAGGGTAGTGACTGGTGAGCGACGTGAGCTTGAAAAAGAGAGAAGACGTAGGCCACGTGACTAATCAGAGAGGGTCCTTTCTGTAATATTTTTAATCTAAGAGAGGTTTTTCTGATATAGGAAATTGAAGACAAGAGGTTGATTATGTAAGGTTCTTGAAGGATAAATATAAAGACAACATTTGAAAGATGACAAAATTGTAAATCTATTGGTTATTTTTAACCAAAAGGGATTATTCATCACACCAAAGTTACCTTCATATTGGAGGCTTCTGAATAATATTGCTGCAAAGGTTGGACATCCAAACACATAAATCATATAAAAAGCAAACTAATAAGAGAACATTACGAGGTGCCTAATTTTTAATTTTTATTTTTCATGTTAAGCTTGAACATAAGTTCATTTTAGTTACATATATTTGTGTCTTGATCATTAGCTAGGTACAAAATAAGTTCATCCACATATAAAAATATTAACCAATTAATACATTTAAAAATATTACACTAAAAACAACAAAGCAGATAGCACCATACATAAAGTAAAATTACAACTTGCAGGATAGAAAATACAGTTTGTGCCAAAGTGAGTAGCAGGAGTATAATTGCAGCAACAGTTGCCGTGGCTCTCCGAGGATTAGTAAAATACACACTACCCAAGTTTTCCATGGCATGGTTCCAAGGAGTGTGGTAGTGACTTCTCAAAAGTCTTATAAATGTTGTAATGGGAATAACTTTGAGGAATTTGTTTGCAGAGTTTATTAAACATGGTCGCTGTTGCAGAATAGTCACCTGCAGGATCGTAAATAATTCCGTCTTCGACAAGCAATTCCACGTCCTGCTCGGTATTGATAAGTGAATCCATTAGGTGAATATAACTGCATATATAAGCTTCGGATGGATACTGACACACCTCTAAGGCCATCAGATTTCGAATCAAACATTCCGTGTTGTCTGTTATTTCAATATGTGGAATTTGCAACTCAACTTTATTAGAAAATGACATTAGTCGTTTTGTGAGATCCAATTGAATGTCAACCAAATATTTAAACCTACTACTACGCTGAAATTTCACTCCAGAATTTTTCAATTTGACCACGTTTGGTACAGCACCGAGGGACCTCAATGAGAATTTAGGACTTAGCATTCGGCGGAATTTCCACTAGAGCATATCTACACAAATCAGTGAAATGTTTAATTTTGACTTCAACACTTTGCATACGAAGTGGTCTGTTGGGCGGGAGATGGAGTTGAAAGAAAACGCCAGAAAGACCACTGAAGGAGGGCATTATAAAAAGAGAAACTTCATTTTCCGTGGCGTAGGTGCGGGCCAATTTATATAACTCGTCAAGCACAAAATATGGGAGCTGATTTTCGAGTAACCATAAGTCCCGTCTTATAGGTGCTAGCCACACCTCAGTTAGCAAAAAATCATCTTTATATCCAACTAAAAATCTCAAGAAGAGCTCGATGATGAAAGCAGCATCCAGTAGAATAATTTCTTTAAAGTCAACGCTGCCCATAAAATCGTCAAGCAGCTCTGCATAATGATGGCCGATTCGAGTTTTGTTCGCCTGGATAAATTTTTCGATTTCCGACAGTTTATCCAGGAAAATTCGTCCGAAAAATGCATCACTATATCTTCTTTTATGTATTCCCATGTCAGTCAACTCTTCTCTGTGATAGTGATAAGGGCCTATTGAAATTAATTGAGGAGTATAGGCTTCGTCATTTACCTTTCTAAGATTCCTAGGAACTTTGTGTATACAACGCTTTTCATCATCATTAATTGCGAAGTTGCTTGGCCCAAGTTCAATAACAACACTTTCCATCTTGGAAGCTCTAGCTCCTGCCGCCGAAAACAAGTTTTTATCACTTAGTTACCAATAACCTCTAAAACCAAAAGGGAAATTAGGACTGAGGAAATTGTGAGATCACTAATTATTTTGAGGCGGCCTTGGGAGGGGTAAATAGGTGGCAAATTAAGGGTATATATGATAGTATTTATGTGGTAGATGTGGAGAGTATAATTAATTTTTATCAGAAATATACTTTCCTAACTTTATTGAAAATCCTACTTAGAATATATGATTATTGCCATTTAATCAAAGTATCCTCATATCTATTAAAAAATGCATCACTCATACCCCTTAAACCTAACAAGGTTCTTTATGAATTAATTTTTTGCCGCTTTAAAAATTCCTAGTGTTTCATTCATTTGGTTTATAATTATATGTTTGAAACAGATATTTTTATCCAAATTAGAAATTTAAATCATCCACCCTAATCTCGAATTGTTTAAGTCTTAATCAAAGAAAAATTATATAAACAAGTTATACCAAATTAAATAAATAGAATCAAGAATACAATGCATAAAGTAAATTATATAAACAAGCTATACCAAATTAAATAACTGATATTTAAATTAATAAAGTAAAGTTTGAAAATAATTACGAACTTGATCAATATTTCGGCCTAAACAAATAGTTGCAGTGTTGACGTGCAAGACCAGCTCGTTGTGTTTTCACCAAAAGACTTACTCTTTAAAGGATGGAAATGAATTCTTTACCTCTATGAGCTGCCTTTAGCAAAAGCCATTTCAATATTTTTATTAGAAATTATAGCAGAATGTCCTCTAGACCAACACTCTATAAATGATGGACTTTAACAATTGAATGTATTTAATTGAATCAGATTCTTGATTTCATTTAAATATTTTTATGTAATAATATTCAAAAGAGTGTGCATTTAACTAAGATACTTAAAAATAATATAAAATCTTATAATTAGGATTTTCAAAATAAGGTTGAATAGGATTTTGGGTCAATTATAGTTTATAAATAAATAAAAAATTAGATAAAATTATTAATTATCTTAAAAATAAAAAGATTTCACAATTAAGATAACATGAGATATGTAAAAAATAACATAAAATGCCAGTAAAATTATATATATATATATTGTAAAGCAGGGCGAACCCAAGTACAAAGGAAGGGGCCGCACTTAGAAATAATATAATATAATGAGTAATGCTAGTTTTACAAAAACATATACAAAGGGGTATTATATTAGAAAAATGTTATTCTTACAAAGACTCATACAAAGAGGGTTACAAAATGACATCATCTAGAAGAAAAAGACAAAGAAAAAACAGAAAAAGAGAAAGAGAGAGAGAAAGACAAAAAAAAAACGGAAAAAGAGAAAGAGAGAGAGAAAGAAATCATGAAAATTAAGGGTGATGATTGTCTTTGTATGTCACTTTTGTATGTGTCTTTGTAAAACTAGTCTTGCTCAATATAATACCCTTTAAACCTACAACAAGAGACTTACAAGGACTATGGCGTCCACTGACTCAGGTGGTAGATATTTCTACAAAATGACTAAACTACCCTTATTGTTTTTGACTTCAGTTTACTTTTGTTAACATCGTCTTAACATCAAGGATAGATTTTTTTCAAAAATCTTCGGTCTCCAAACTTTAACCAAAATCTCTCACTTCACTTAAACGCAATTTCGACGTTCAAAAACTACTTTGTAACTCGATCATTAATTTAAGCAAAGTAAGAGGAAATGGAGCCTCTCGAAGGGCAAGATCTAGGGGATGTAAATATTAACACAAAAAACATAAAAACAGTAAAGCAAAGTAAGTAATTAAGAACCTGAATATTATGTCCCAAAAGAAATATGCTGAGAAAGAGAGCTTATACTCCTCCTCCCGGATGCCGAAGAGAATATAGAAGAGTTAAAAACCTGAGTTGCGATATGAAATACAAGATTATTTTACTCATTTATAAAATTCTAAATAACACGTTAATTAAAGATGAACATGTACAATATTATGATCTTCTCCTCTGAGATTTTTTTATAAATAAAGTAAATGACATTGTTGAAGGTGAAGTTCGAAACGGCGTCGCACCACTTATCTTATACGTAGCCCTTTTTGACTTATGCTTCTTCTAACCGTTGGATTGCTTGAACTAATCTGATGGCTGTCTTGATGCCACCTGGACAGCAGTATAAAAGTCTCCCCTCTCTCGTCTGAAGTATAGCAGAAGCTATAGTTCATTCAACATCTCTCTCTCTCAGTTGTATCGCATAAGAGCCTGTATTGTTCTTGTTTTTCTTTGCTACAAATTCTGTCATTACAGTAAGTGTTTTTCAGTCACTTTGTGAGGGTTGAGTTTACTCTTGGGTGCAAGGTTTCCAGGTAGAGTTTCCTCGGGGCAGATTTGTAGGTGTAAAGAAGAAAGTGTTGAGTTGGAAGAGAGTGAGATCAGTAGAGTGAGAGTGTGTGTAATATGTAACAAAGGTTCTAATTAGTGTAGAGAGCTCCTCAATTTTGGAGTTCAACATGGATGTAGCTTATCCAAATCTTAGATAAGTGAAACACGATAAATCGTGTTCTTATTGGTTGATTGTTCTTTATGTGTTGTGATTGTTCTTAATTTTAGTTTGTTAAGTTGAATTTGGTAATTGGTTTGAATCTTTACAGTGGTATCAGAGCTAGAAATCTAGGGTTCATCGATCTCTAGGTCTATTCTTGAATTAAGAGTTCGTCGAATTTTTTGGGGCTTTCACGATCCGTAAGTTCTTTAGAGTTCTAGGGTTCTTTAAACTTTCTGGAATTTTCTTCGTTCCATCCTATGATTCTTACAAGAAGACTCCTTCCAAAAAGCATTTTAGCTAAAAAGAGCCTTTTTGATTAAGTATTTGTAAAGGAAGAGGAATGTTTGAGTGATTAAGGTTAAAGACATGATTTGTCCCTTAATACCCATTCTGTTTCACTCTTTAAAAAACAACAATATCCTCTACCTCACTTCACATAAATATTCCAATTGACAGAAGAAAAAATATGTATGCAAATAAAGTAATTAAGAAAGAACGAACATTTATAAATGAAGTAAATGACCTGAGTATTTTGGCCGGGAAAAAATACTTTGTGTGGCTGAGTAGAGAGCAAGATCCTCTCCTCTTGTTGCTTCCCCGAGTGCCGCACAAACAGGTTATGTAATTATGAACTCACATTTGTGTTCTCTCTTAATCACTCCTGCACACACTTACAAGTTATAACAATAGATATGGTTAATATGGAAAATATAGTCAGAGAAATCATTGAAATGGCCGACACTTTCTCCATCGACCTACGTGATAAGAAATAAAGAGAATTTAAGTCATAGCAAATGGACCCACTACACTTTAAGTATTTGTCAACTTCGTAAATGGCTTGATGAATGGAGTGGGCTCTAGCGACTTCAGAAATAGAGGGCATGTGGGCATTTTAGCTTGGGCTTTTGAAAATTGGCTAACGAAATGGTTAGTAAAGCCAATTGTGTTGGCTGTATTTGATTGGTTAACTCTCAAAACAGCTACCAAATCCTTTGTAAATATGCACACTTGGAAAATGGGAGAAACATGAAATTGAAATGCTAAACCCGACCCCCTTTAGTCCCTCTTAGTTTATGTTTCTTACAATTAATTTATAACATGCCATCACCAAGAGAACTTTCTAACTACTTTAACTTCATATTTTATCACACACAACCTTTTTTTTTAACAAGTGTATCATGTGCTTGCCAATAAATTAGATTTTCATATAGTTTTATATGTTTGAACACAAAAACTTAAGGAAGGGAGCTAAAATGTTACCACACATGATTCCGTGCATGTATAGTTGACGTTTACATTAAGTGAAAGTTAAAGTTAAAAGCCAAAGCTAAGGCAATTTGAATAGCAAAGGCAATTTTACACTGAACACACACACACACAAACAAAAACACGCAAAACACACACAAACAAAAGCACACACAAAAACAAAAACACACACAAAAAGGACCAGCACTTCGTGGACACAAACACACACAAAAAGGATAACCACAACACAACACACAATTTTTTCCTTTCACACACACACACTCATATATATAAATATATATATATATATATATATATATATATATATATATATATATATATATATTGAAATAAGATTTGATTGAAGAAGTGCACAAATGACATGGTATATCTGCCTTCCCAAAGAATTTCTCCAACACCAAATATATATATATATAGAAAAGAGAGATTATCATGTAGGGATTTCAAAAATAAATAAATGTTAAAATATCAGACACGAAACAACCATAATATAGCTAATTTTATTGATCATATAATGGTATACAAAACTATATCACTTCGTCAATTGTCTTTTATTGTCATTCACAATTGCCGAGATGTCCGATGTGAGTTTAGCAAATGAAAATAAATGAATTTCAAATTTGGTTGGTGATCATCAGAACCGAATTTGGAATAAAATCAAGGATGAAATGAATAAAGAAATACAATCAGATTCCTTGCATTGTATCATAGTAAACAAAATTATATATATATAACACCACTGGTTGATGTCCCACCAATTTTGTTTTTGTCATTTACAATGTGCTGTGAGTAAAAGTTCTCGCTGTTACCTTCACTTTGCATTTTTTGGGAAAAATCAGTTTGCCGGCTTTCCTGTTCAATACAAGAACCCATTTAATCAAATTTTTTCTTTCCGCAGGTGGCAAACCTAAACATAAGCAGTGGACTGGAGGAAGTTAAATAAAAATATATGTCAAATGTTCATATACTGGTAATACAACAAAACAAATGGTTATAGATATACCTTGATTTCAGCAATGTTCAACAGTCTCCATCTTCTACTCAGCAGCTGGTTAGAACAAGGTTGCTCACCATTGCGGCAGGAAAAGCTTCGATTTGACTTTGCCCATGGAATAAGTTCCTAAGTCCGTCTACATCCATGTTGCTGAGAGATAATGAAAATGCTTGAAATCTTGAGTTATCTAACATTTTTGGCTCTAGAGATTATGTCGTATATAGAAACTGATGGTTTTAGACCTGACTCTATCATCTCATTAAGTAAAACCTCAGCCTCTTGCCACTTTCCATCCTTGCAAAGGACACCAATGGTGGAGCTATAGCTAGCAACATTTGGAACAAGTCCCTTCTCATCCATTTCTTTAACCAACCTAAGGGCCCTATATGAGTTATCCTCTTTGCAATACCCGTGAATCATCATATTATATACAACATCATTCGCCTCCAACTGCATCTCACTCATTGATTTGAATAGTTTTGATGCCTCTTTCATATTGCCTTTCATACACAATCCATGGATCAAAACACCATAGGTGTAAACATCTGGAACCAAACAAGCCTTCTCCATGAAGGCATGTATCTGAAAAGCTTTCTCCATATGATCAGATCGAGCAAATGCATCTATTAGAATTGTATAAGTAACTTTAGAAGGAGTTATGCCCCTCTCCTCCATCTCCCTAAGCATATCAAAAACTCTACCTAAATTTCCTGCTCTACAAAAACTTCCCATTAGAACATTATAAGTCACTAAAGATGGAGAATGACCATTTGACTTTAATTGATCAAAGAATGTCAAAGCCTTGTCCAATTGCCCAACATTACAAAACCCATCTATTATTGTGTTATATGTGATTAAATTGGGAATAATACTAGCATTTCTCATCTGATAAAATAACCTCTCCGCCTCCCGGATCCTCATCACTTTACATAATCCACCAATAAGAGTGTTATATGTAACCACATTGCAAGCAACACCTCTTTCACGCATTTCATCAAGCAATTTAAAACCTTCACTTATTTTTCGATCATTGCAATACTCATTAATCAAACAATTATAAGTATACAAGTTTGGTGACACCCCATTAAACTGCATTTTCTCATATAGCTCAAACCCATCCCTTTTAAGGCCTTTTTTAAATAATCCACTAATCAAAACTGTGTAAGTGTACTGATTAGCAACCAAACCTAGCTCACCCATTTTATCAAACAACTTTTTAGCTCTCTCGATATCACCATTTTTACAACACCCATCAATCAATGTAGTATACATAACAACATTTGGAGACCAACCCAAATCCTCCAACTGATGAAAAACCTCAAATCCCTTGTTCAAATCACCAGCCTCACAACATCCCTTAATCATTATCCCAAAACTATAGGCATCCAATTTAACCCTACATTTATTCTCACTAAAAAACAACCAACTCTTCTCAAAACAAGAAGATTTGATAAGAAAGCTCAACAGATTATTAAACAAGTTTGATTCAGGTACAAGACCCTTATCAACCATTTGATTAAAATAAAACAGAGCTTGCTCTACTGACTGAGATTTTATAAGAGCATTTACAATTGCTTCATAAAGATGAAACTTAACTGTTGGGTCGCAATTTAAGTGTTTTTCTGTTAAGTGGTGGAGAAGAGAGTGAGGAGTGATGACTGAAGATGAAATGCGACCAGATAATATCTGTAGAATGAGAGACTGCGCATGAGATTGCATGTTCGAGGAGAGAAGAAGGTGGAGAGTTATTGATATGGATTGTGGGGTGTGATGGAGGCCTTGGAGAGTCATGGAGTTAAAGAACGAGAAAGCTTTGAGAGGTGGGATTTTCATCATATTTGATATGAGAGCCATAGCTTGCTGACTGTGTGACATTTTTGCAGCTACAGTTTGCATGTCATGGCTTTCTGACTACAAAGTTCTTAATACTGCACAAGAAAAATGAATATTACGCTGTAACCGAACTTCCAGATCAAAGAACAATTTTCCCATTTTCTATTTTCCCTCTACCGTGCAAAATTTTTGCAGCTACAGTTAAAATATTACGCTGTGATGGAGGCCTTGGAGAGTCATGGAGTTGAAGAAAGAAAAAGTTTTGAGAGGTGAGATTTTCATCATATATGATATGAGAGCCAGAGCTTGCTGACTCTGCGACATTTTTGCAGCTACAGTTTGCATGTCATGGCTTTCTGACTACAAAGTTCTTAATACTGCACAAGAAAACGAATATTACTCTGTAAACGAACTTCCAGATCAAAGAAAAGTTTTCCCATCTTTTATTTTCCCTCTACCATTTTTTGTTCATTCTCTTCGAAAATGTTAGCATAGATAACAAATTATTTACAAATTCTTCAAAAAAAAAAAAAAAAAAGTGAATTCGCTTCTTGCAATGTCAACACAAATGATATATCTCATCATCTTCAGTACACAAACTGTCTGTAAACGATTTTACCTTGTAACAAATATCACAAATACAGAATCATCTCATACAAAAACTATTAGCAAAATTATCAAAATTATAATCTACCATCAACCCATCAAAGAAACAAGGGAAAAGGAAAGAAAACCTTAAAATTTTTTTAAACAAAAATACAAAAATAAGGTAGCACAATTAGATTCATTTTAGTGAGAGAGATTTTAAAGCTAGTTTTACACCATTGCTACATTTAAACGACAAACAGAAAAAAAAATGTCGAAATTATGAATTTAAGCATCACATGAATCAAGAAATAAAAGCACAGCACAGCACAGCACAATTTTATTTCAATTTTGAATTTTGAATTTTGAATGTCTTTAGATTAAATATAAGAAATTGAGTTTAAAACCGATTGAATGCATCATTCACTTAACTCATAGAAAGAATAAGCAGGAAAGAATTAGGAAATACCTCCACATCGGCGTACGGCGGCGTGTGCGGCAGGTAACGGCAGCGACGGCTCAAGAATCAAGGGCAGAGAGCTGATAGATTTTGCGCGATTTGAAAGACGACCTCATTTTAATATTTGTTTGTCCACTGTTAGTAAGACCCCTATAGATAATTATAATAACATCGTCTATCCCAATCAATCACATCCTAATATTTGTCATTATTATTTGGGAGAATGACTTACAAGTACCCCAGGTTTGTCAGTAACGAATTGGTACCCAAAAGTTTTTGAAATGACAAATAGATACTTTCCGTCATATTCTGTTAGTGATTTCTGTTTATTACTGTTTATTAATAGTAAAAAGACTAAAATGTCCTTAAAAGTTTGAATTTTAGTTTTTTATAAATTTAAAAAACCCCATAAGTTTACAAATTTAACTAAATACCCCAATATATAAAATTTTTATAAAATAACAAAAACACCCCCGCCACTGTGAGTGCGATTCCAGCCACCATGTCGTCGGAATGGCCGAAAATTGTGTTACGCACAGACCCGTGGATCGTGTGTGTGCGCTCCGATCCGGCCTTTTCGGCTAACTGGTGATCGCGGAAAGGCCGATCTACGGCTAGATCACGGTAGTCAACGCCGCAGATGCAGTAGATCTGGCCTTTTTCGGCTAGATCATCCACGGATCTGGCCAGAAAAGGCCAGATCTGTGCATAGCTGACGACTAGATCTTGCCTTTTCCGGCCAGATCCGTGGCGGATCTGGCCGAAAAAGGCCAGATCGACACATGCACGAGACTGCATCCGCACGTCTGTCATAGTGCAGTTTTTCGTCCAGATTCCGACGATGGTGGCCGGAATACTGGGGGTGGTGGGGGTGTTGGGGGTGTTTTTATCATTTAACAAACTTTTTATATATGGGGTGTTTAATTAAATTAGCAAACCTAGGGGGTTTTTTAGAAATTTTTAAATTTATAAAAAACTAAAATTGAAACTTTGAAGGGCATTTTAGTCTTTTCACTATTAATAAACACTAACAAAACATGATGGAAGGTACCTATTTGTCGTTTCAAAACCTTTTGGGTACCAACTATCGTTACGGTAAACCTTGGGTATGCACAAGTCGTTCGGCCTTATTATTTTACCCCCCTCTTTTAAATTTTTACGGGGTTATTATATTTTGTCCCCATAAATTATCAAAAAAACAGAGTTTTATAATAATAAATTTGTTATGCCCAAAAAATCAAGCTGACACAAGCTTACATCAGTTAAGACCAATTAGAGTTCATAAAGATTTTATATCATCCAGGTACTGTTACGTCATTCAAAGACAGAAGAAATAAGACTGTCATTAACTTGGCAAGTAAAGATTTAGCTAGTGAGTGACTATGAGTCATCCACCTGCTCAAACCTGCATGATTTAAGAATATCTCTTGTGTAATCAACCAATGGGAAGCAGGATAGAAATTGTACAACACCTACCCGCTTACAGACTTGTGATCATTACCCAAAAACCTCTTACTATAAATAAAAGGCTCCCCTCTATTTTTCAGGATTCTGATAACATAAACACTCTCTCTCTCTGTGTATTTCTATTCTTTGGTCGTTACTCTCAACATAATTGTAATCTCTCATTTATAAAAAGATAGTGTATATAGGATTCGCTTTAAGCATCTGAACCACTTTAAAAATATCTCTCATTTATTTATTTTATCTTTTATTCTTGTGTAATTTTTAAATTAATTTAGCACTTTACACGTACGAATAGTTGGTGTCAAAATCCAATATCAACCAAATTTTTATTATCAATCGGAATCAGAGTGTCATTTTTGTTAATTTCAATCGATTGTTTTATAAAATTTTATTCATAGAATTTCATAATGCCAGTGCACCAGGGTTAAGCCCGCTGGCTTATCGAGTTCGAGCTTGGTATTTATAAAAGGATGTTAGTGTAAATTTCTCAAATCCAATAGGTTTCAATGTAATTTCTCAAACTTCTTACGGCTGGCTTCTAGAGCTTGGTATTTATAAAAGGATGTTAGTGTAAATTTCTCAAATCTAATAGGTTTCAATGTAATTTCTCAAACTTCTTACGCATATAAATTTATGAAGGGGCTGAAACCCCATGGCCACTCCAAACTGGTAACTTCACAACATCGCTATGATGACTATGAAAATCAAATCTTTAAGAACAAAACCTCTCCAAATCCTTTCTTCTTCCTCAAATCTCTTAAAGTTTCAATCTTTTTCATCATCTTCAACAATTGAACAATCTTCATTGAACCCAGGACCCAAAACTGCAACTTTAACACCAGAATTAACCCAACAAGAACTCGCCAAAATCAACCTCTTAATCCCACGCCTATGCCTCACAAACAACATTAACACAGCCATTAATCTCACTCTCACAGCTTTACAAACAAACCCACCTCCCAAGTCTCTCTCTTTCTCCATTTTAACTCACTCTCTCACTTCCCAGCCCGACTTGGTCCTCCCCATGGCACTTTTAACCAAACTCAAACATACTCCACAAGCACACTCACATCTCACATTAATCACCACACTCCTTGTGTCTTCATATCTAAAAAAGGGTAGGCCAAAAGATGCTTTGAAAGTGTACAACTGGATGCTGAGGCCTGGCTCTCCGTGTAAAGTGGAGAGAGTGGTGTGTGAGGTTTTGGTTGATGGGTTGTGTAGAAGTGGGTTGCTTATGGAGGGATTGAGGGTCTTGAGGGAAATTTTAGGGATGAATTTGGTGGTGAGAAGTGGTTTGAGGAAAAGGGTTTTTAGGAGTTTGTTGAGAGAGGCTAGAATTAGGGAGGCTAAGGAGTTGAATGAAGCTTTGGAGAGAGTTGAGAATGGTGAAGGTGAGGGTTTGGAGAAAGTGTTGGCTTTGTTGGATCAGATTATTGCTAATTGGACAGAGTAGAGCAGGTTAGTCTTTATTGAAAGACATTCTCTGTGTTTATTTGGGATTTTGTTGTTTATACTTCTGTATAAGATTTTTTCCATGAAATCAGTATGTTAACTTGATAATGATGCGGGAATGAAGTTTTAGATTAAAGAATCCATGAGATCGAAATTAAATTATGTCATGATGAGCTTGGGTTTCTTTATCTAGAGTTATAGAAAGTACCATTTCTGATGTGTGAAAACGAATGAAGTTCTAGAAATCTTGAAATTATTATAATGAGTGAAAATGAATGATATTAGCTCCAAATTGCAGTCTGTTTTTACTATGATTTGATGTTTGCTTGCGTGGCATCTGTTCTTTTCTCGTGTATTCTTGATATAGCAACATCATTTGTTTTCATTGACATTATGCTTGAGTTTACTTCATGAAAAGATGGTGGAGACTGGAGAAGATATATGACCTTGGAATTGTGTACAACAATTCCTTGGGGTTGCTAATTTCTGCAACATAACAAAAGCTGATCAAGAATTTTGGTGTTAGAAGTTTAACATTGATGTTGGTAGATAATTTTTTCTTTCCATGATATGTGCATATCCTTGACACAAATTTGTGTATATTATTTCCTACTTCTTACTGTGGATGCGTTCATTAATCATTTTCTTTATTCATAGAAAATAGCAAGCAGGTAAGCGTAAAAAGGAAAAACGTTCTAAGCAAGATTGATTGGTGTTTGGCTTGTGACATGCTTTACTTGATCTATAAAAAGGATAATTTCTCTGTATCTAGTTGTGTCATTTTCTGTAGCGCCGTTCTGAAGCTCGACTGATTAGGAATTTAGCAAAGATTCCCTTTCGTATCTACAAACTACAATACATGTCCGATCCATTGCTTGATTAGTGAAGCAGGTTATTTAGGTCAGTTGTTCCATCGGTTATTCCCATCCTGGTACATTGTCATGTAGCTAGATAAATTTAAGGTGAGTGTTTGACCTAAGACAGTCCTCTGCTTCAGTTTGACCAGTTGACTGACTGGGGTTAAAGCCAACGTAACCATCTCTAGTTTATACCTCTTAGTAACTGTATTAGACTCTTCAGAATGAGATAATAAAGAGATCACTCACTGATATATGGTTTGAGTAAATCTGTATGGAGCAAGTCTTACTAGGTTGAGTTAGTCACTACTAACTGGGAAGAACAGTCCCTGATAAACACGATTTCAGTGATATGCAAAGGGAATATATCCCGAACTATATTCTAAATTCAAGAAGATAGTGCAAGGTGAAAAATTCATCCTGTAACCTTTGTTCTAAATGTGATTTACACGTAAGTCTATGGTATTGACACTTCGTCCTCTGCATTTAGGAAAATGGTATAACTTATTGACTGGTAGGATCTAAAGCATCAACTTTTCACAACCTCAATTTAGACAAGGGCAAGCAAGTACTGAATTTCGAAAAGTGTACTAATCTTAATAAATTTATTTTTATTGGTTGGTTTGATAAGCCGATGTAGGTGGCTTGGAATAGTAAAATTAGGTAAAGGCATGGTCAAATAATAAAAAGGCATCACAGTTTCTAGAGAAAAACATTGCAAAATGGTGTTAGAAATGAAATCTGGAAGCATCTTATGACTCTTTTTAAATTAGTTTCGTCATGGACTTTTTCAGCTGGTTTTACATATCTATATCTTTCCTCGTCAATTTACTTACTGAATGAGTTATGTAATCCCACTTCAGGTATGAATGAACTCTTTGGACTCAAGCGACTATGCGATAACTGTCTGCTCCACATTCAAAATACGAAGAAACAGCTTTACCGAGCAGTCGCTTCTTGCTTCTGATGCTGCTAAACATGTTTAAAGATTGTTAAGAGAACTGTAGGCAAAGTTTCAAATAGCTGAAGGGTGTGGTCACTCCGAATTTTATATGGGATGCTTAAGGAAAGGGGAAAGCATCAATGGAACAAGTTCTGACTTAGACAGAGTATGAATCAAAGGACCATTTCGAAAAACTACTTGGTTACTTGCTACGTCAAGAATGTTAACATCGATCTTATGCTACTAGAATGATGTTCGTTATAATTCCTATATCATTATCGATCCGATGTTGAATGTTATTGACATTGATATCATTATATGTAACTAAAATATTCGAATCTTGACAATATTACTCCTCGCCTCCAGCTAAAGAAATCTTGAAGGGTTCGGAATTTTTATTTTAAATATTCTATTAAATAGGACATGTTAATAAAAAGTTAGTTTATTTTGCCCTAGAGAATGAAATTATAATTGTGATTTTAAGAAATTTTTTTTATGAATGGTTTCATTAGCGTAAATCTTCCTCTACAGTAAGGACTAAAAATAGCAAAATATCACTTATTTGTATATATTAGAAAAATTATCGAAATCAATGTTAAAATCCTCAAGAAATTAATCCAGTTCTAGAATAACTCAAGCACAGTAAATGGATGAAAGAAAATTAAATTTATTTAAAAAAAAAAATCCATGAATTTCCTGAAGGTTTGACAAATTAATTTTGATTATTGTATAATAATGAATGTGTTTAATTATTTTTACAAAATACAGAGACAGTAACTGGGTTCAAGTGGATAACGTTGTCAAAACTTGTAAAACACAAGACGCAGTTCAAAGTACCAGCTTTGAACTTTAACTTGTAATAAGATTTCTTCTTTCTCCCATGGTTATCTCAGTTTCTCTTCATCATCTCACTCACTCTTTCTTCTCCAGCTCCCAGGTCCATTTCTCTCTCTTGTTTCTTTTTATTATTTTCTATATGCATAGATGTTTAGCCATTGTAGTTGTATCGTATTGTATGTATGCAACAGCAGAACCTGAAGCATAAAAGTGTTCACCAGGGATGGTCAGAGCGACCCGGTTACTGTTTCAGCAATAACAGCAAGAACAAACTCAGACCCATCAAAGCTTCAGTGGAGACTCCTCCTTTTCCACTCTTTCAACCTCCCCAAGTTGACGAATCAGATTCTGATGGGGTGATTTTTTACATTTTTATGTTTAATTTTTACCCTTTCAACTTTGCATACGTTCAATGATCAGTCAAACTGAGGATAATGCAAATATATATCGGGCTTAGTAAAGTGTTCTTCAATTTTTATATTTTGCTTCAAGAGAGTTACAATCTGGTATTCTTTCAGGAGTTGAAATAATAGAAACTGAACTTTATTTTAGTTTTTAGAAAATTGTTTTTTGAAGCAATTCAATTGAACATGTTTTCATAACATTTCTTGTATCCCTTGTTTTTGAATGTAATGCTTTTTGTTTTTGGTAAATAGTTGGAGCCAGCAGACCCTGATTTCTATAAGATAGGTTATGTTCGAAGTATGAGAGCGTATGGAGTTGAATTCAAAGAAGGGCGCGATGGATTCGGAGTGTATGCTTCCAAAGATGTTGAACCACGTCGTCGTGCTAGAGTGAGTCACTTTGTTTGCAACTGAATGTGTATATAATTACTGGACTAGCTATGGAATTGTGTTAATCATGTGCCTAGTGTGTCTCGTTGTCTTTGTGATGCTAATATCTGATTTTTTACTTAACCATGTATGGATTGATGTTCACTTGTCCGCGCAGGTAGTCATGGAAATACCTCTGGAGTTGATGATAACAATAAGGCAGAAACTCCCATGGATGTTTTTCCCAGATATAGTGCCAATAGGCCATCCAATATTTGATATCATTAACTCAACCGACCCAGAGGTAACTTAATTATTCCTTATCGTTAGAGATAAGCTCTTAACCTTATTTTCTACTACATCAGTATAAATCACCATTTAAGTTTGGATCCTTAACGTTTATGCTTCCCACAGTATCTTCAATTTGGCTGATTACCAAACACATGGATTGAAATTTAAAGCAGTTGAGTGCCTTTCGTTTGTGCTTATGATGTGCATCTCTCTGTGGCAGACAGATTGGGACCTGAGGTTGGCATGCCTTCTTCTGTATGCATTTGATCGAGAGGACAACTTTTGGCAACTATATGGTGACTTCTTACCTAGTGCAGAAGAGTGCACTAGCTTGCTTCTAGCAACTGAGGTGAGTAAATGCACAAAAAAAACAAAAAAACAAAAAAAAAAGCCTTTTAGCGAGAATTCTTCTTGTATTCATTGGTATCCAATCATTTCATCATATTGCTTTGTGTCAATCTGATAGCCCCTTTTTCTTTCTATTAAATTTTTTTTTTTTTTTTTCAGCAATTTCATTTCGTTATCCCTATAAATTTTCACTTTATTGCCTTGTGAAGAAACATAACATTTGTTCTTGTGCTCATGGTTTTGTGTGTGCAACAGGAGGATCTTTTGGAGCTGCAGGATCCAAATCTTGCATCAACAATGAGAAAACAACAGCAAAGAGCATTAGAATTCTGGGGAAAGAACTGGGTATGAAGAAACTTGATACTATACAGTAGAAAGCATTCTGATCTTCCCACGATGTTTTTTTTACACCAATGTTCCACTTCAATAATGAAACTTTGTGTTTTAACCTCAGCACGATGGAGTTCCACTCAAGATAAAGCGCCTTGCTCGTGATCCTGAGAGATTTATGTGGGCAATGAGTATTGTACAATCACGGTGCATTAACATGCAAATCAGGATTGGTGCTCTTGTACAAGATTCAAATATGCTAATCCCTTATGCTGGTAAATTTTTTTTATTAAATTCTTCTAAGTATGTCATCTGATATCTTGCCATTATTGAAGATATATAATATTTTTTCATCATTTTACAGACATGCTAAACCATTCATTTCAGCCAAATTGTTTTTTCCATTGGCGTTTTAAGGACCGCATGCTTGAAGTGATGATAAATGCTGGACAGCGGGTTAAAAAAGGAGAAGAGGTAATATTCATAATTACCTGAACTTTTTATGTTTATTAGTGCCCTACATTTGTTTGTATACCTCTATGCACGTAATGAATGTAAGAAATGGTATGAAATTTCTAATTATATGCCAAAAATATGATGTACCCGAATCCCTGATACAATATGTTAGCATTGTAGTTCAGGTTCGTCCTATTGGAATGGCAAATACTAATTCTAGATCCAATTAGGCCCTGTATGTGAGAGCTGACAGTTGTAGATTATGTTGCATTTGACCTAATTTACAAACTGCTTATGCCTTTTACCAATCAAGGCAAACAAAAATCATGTCCATACTCTGCAGAAAACAGATCCACTTTTTTTATTTGATATAATTTCGTACTTTCTCATATTTGAGATCGGACAGTTGTAGATTATGTTACATTTGACCTAATTTGCAAACTGCTGATGCCTTATACCAATCAAGGCAAACAAAAATCATGTCCATATTCTGCAGAAAACAAGTCCCTTTTTTTTTTTTCATTTGATATAATTTCATACTTTCTCATATTCTCATTCACTCCCTTCTACTTAAGATGACAATGCTTCTTCAGTCCAATGCCAAACCTTACGGAGATGATCTCTTTGATTTCAATTTTTGTTTCTTTTCTACAGATGACTGTCAATTACATGAATGGACAGATGAACAACATGCTTATGCAAAGATATGGCTTTTCATCACCAGTGGTAATTTCCTCTAGGCTTCACTTATCATAGAGATGATATCTTTTACCATTTAAAATTGTGTGCATCTGTTTGCACCATGACAGTTAGTTCTTTCAAAGCAATTGCAAAACAAAATTGTATTTCTACTTTAGGAACGGTTACTTTGTCACGTCTATGCCACAATCTTACAGTGTATCAAATATATGGTCAAGGAAAATGTTATACCCACAATCTCTTCTCACAAACTTCCTCTCATAACCCCGACGTGACTCCTCGCAATTAGTTAATTCGTAATGGATTCCACCTAGATTTCACCTGATAAATTACGACTGACCAATTACAAGCTACCATATTGGGGTTGTGAGAGAAACTTTGTGAGAAGAGGTTGTAGGTGTAGCATTACTCGTTGGTTAATAATTTACTACTAGTTTGTTTTGTGAATATCCTTCACGGTTTGATGATGTTAAATGATCTGCTAGATTTTTCTTTTGTCATTCAGTGAGATAGTTCTGGATTAGCAAATAATGATTTTCACAGAGTGTATGTAGTAGAATTGTATCTCATGGTAAATATTAAAGCTTATGGGGATGAGAGATCGTTTGGTTTTGAAAAGTGCTAATCCTTGGTGTAGATTTAGCAGTTCTGGACATTATCAATTCTCATCTTGTTTGCAACATTCAGTTGAACAAGTGCCCTGCTATTTTCAACTTAAACGAATCTGTCAAAGTTACTTCCATTTCAAATTTCGAAATTCTGTTAACTTGCTTGTTTTTACATTTCTGTTTAAATTCAATATTATACTCCTAATTCTTCCCAAATTAACGCATAGGTATATTTCACTTGTAAAACTGCAGAATCCTTGGGATGTGATCCAGTTTTCTGGCAATGCGTGCATTCATTTGGATTCTTTCTTGTCAGCTTTCAACATATCTGGTCTTCCTGAAGAATATTACCATAACAGTATGTGTTCTATAACTATTAAACATAATCCAGCTATCTTTTCTACCATCACAGTCTAATAAATTTACTGCAGGTCGGCTAGCAAGCGATGGAGACAGTTTTGTTGATGGAGCTGTCATAGCAGCAGCAAGAACATTGCCTACTTGGTCAGATGGCGATGTCCCCCTGATCCCAAGCTTGGAAAAAAAAGCTGTGAAGGAATTACAGGAAGAATGCCAACGAATCCTAGCAGAATTCCCCACCAATTCTAAACAAGACCAGAAAGTACTAGGTAAATCTGCTATGCTTGTCTTGTATTTTATCCACTACATGATGTTAGATCTTGATATAATATTGTTGGACACAGTATAAGTTTTCAAGTCAAGTGACTTGTTAACATGGTATAATGCATCTGAATTTCCGTCTGCCCATTTCATCTTCGTTTGGTCCATATTAGTCATGAGGGAGCCTGTTAGAAGTTGAAAAGCTATTGTCGGCTCATATCTACTAACTTAAGTTCTTCGGTCAAGTGATTACTTTCAACACCTGATTCCATCTTTTTGCATTTGTTGGTGAGTTAACCTTAGATGGTGACTTTCACTATCCTGACAAATTAATCCAAACGAATTTGGGCAAGTAAGCATTTTTAGTTTAGAATAAATATCTTTAATATTTGACGCTGTTTTTTTTCCCTTATTCTACCGACCTACAGATTCTATGCCGGAACCAAGGAGGACCCTTGAAGCCGCGATCAAGTAAGGAGTCCTGTAAACTTTTGTGAGCTCTTTTAAAGTGACCATAACCAGACCCATCTTAGTGATTTACTTTTTGATAATGTGTACTCATACAGGTACCGATTGCACCGGAAACTATTCATAGAGAAAGTCATCAAGGCATTGGACATTTATCAAGATCGGATACTGTTTTAATCATGAAGATCTTGAGTTTACTAGATCTCAGACAGTTTTGTTACACTAGCTAATAATGTACTAAAACCTCCATCAAGTGAAAATTTTTGTCTAGTGAAGCCTTGAATGCTTATGTATCTGATCAGTTGGTAAAGTAAATTCTCTCATTCTTCTCTCTTATTGGTTAATCATATAAAAATCAAGGTTCTGGGGATGAAACTATAAACCAATGTGGAATATTTGGAATGCAAGTCCAATTCCAGCAACCAAAGAGTTCGTGTTATCTAGGGTTCTAATTTGGTAAGGGGAAACATCCTCCTTCCTCTTCTCAGCCTTTGGATTATGGTCTAAGGGTTGACCAAGACCAATCCTAGGGTTGGAAAGCAGGTAACAATACCTCCAATAACCTAACTCATAGACTGAAAACACCAATTTTCGATTAGGGATTTTATAAGCCATATGTTCAAAAAGCTAGGAGAAAATATACATGATTCCGACTTCCAAGCCTGTTCTGAAAGATAAAATTGTGTCTAGGCAGTAGGGCCTATGCGCCTATGCTCCTTTAACATGAAGGCAAGACTGAGAAGTATCTCCCCACCCTTCTGTACATTCAACCCCATATGGCTACTACTTACTAGTATAATTTAACCAACTTTTTCTTTTCATATATCAGCAATTATGTAAAGAGAAAAAGGAAAAGGATTAGATCAGAAATAATGACCAAAAATGATATTTCTACAATATACTGAAAAGTACTTCCCAGTACAACAAGCAGGCTATGCTGTGGGTCAAAACCCCTACCATAACAACAGGTTTTGGTTCCATTTGTTGTTTACATCAAGTTTGCTCATACAGGCATGTACTCTCCTCAAATAACACCCTCCCATAATCGGCGATACCAGGCAACAAAGGATGGCACCCATTAATCCAAACCAGTCCAAGATTTTGTGGGAGTCAATTACTTTAAAATCACTCTGCCTTGGATGAGTGGCTTGGTAATTGTGATTGCAAGTTCCTCCTCAGAAAGTCGGACAACTTTGCACTTGCAGCACGCCCTCTATCTAGACAGTGAAAATAGTCGTCCACTAGAGAACAAGTTTATATGAGAAATCAGTTAAAAAAAGATCCAGAATAAAAAATTTCTTCTTTGACACAGGAAAATCAGAAGCAACGATACACAATCCAAAAAGATTAAACATAAATATATTGTTCTAGTTTACATACCTGACATTGCACCATGTGTAACAGAAGTAATGATCCCATGTTCCATGGGTTCACCTTCCACCAATGATGATCCTTCTGGAAGGACCGAGAGAATTGAGTTTGGAAACACTAAGTAAGCAAATGCCTTCATTTTCTGTCATTACACAAATAAGAATGTTAGGAGATAGGAATTTACATTTATTTCAAAAGCACCCAACTTGTCTATTTTCAGGACATATATGGCTTCACGTGTGTTGCAAAGAAAGGGTATACTTCTTATCACACTTCAAAGCACTACAACACCAACATATATTATAGGTCTACAACAATATCCTTCATGTACGATCTAAATTTAGATGGACTTTAATGTCAGCAAAATGATTAATGTAAAATAGTGGAAGCAATTACAATTGAACCTTATTCTAGCCAGATAATTCCTGTAACCTCACTCAAATCAGCAAAGAGATATTATGAAGAAATTAAAGTAACCTGCTCTTCTAACTTTGTGGGGTCCAGAATCACATATCCACTTTCTGCCAAGCAGCAACATATTGCAACTGCATAATCCAGTATAAACGAGTCAGCGGCTGTGTTCAAGTTTAAAAAATATGACAGATGACAGTAAGATTTGGTGATTAACTACCAGCAAGATGCTTCATAGGAATTCCAGCATCTACAAGAGCAGCACATGCTGCATTTATGGCACAAGGCAGAAGCTATAGATATATTCAGTCAAGAAACAGTCATCAACTTGGAAATATAATAATTCACAATGCATATCAGTCTGGACACTAATGAAAACAGAATATTGAAACACATAGTCATCAAAGGATACAGCACCATCATCGTGGACAACCTGCAAAGAAACCATTAAAAATATTCAATGTTCATATTGCACAAAGTAAATAATGCAATATAAATAACATTAATGACATAGGAACCCCAGTCAGTCAAACTAAAAACCACATGCCGAATCAAAAAATTAGATTCAAAGCAACAGGTGAAGAAAGCAGATGCATAAAATAGGGGTAACTTTGATCACTTGAAGAAAATTACAGTATAAAATAGTGGCAGTTGAATAGTCAGGGATTTACACATAAAGAAACAGCCTCACCTGAATTATAATTGAGGTTGTGGTATTTTGATTGACAGTCAAAATGCATATGCTTTGTACAGTCCGCTTGAGTATCATCTCGTATTCTTTCTCCAGTTTCCCTTTAATATTTGGCAATTTTGACCAATTAGATGGAAAAACATCAGTATTTAATGTTTTTATCATAGAGGCCATAACAAATTATTTGAAAAGGAAAATTTTGTTTGATCTCCCTAAGTTTTAAAAGAAATTATGAAAATCCTCCCCTACATGTGAGCTCTCTGCCTATTTTTCAAAGTAGACATATCTGCCTAATATTAGACCAATTCTCAAGAACAAAATTGACTCTCTAGAAAAAAAATATATAAATAAAAATAAATAAATAAATAAAGCCAAGTTAAATTAAACTTTCAAGCATACAAACAAGCACTTAATTTATCAAGGTGAATGATAAATAAATAAAGGAAACAAAAAGAGCAAACCAATTTGTCCGGATTTAGGCTTCCAAATAACTTCAAAGCAGGGCTTCTCAGGATTTTCATTCTTTTTTGTTCCAGCTTTTGGTCCATAAACAGCAGCAAGAACTTTTGTGTCTCCTAGAATCAATCACAAAAACTTAATAAATACATGAATTTTACATATGTATCAAAAGGGAGCACTTTTCCTAGAAGCATGTACCCTGAGACCAACTGGCAGAACCATGAGCACGGTGGAGGGTGTTGCGAGAGCAAGACAATGGTCTCAATTGGTTTGCTGTACGACCATCAGCTCTATCAATCTCCATCAACCTTTCTCTCAGTCAAAGAACAATCTTTATCCTTATTAAATCAAATAAACAATATTTAACAAAAATTAGTTTAAACATCAGGACATAAATTAAGCAAAACAAAGAAAGCTTAGTGTAGGACTCCAAGGTTTCACAAATTAAGGTTTTAACATTCTCTATTCTCCTCAGTTTCGTCTTTCCTGATGTACAATGAGAATTAAATGGAAGATATGACCCACCAACTTATATGTTTCTCTTTCAACTTCATTACACCTTTTCTCATACAAAGGGGCTGCACTATGCAACCAGTAGCACAGCCAATGCCGCAGTGCTGAAGTGAAAGAAGCAGCCGCGATACAAAGCACATCAGTTGAATATATCTAATATGTTCAAACTAAATTTACTGAACCCATTGAGATCAACACAACCACTCAATTCAATATAAACCAATATGTTCCAACTAAACTTCCTAGACCACACTGTGATCAATACAATAACTAAAACTGAACATTTAACAAGCATAAACCCTACTTCAAAAATTAAAAAATTAAATATAAAACTAAGCTCCCTTCAACCAGAGAATTATAATAAAATGAACAAATTATTAAAAATGACCAACTTTGCAAACTACAAAAATGAATCCAAGTTTAAATTTTTAATAGAACCCATTTCATAAAAACATTCAAAAACCATGAATTCAAAAAAAAAAAAAAATTCTACTTTCATTAGCTTTTAAACATAAACTAGAAACATGTGGCAGCTAAAGAACAATGAACAAAAATAAAAAAATTAGAAAGGAAGACGCCAACCAGGAGTCAAAGGCGTGTTAAGGACGGGCTCGGCGTCGTTGACGGCGGAGGATGGTTTGTCGTTGGCGGCGGGAGCAAGCAGAGGGATGAAGCGCTCTTTCAGTAATTTGGCTTTTTAAATTTCGTTTTAATTTTTTTTATTTCTTTAAAAAAAAAGTGAAACAGGCTTTATTTATCAATACCCTTCTATTTTAACAAAATATTTATTTATTAATTAGTATGATGATTATTAATAATGAAAGTGTGCATTAAAATACAAAGTCAATTATTTTAATTATAAGATTTATCGTATCAACTTACAATTAATTTAATATCAAGACATTTTACGTCAATTAGGATATAAAATACTATAGTTTAAATAAATACCTTATACATTCGTATTATGACGTCTTATATTAGATTAAGAATGAGAATATGGAATAAATACAAGATTTTACTAAACCTGATGTGTAGCATGTCATTTGATCTTTTTTTTTTTTAATATAATTAACATAATTACTCTAAATTCTTAATAGAATTATTTGTAAAGAGTCATTTATCTTTTCTTTTTTATAATAATACTCTATATATAAAATTGGATGAGTTGATATCATTTGCTTACATGCCATTATCATATTAATTATAACAGAAATAAATAAATAAATAATTATATTTATAATTAATATAGTGTTGATATGTAAATTATCATAATTTATGTGTAGCATGTACATAAAACAAGGTTAGGGGTATTTAGGTATTAAAAAAATATTCTTTTAATTCCTAATATCAATTATAAAAATTCAGTTAAGTGACAAAGTTCTAATTGTTAGTGTTATTATTTTCAGATTTTATTGGACCTAATTGGTTTTTACCAGGCTATGTAAATTCATGCCGTGGCCTAATCCTATTGGGGATAGGAAACCAAAAATTCCTAGTTATTCAATGACTTAAAAATGTCTATACAACTCACCCATCATTCAAATTTTATTTCTTCTGCTTCCCAAAACTTTTATTCTTTTGCCAAAAAACCCCCAATTGGCTAAAAGTTTTCCCCTGACTATGAAGATTTGATAGAGTTTTACTTGAAGAAGAAGAAGAAGATACTTGGCCACTCTCTTCCCATTGACTGTATACCAACTGCTCTTGACCTCTTCTCCATAAACCCATATCAACTTCCCCTTTCATGTAAGCATTACTTTGAAAATTATTAGTATTATTAGTGAATCATTCATTAGTTTTCGATTTATTTATTTCCAAAAGATGGATTATTTTGTAAAAGAACTTTTGGTCCTATCAAAAGTGAAATTTGTGCCTGCAGAAATCATTGAGTAATTCAGGATTAAAAAAGAAAGCCCACAATTTTGTGAACAATACGGAGTTCAATTTATTGATTCTCAAATACGAAGATATCATATGGGACATACATAAAACTAGGTAGCTGGTAACAACTCAGGAATTAATTTTAGAGGGACAAATTCAAAATAATATAATATAGAACAGAGGAAAAGTATATGAGTGGACCAGGTTAAATCTAGGAATGAACAAAACAAATTTGTTGAAAAAAACTTTTAATTCAATACATCAAAACATCACGGGCATCGCAGATATAGATTATTAGAATGGTCAATTCTTTATTTAAGTATTCTTGGTAAATATTTTGTAGGCGATACTGAGAGAAGAGTAGAAAATGACTGGTATTTCTTTACCATCAAGCCAAACAAAGATGATGATTCTGTAACTCTAACTAGTGATGGGTACTATTCTACTTTAATGGAGGAGGAGATTATTAAACAAGAAGATGAAGAAGTTGGGTTCATGAAACATATGGCTTATTTTCAAGGAAAGCCACCAGATGGCAAGAAATCCAGATGGACAATTTATGAGTTTAGGGTTAATCTTGACACAATTCCTGTCATTCAATATGATGATGCTATGAAAGTAAAGATGATTGATTCTACATAGGAATGAGAAGCAAGTTGAGCAGTTCGCGAGCTACTCGGGCTCGGCTCATGAAAAGCTCGAACTCAATTCGAAGTCAATCAAGTCAAGCTTGAGCTCGAGTGGCTCGTTTAAGGAATCAAGCCGAGTTCGATCCGGGTGAAGTTTGGCTCGATAGGCTTGCGAGTCTCATCGCGCTCAGGGAGCCAAATTGCAAGTTTTGTAACTTTTTTTTATTTTTAAATTTTTAAAATGACAAACAGTCCCCTTCTGACAATAAACTCGAAGCTCAAGCTCAAGCCCAGGTATTCAAGCCCAAAGAAACTCGAACTCGACATTGTTCATCACGAACCGAGCTTGAGTATCCAGATACTCAGCTTGGCTTGGCTCGTATACTCTACATCTTTAGTATGTAATTTTGTTCTTTTTTGCTCAACGGAACAAGAGAAATTTATTGAAGAGGAAAAATAAAAAGGGAATTTTGTTTGTTTTTTCATTGGTTAAAGAAATTGAGTTAATGTGGTTAAACATCGATATTACCTATATTTCAGGTTTCGAGTTTTGTTGTATGTAAATACGGTAAATTTGTACGCAGAAAAGAGAGAACAATAAAGAAAATCAACGATACTACAAATCATTTATTATTAATGAAAAAAAAGTTTATGTTATTAGGATGATTTGTAATATTATGTCAACAATATTACAAATTATTTATTACGAATAAAGTCTATGTGGTTACAATACTAGTAATACCACATACTATAAATTATTAATGAAAAGTTATGTTATAACGACAAGGGTGATTACTATTTTAAGTATTTTACATGATAATCATAAAAATTAATATGGTTCAGAGCATTGTCATTTACATAAATACCCCTGTTGTCTAATATTTGAATTGTTTTTAAATTTTAAATACCAACTTAGTTGTAACATCGAGTTTAAATGGGTTTTGTGAGGATTCATGCATTCTCGTCGTCCAATGGTGATTAGGAAACCACAATTTCCTTGTGATGCAAGGACTTCAAAATGTGTATATAAACCCAACTCAATAACAAAATCATTTCATATCCATCGCTGAAATTTTTTTTTTCTGCTTCCACTGATTTCAAAAACTTCGATTTTCTTGCAAAAACCACCCATGGCTGGAATTACTGATGACAATTTTGTCCCTAACGTTCCACCTCTTCTCCCTCGTGGGTGCAAGTTTTCTCCTGACAATGGCGTATTGATAGAGTTTTACTTGAAGAAGAAGATACTTGGTAAGCCTCTTCCCTCTGATTGTATACCAACTGTTGAAGTCTACTCCAGAAACCCAACTCAACTTCCATTGCCAAGTGAGCATTCTCTCCTAAAATTATTACTATCATTTTGTATATCGTTTACTAATTCATCTCAACACATTTGAATTTGTTATATAAATTCCGTTATACGAAAATTTTCACATGTGGACGTTCTGATTTTAAGAAATCTCGAATCAAAGGCCAAGTTCACTGATTTTTTTTAGACAGAATGATCGCATTGTTATATTTCTTTGAATCGTTTTTTTTTTTTTTTTTTTGTCACATGAGATAATGTTGTAGAAATAACACGCGAAAATTTAAGTATTCTTGAGAAATTTTGCAGCCGGTGATTTTTGGAGAGTAGAAAATGAGTGGTATTTCTTCACCACCAAGCCACACAACGATTCTGTAACCCTAACCAATGATGGCTACTATTCTGTTATAAAGGAGGAGGAAACAATTAAACAAGAAGATGAAGAGATTGGGTTCATGAGAACTTTGGCTTATTTTCAAGGAACGCCACCAAGTGGCAAGAAATCCAAATGGACCATTTATGAGTTTAGGGTTAAACCAAACACAATTCCTACCATTCAACATGATGATGCTCTGAAAGCAAAGGTGATTGAATCTCCATCTTTATAATTTTACTTTATAGTTAAAAAGGTTTTCGTTTTGATGTTGTTATTACTTGTGTTTCAGGTTTCGAGTTTTGTTGTATGTAAACTTTCGATTGAAAAGAAGAAAAGAAAGTACACAAGGAAAAACAAGAATGATAGCATGAAGTCGAAGTGATCATCGGCGAATTAGGGTTCGATAAGATTTGGTTTTTTGACTATGTAATTTGAGTTTCTATAGTTTGTACTTGTTGCTTTGCAGTCAAAATTACAAGTATGGATACTTCGCCAACTCAACTAGAAAGATACAACATTTCTATGAAAAAGGGCCAACTTCGTGATCATCTAATAAATTCTTGTATATTCTTGATAAATCAGGCATCACTAGCATAGTATAAATGTTGGAAATCAAAAGAAAAAAAATAATAATATAATTGTACATACCGTAGGAGTTACAAGGAATCTTTTCTTGCAAGAATAAACAATCAACCTTTTCACCAGTAATCGCCACAGGAACAAGTTCCATTTCTAAAATGATGGAACCTCTTCACATCTCTCAAGATGATTTCCCTACCCTCGATCTTCGAGATAAATTTACTAGCAAGATGGCAATCATTGCAAACTCTGAGGTTCTTAGCAACTCTGATGGTAGTTCCAGGAGGGGTATTGAGGATACCAAACGCTATGGCCAATTTCTCACTGTGTCCACAGAGTAAAGATTCTTTCTCTTCCTCATCAACATTGTGAAGAACGCAAGAAGTATCAGGCACATAACCCTCCTTTCTCATTCTTTCGGAGAGGGTTTCGAGGAATCCATGGAGCAGCTCACTTTGTTCATGTGATCCATCCCCAGCTACAAACTTGTGAATCTCATCTCCAAACTCAATCCAACTGCAACCTGGCTCTTTTCTGACTCCCATTTCCCTCATCTTCTTCCGGACATCCGTTGCCTTGTCCCAGAGTCCAGCAGATGAGTAGATGTTGGAGAGCAGAACATAGTGGCTTGCCACATCAGGTTCCAAGCGCAAAAGATTATGAGCTGCAATTTCCCCAATTTCTACATTCTGGTGAATCCGACAAGCACCAAGCATGCTACTCCAGGCACCAACTTTGTCAAATTCTGCGGGCATTGTGTTTATGAGTTGATATGCTTCCTCCACTTTACCTGCCCGACCAAGCAAGTCAACAACGCAAGCATAGTGATCTGGTGTAGGTTTAATCCCATGGTCATCTTTCATTCTGTAGAATAAGTTTATCCCTTCATCTACCATCCCCGCATGACTACATGCTGCAAATACTGCAATGAAAGTAACTTCATTAGGCTTTACATCCCCACCCCTAGCACCTTCTGCCACCAATTTTTTAAACAATTCTAAGGCTTCCTCTCCTTTACCATGCATCCCGTAAGCCATGATAATAACATTCCAGGTTATCACATTTCTAATGGGCATCAGGTCAAAAACTCTTCTAGATAAGTTCAAATAGCCACATTTGGAGTACATGTCAACTAATGCACTTCCCACGGCAACATCAGTTACCAACATATTTCTTGTGGCATAAGCATGGATCTCTTTCCCTTTTGCTAAAGCTGACAGGGCAGCACAACCAGGTAGAACTGTCATGAGGGTTATTGAATTTGGTTTCAAAGAAACTGATGTCCCATCCTTACTGTCCTCATCATTCCTGCCCATTTTTTCTTCTATTCTTTGCATCTCACACAACAAAAGAAGTGCATCACTATAACGTCCACAAATAGTGTAACCAGTGATCATTGTGTTCCAAGAAACTCTATCTCTAGCCTCCATGCTGTCAAAAATGGTTTCTGAAATGTCTATCCTCCCCATTCTAGAGTACATGTCCATAAGTGCGTTTTGCACATACCTGTTTCTCTCTAAACTCCGCTTTATTACATATCCATGGATTCCTTCTTTGCGTGGAAATGCTTCGCTACGCACACAAGCAGGCACAACACTTGCCATTGTGGTGGCGTTTGCACAAAGCCCAGCATTCTCTTCCATCTCAATGAATAGCATCAATGCCTCTTCATCACACTCGTTTTGTGCATAACCAGTAATCATAGCATTCCAAAGTGCAATTTTCCTATCCAAAATACCATGAAAAACTTGACGACCACTCTTAACCTCTCTACAATTACAATACATATCAACTAAAGCACTACCAACAAAAGAGTTACCCCTTAAAACATCATTTCTCAATGCATAACCATGAATTTCCTTTCCAGCATCTAACATCTCCAAGTGTGAGCAAGCAGGGAGCACACTTGCAATCGTGACCCCATCAGGTTTAATCCCTTCAAGTCCCATACCACTCAAGAACCATAATGCTTCTACAAACCTATCATTTTGAGACAATGAACTTATAATCGTATTCCAGGAAACCAAATCACGATCTCCAAACGACTCAAACAAAAATTTTGCATCATCGACTCTACCTAACTTTGCATACATTGCCATCAAAGCGTTAATGGTAAACGTTTTCCAATCACCTACTCTTAAACTATACCCATGTACTTCCTTCCCAAGCCTCAAACCCTCGCGCTTCCGCAAATTCGAACATGCAAGCGCCATGCTCACCAAAGTAAACGAACTAGGCTCCACATCATCACACAACATCAACCTAAACGCTTCTAACGCTAGCTCCCATTCCTCAAAACGACACAATGCATTAATCATTGTATTCCAAGACACTTGGTCTCTCTCAGTAATTTGATCAAACACCTTATACACTTCCCACAAATCACTACCACATTTGCTATACATATTCACAAGAGTATTGGCTACGGTCACTGAAGATGACCCGTACCCATATTTGAAAACATGGGCATGGATCTGTTTCCCCAAATTCAAGTCCTGGAGACCCGACACGGCCTTTAGGACTGCAGGGAAAGCAAAGTTATCGGGTTGGGTACCCGAACGGGTCATTTCAATATAGGTGAAAATGGCTTCATGGAACTGGTTGGAGGCGGTTTTGGAGCGGAGGGACTCCAGCCATGTGGCGTTGGAGCTTTTTTGGGGAGTGGGTTGTGGAAACGAGGTGGTGGTGGCGGGTGGGCGGTGGGTTTGGAGGGAATTGAGTGGTTGTGAAGAGAGGGAAATGAGAGGTTGGGTGTAGGACATTTGGTCGTTTTTACCGTTAAGGGAAGTCCAAGGTTTGGTTATTAAGTGAGATAAATCGGACATAGTGAGACTAGGGTGCTGCTGCCTGCTGCTGCCCTTGATGGGTAATGTTACCACGTTTAATTCAAAATCCAAATTCTCTCTCTTTCAAGTACTACAATAATATCCGGAAAACTATGGCGCTAGCGATACTGGTGTCGATGGCACCATAGGCCAGCAATATTACCTTATATAGACAAAATTCTCTCTTTCAGATACTATTACATTATAACAAGAAAACGTTATCTTTGTCTAATTGAATAATTATATAAGAAATAACCGAATTATGGTATTACAACTCAGGGATTATATTATCTCAATGACATTGATGCGTTTGAGACAATATGTAATTTGGTCTTCATAACGAATTTCGATTTCTTCGCTGCATTTTATCCTTTTATTGAGTAAAAATTGGAACTAAAAGAATTAAATACTTGAAAAATAAAACAAGATCCAAACTATCATCTACAAATTTTGAAGCCCAAAAAGTATTGACACAATAAAGAAAGAACAGGAATTAATACACCTTAAAAAAGTAATAATACAAAGACAGCCTATAACAGGCATGTCTTCTAAAGTTTAACCTACAAAATTTACCATCTCAAGCATTGCTCTTCATTGAAATCCTGCAACATGTCCCTATCTTGATTATGGGTAAGGAAATACTATTCAGCAATCGGGCATCTTGATCAGTCAACTGCTGGTTTGCTATTATAGACCTCTCTAGCTTCAAGTACATCTGGGCAATATCTGGATGAAAGAATTTCAACTTGTTCGGCGAATGATTTGTTTCTGTCTGGACCCAAGTGTTTGATCATTTGGTTCCATCGCTTTCGACAAATAACTCCAGACCTGTCCTCGAGAAGATTGTCCCAGTCGACATCCTCTATACAGCAAGCATCCAAGTTGGAGAGAGCAATTACCATGTGGTAGTCATCAGTATCACGCCATTTCCCTTCAACAACCAATGGTGAAGTTAACTGATCATACCATTTCACGCAGCAAACTGGACCTGATCTGGTTTCCAGTCTGTCACAGATTGCCTCCCAACTGATATTATCTCGCAACATTCCATGCTTGGATTTCCTTTCTTCGGAAGCCTTCATACGCAAATCCATATTCACCAAGTCAAATAATTTCTGGTACTCCTCTTGGTTCCATTGTCCTTTCCTCCTATTGGGCAATCTTATTCTCCGCCATGTATCCTTCACATGAAACCTATGCTTGCCAAGCGCCTCAGCCAACATTTTCCAACTAGAGCCATGTTTTTCATGAAACTTCCGGATAAGTTCTATCTCTTCAGGAGTCCATTTTCGGTTTTCAGCTCTTTCAAATAAAATATGAGCTCGATAATATACAGCCACATAAGGCCTCCAGGGTAAGGCTGCTCCAATTTCCTTCCAACAGTTTCTAACTTCTGGGTGAGATCTACAATGCAAAACCATGTTTAGACCTTCTTCACCCAATTCATGAGACTCTATGTAGTTAAGAACAGCCTTTTTAACAATTTCATCTTCTTCTCGAGAGAATCGCTTACCACGAACTAAGCCATCCTCAGAATTTTTGGCATCAGATAGAGTAAAAACCTCCACCTGATCAGAAAAGCTTACTTTCTTAGAGCTCTCTTTCTGTGAAGAATTTTCAGATGGCGCACCTTTTTTGGTTCTTGGCACTTTTTTGCTACCTCCCTTTGAATGATCTTTCACTGACTTGGACTTCTTCTTCTTTTCTTTGTTGCTATCTTCTCCAACAACCACATGCCCTTCTATATTTCTACCACTTGCATCATTACTTTCATTGTCTCTAATATTTTTATCATTAACTTCACTGTTTACATCACCCACCGCATTGGTGTGTTTCTTACGTTTTCTCTTCTTCTCTTTCCCTGAAATCTCAACCTTTTCCACAATATCTCCATCCAATTGCTCCCTTTCACTTTTGTCTTCTCCATGGGTCACCTTGTTCATTACAATGGCATCACCGCCCTCTTTTTTCCCTCTTACGTTGTTTTTTCTTCTTCCTCTGATAACTTTTTTCCCCTTTCATTGTTTCAGCAGAGTCTTGCTCTTCTTGATTCGTTTGCCCCTCAACAAACTCTTCAATTTTTCTTTTCTTCTTCTTCTTCTGATCCTTTTCATTTTCAATACTATTCCTATCAACATCACCCTCAGTTACAGCCTCATTAACACTAACTTCATCCATCTTCTTGTTTTTCTTCTTCTTCTTCTTCTTATCCCTATGCACATCACTATCCATTACAGCCTTACTTTGATTATCACCGAATCCAGCATCATTGCCACCACTCTCCAACACCTCCTCATTCTCCTTTTTCTCACCCTTCACATCACTTTCTTTAACACACTGAATTCGACTTTCACTTAATTCAACACCAACCTCACATCCCTTCTTCTTCTTCTTCTTCTTCTTCTTCTTCTTATCCTCATAAACACCATCCTCCAATACAACATCACTTTTGCCAGCACTTAATTCAACAACATCAATCTCCTGTCTCTTCTTTCTCTTCTTCTCCTTATCTTCGACATCATCCTCCACATTAGTACACGATTCATTTTCTCTATCACTTACATCATCCTCGTATTTCTTCCTTTCATCACCTTTCTTCCCAATTGTTTTCTTACCCATCTGATAAAAAACTTCCCTCAAGCTCTTTCACTAGTTACCAAAAGCTCCTCAAGCGAAACTAAAAACAAGACAAACACATAAACATAAGTCACAACTCCAATACTTCATATTAATTTCCAAGCAATAAGATATGCTAAAAAGATCAAAATTTTGATCAGACTCCATAAATTATTCCACAAAATTAGTTTTAAATTTAAAATACTGAACTTTCAACGGTACAGATCTCAATCCCTGCTGAAACAAAAACATGAGCAATTCAAATCAATCTCAAATGCTTCTAATTGCCTAGTTTTAACAATTACAAATCTTCATCAATGTTCTTATTATTAATTAAAAAAAAAAATGATGAAGCAAAATAAAAATGAATAAATAAACCTTTTTGAACTGGAATGGAGCAGGCCCTAGGACGCCCTCACACGGCCGAAACTGAAGGCGGCGTCAGAGCTAGGGTTCGGTGGTTTCCTCAACCGTTGGCAGTGATCGCGAGTTGATAACGAGAGTAAAGAGAGGCGCGGCTTCTAGATTGCGAGGGATAGTCTTTTAGGGGTTATTTGTAGGGATATTTATAACACTACGAGGGTAAATATGACATTCCATAAACAATTTCTAAAATAAAATTAAAAACTAACAAAATGTCAAATAGAAGTTTGAAAAAGAAATTGAGAATTCCCAGTGGACCCAGTCAACTCAACCCCGCCACCTGTAGCCACCGCATCACCACCACTAACCAGAAAAACCCAATCAACCAAGTTAATCACTGGAAATCTTCCAAAACAAATCCCACAAAGACAAAAGTTCCCCACCAACAATGGAAGTTTCAAACAAGTAACCCACAAAAAATTCTATCTTCACAAATCAACACAAAATGGAAAAAAAACCATGAAAACCACCGATCAATCCGAGTGTGGAGGAGCTGTGCAGTGGGGGTGGCAGCCTTTAGTATTGTTTGCGGCGAGAGAGTTGAGTGGGAAGAGGGGTGTGGCGGTGAGATGGAGAGAGGGAAAGTAATGGATGTTTTATTTAATTTTCATAGTATTTGTCATTTGATAGTATAAAGGAGGGTAGAACAGACTTTTCACAGAAAACTTTATGGCAAATTTCAGTACATTAACGTCCGTTATCGGACCTAACAAAAGAGTTTGTATCACGTAATCCCGCAGCAAGATGTATACATACTTCAAATATCGGGTGTGTTTGGATCGAGATCATATAAGATAATTAGGGTAACCTTCGTTTATTTTATAAGATTCTGATATTTGGTTTGCAAGTAATAAAATATTATGAAAATCTTTTATTATAAATAGTATTTATTGTTAATAATGTGGGAGGTAGTCCGATACCCTCCCCCACCCTTAGGATTAAAACATTATTGGATAATTTTTATTTTTATATCTATTTTTCCCTTAATTAAATATCATTTTGACATAGTTGTCCTCAAATGTCTACCAAATAACCATTACCTAGCCCCCCTACATTTAAGAAATTAGCTAAAACACTCTAACCATAAAAAAGTTTAAAAGTTAACAAAATACCCCCAGCCACCGAAGACTAATGTCAGTTGTTACTCACCACCGTCAATCATCAGCGTCAATCACCATAATAGTGCACAACCGACAGGATCTAGTCAATCGTGCGTTGGTAAGGCCTTTTCACATGGCTATAGATCTGACTGTTTGACAATCAAAGATCTGGCATTTTCACGGCCACATCTTTGGCCATTAAACGACAATAGATATGTGATCCATGGTCGGAATGGCTTTACCAGCGTATGGTCGGCCATACACGGCCAGTCGTGCGCCATTCCATCAACTATCGGTGGTGATGTTTGGCTGTCGGCATTGGCTTGAGGTGGGTGAGGTGATTTTGCTACAAAACAAAGTTTTATATGACTAGAGTGTTTTAGCAAAATTTTAAATATAAGCGGTTAAAAGAAATGATTGAAAAAATAATGATAATTTAGTAATCTATATAATATATCCACCCATGATGTTTACCTAACTATAGTATTGATTAGACAGAAAAGAAAATGCTCAAAAGCAGTCTATGATTCACCCACAATCCTCTCAACCAAATATATTATTCACCAATTTATTTGAACCAACCAAATACATTTTTTAAACATTCCTAATAATCTTCAAGGTGATTTATCTTTCCATTAATATAACATCCTCCTATAATAAAACATTATATGATTCAAACACTCCCTTAAGGGTGAAAGTTTAAATCTTCTTTTATTTTTATTTTAATTTAAAAGGTTAAATTTTTTATTAAGCCTTATATTGATTTTTCTTTTTAAAAAATACCCTTTCATGCATATAACTATCGAAATAATGAAATAATAATAATAATAATAATACATTAATACTTAAATAAATTATTTAAAATTTAAAAAATTTCTGTTGTCGATTGTCCCAAATCAAAACGCATTGTTGTCATATGATCTATGTCTTCATATATATATATATATATATATATATATATATATATGAATGAATATCAAACACTATTACTTTTTAAACAATGTAGTAGATGGAAATATCAAATGTCAACAAACATTTTGGTATTGGTGGAGTTCTTGAGTACTCATCAAATATATAAAGTCGAAAAAAGGAGAATCGTGTTAAAGACAATTAGTTATGTCATTTCTAGAAAAAAGAAAAAGAAAGAAAGGAGTAAAGTCTTATATTAATATCTCAATATTATTGACAAATTTTGAATGTTAGATTAATTGAATTTGGGTGAATATAAAAAATGTCATTTCCATACAAACTTAAACAAAATAATATAGCAGTACATAAAAAATGGAGATATGGCTCGCATTTTCGAAACTAGTTGATGCTCACTACAAAAAAAAAAAAAAAAAGGACGCATAGAGATTTAGATCGTATTTTCGAAACCTGCAAGTGTTTACTACGAGAAAATGCCAAACATACGAGGTTTATTATTAAAAAAATCCTAAAATTAAATGAAAATACATTAATTATTGAAAGAAAAGTGGAGAAAAGTAGTATTACTCTACAAAGTATAGGTTTTTTTTTCTTTCTAAAATCAATTAATTCATAATTGGTCCATGGCCAAGATGGTCACCTTGACTCAATTATAATTCACTTTTTTCACTTTAGAATATACTTATAGGGAGCGTTTGGTTGGGGGTTAAGTAGGATTACTAGGGTTATGTCATCTTATATTACTTGATTACCATGTTTGGTTGTCAAGTAATATAAGATACCGGTAATCTTTAAATACCAATAGTGGTTACTATTGGTAATATAAGAGGTAATCTGATTACCTCCATTTTCTTAGATATTCTGAGATTACCAGGGTTATCTTTTTTTGTTACAATTTTATCCCTTATTAGTAAAAATTTTGGACAATAATACCCCTACTTTAAAACAAATTTACATAAATATTCTATTTCAATTTTACCCTTGTTAATTAAAATTTTGGACAATAATACCCTTATATTTAAAATAATTTATAGACCACCACTCACCCAGCCACCACCGCCACTACCACCCAGCCACCACCGCCACTACCACCCAGCCACCACCACCGGCAACGGCCAACCACCATGGACCACCGCCAGAAAATCGTCAAAGTTCTTGAAAAGGAACGAAATTTCGTGGGAGGCTCCGGAGGCTTCGATATGGCCGTTTTCGGCCATTAAAACGGCCATATCAGGCCAGATCTGGCCGAAAATGGCAAGATCTGTTACGGCCATTTGGAGGCCAGTCGATGGGCCTGGCCAAGGTTGGCGGCCAGATCCACGGCCGTTGTTCGGCCAGTGCAGGCTGATACTGGCCGGAATAGACTCACGTGGTGTGGCCATGTCCAGTGGCCAGTTAATCGGCTAGATCTCAGCCAGAACACAGGCCGTTGCATGGCTGAGGGATGCTGCCGTGCGCTCGACTGATATGATCGTTTTCGGCCATTGAAATGGTCGAAAACAGCCATATCGAAGTGTCTTCGTCACGGTGAGGTGCTCACGGGTGCTTTCGGAGATTTTCGGCGGTGGTTTGCGGTGGTGGCAGGCGGCGGTAGGAGGTGGGGGTGATTTCATCATAAATTAAAGTTTTATATAAGCGGGGGTGTTTTAGCTAAATCTAAAATACTAGGGGTTAAAAGAAATTATTCAAAAATTAATAATAAAAATAATCTTATATTAATATTTAAAATGGGGACAATTTAGTAATTTAAATAACATACTCACCAATTTATTCCCCATAACCAAACATATTCATATAACATACCCACCAACTAACCAAACATATTTTTTTAAAGATTCCCAGTAATCTTCTAAAGTAATCTATCTTCCCAAGAATCTAACATTCCCTAACCAAACGCCCCCATGTTAATCTATCTTCGTGTCTACATTCATGAAAGCCAGCGCGTTAAAGAATCTTTTATCTATCTTTTTATTTATTTA